>CAJNDT010002624.1:35281-600281 GCA_905221615.1 Symbiodinium sp. CCMP2592 | reverse complement strand
ACATTCGGGGCGTTTTCGGCTTTACCAGATAGACCCTAGGCTCAGTCGCAGAGCTGCAGCAGAAAGGGTCATGGGAGCCAGGAGGTTGCAAATTATGATCGGGAGACCTCGCAAGTGGTATAGAAGCGATTTTGGGTTTGTTGTGAGCTACAATGATAACGTGGAGCCAGGAGGGATTGGCTGCCATCATTCAGACCCCTATATGAGAACATACCTAGATGTACGAGCATCCAGGACATGTGCTATCCTACTCATGATGTCATAGCTACAGCTATAACCGAATCACTACAGCAAATCCCCTGCACCGTACATGAAACCTCTCGCTCTTGGTGGCCCCACTCGGCGGCCCAATGCATCGGGCTGGTGTCATCCCACCTCCTGGAATGTCGGGGCTTGAGGTTTAGAGGGGGAGGGCTTCGGGGTTTGCAGGTTTCGCGGAGCTCGTTGGGGCACGGCATCGGCACTGCAGGGCTTGCGAACTGTGCTACGCGTCGGCAAGTCCACTTGCCTCAAGCACTTCTTAGGTCTTAGTGCACCACGCAACCCTTTAGACAGCCCGATTCCTACACCTACCAGCGTCATGCCAAAACAAGTCGGTTCTGCTAGAATTCTGCATACCCTGTGTCCAGAAGTTGATGACCCAGGCTTGTAACAAGCTTCACCAAGAACCTTAGTTGTAAAAGCCTTTGCGCAAAGGGGGCTCGTTCTTCTCTTCATGGCTCGTTTTTTGGGGCAGCCCGACCCCGGAACCGCAAACAACAAACCCTAAATAATGTAGGAAGCTGATTAAGAAACCCTAGGCCTTTATTCGGTGCCTACCATTTTGCGGTTATAGACCCAGGGTTTCTTGATCACTCTAAACCCCTAAACAAACGAAACTCTAAACCTACTCCCGTAACTTCTGTAGAGCTTGGATGGGGTTCATGGTCCAGGATGTCAAAAAGGGATTGCTGCAAGGCTACCTTTTTAGGGTCCCTTATTATCTACGGTTTCTATATACCCTTTAAACTTAAACAGTATTACTGTTCCCCCTAAACCCGACCTGTAGCCGAAAAGACTTACTAGGCAGTCTTTTCGGCTACAGCTAGGGTTTAGGGTTGAGTGCTTTGGGGTCTCTACAAGGCCAGTTCAGGAAATACCACAGACACAGAGGAATACCTTAGACATAACTTCAAATCATACCCTGCTTGCCAGACTACGGTGGATGGGCTTTCAAAGTCAAACATCCTGGAAACTTGGAAAGTCCAGATGATTTTGGGGTTTCTCCGGCTGTTGAATGTTAAGGCCGCCGAAAGCCTAGAGCACAACGTAAAGGCCCTAAAACCCAAACACTGGACCCCAAAGACTAAAGCCCCCTAAACGCACAACCCAAAAGCCCCAAACCATAGCCTGATCCGATAAC
This sequence comes from Symbiodinium sp. CCMP2592, assembly GCA_905221615.1. Lineage (NCBI taxonomy): Eukaryota > Dinophyceae > Suessiales > Symbiodiniaceae > Symbiodinium > Symbiodinium sp. CCMP2592. Next base: position 598,879 of record CAJNDT010002624.1, on the reverse strand, counting down.
CCCCAAACCCTAAACCCTAATCCCTAAACCCTAATTAATCCCTAAACCCCTAAACCTTGAACCCTAAATCGCACGACAAAAATCCCGAAACCCTCGCCAGGTGTGCCTTGCCAGCCCTCCGGGAGGTCTGCTTTCCAGATAGCCTTGGCGCGGCGACCGCACCCAAACATCCCTGATTTGAGTTCCCGAAAATAATAGGGGGTACCTGAGGGTTCCTTTAAAGGGATCCCCTAAGGGTTCCTGTCAGGGTTCTACAGAGGGTTTAGGGTTTGGGGTTTCCGAAAATAGGGGTACCTCATTTTGGGGTCCTTATGATAAGGATCCTACTATTTAGGGAACTATATAAGGGTTCCCTATCTTTGGAAAACACCCTTATGGGGCGCGGAGGGGGTTGGGGGTGGGGGGGGGGGGGAACTTGATGATCAGAATAAGGTTGTGGAGAGTTTATACAATATGCTTCTTGTCTAACGGACTGTAAGGGAACAGCCTTACTTAGTGCTTCAGGCTTTGAAAAGTTTGAACCCTGAACCTAGAAGCCCCCCCACGGTAGCCCTGCCAACCCTACCTTACTCCCCAATAAGCCATAGAAATAAACGGCTAAACTTTCCGATTCCTACTAAACTATAAGAACCCCGAAAGTTTAAAGATTCGGTATTGGGGATCCAAGTCCAAGCCGCAACTACAGAACCCTCCAGAATGACACCCTAGACCCTCCAGAACGGGAAAATCAGTGAGCTGCGAAAGCCGCTAGACTTTCTTCCTTATGAGTGCTATGACGATTAGTGCTATTAAAACTGTCCCGACTGTGATTACTATGACGGTTACCCTTGCCTTGTTGTTGCTACTACGATCAGTTGAAGACTAATCGATCAAACCACGTCCTGGATGCTCAGCGACTGGCCCAGCGACTCCATGAGACGTTCGAGCAGAGGCTGACGGGAGGTTCTTAACCGAGGGTTTAACGTAGGGGTTTTAATAACTTCAATAGGGTTTTGGGCCTTGGGGTATGGTCTACTGTACGAATATTCAAGAACGCCCAAACACAGCATTTTGGAAAGCACGAGGCTCAACATTCGAGTTTTCAGCCTCGCTCAACATTCGAGTTTTCAGCCTCGCTCAAGACGTGGACGACTGCCCCTAAAGCTCTCTAAGTATACAAACTGGTACCTACTCTGACATTCGCAGAGAGCCCAATACCCCTTAATTGAGGAATGTAGCTTAAATCATAATATGAAGCCATATATAAGTTAAGCCATATTCCTTAGTTAAGGGGTATTGGGCTCTCTGGGCTAGTGTCCACAAATGTATCGTTGGGACATAAGATTCGGGAAACGGATAGCGAGGTCGACGACTTCATGGCAGACACTCTGGCTTCTGGTATCACAAGGGCAGTAGTCTTCGGTTGATTGGGGTCCCGGGCTTCAGGTGTTATGGTTTACGATTTCGGGTTTAGTCCTCCGTTCAGGTCGCATACAGGGTGTATGTTTGCCACTCAGAACTAACTTGGGACTCCTCATAGAAGACTCGTTAATGTACCTGAGTGTCGGCATAGACGAAGGGAGACCGCTTTTGTCACGACATGGGGCTTGGCAGAGATCCGAAAGGCACTATGACGATGATGTGCTGAGGCCGACGGCGATGATCACGATGAAAGCTGGTGACAGTCATCGATGGCGGTTCAGTTACTGCCAAAACGGCTATTGACTTCAGTCGCTGAGAACATGTAACGCTCATGCTGCGACTCATGGCCCTACTCAGAGTGTGTGAACCCCTATGTACACCTCTACGAACCCCCCAGCCTGCAACCTTACAATCCAAACATAAACACTCACCCCAAACCCAAACCTCAAATCCTACCTTTAGTCTCCATTGTAGTTCCTGTTTTTGGTTAACCAGTTTTGTGGCTTGGATTCTAAAGATGTTGTTTTTGGTTAACCAAAAAAAGAACTGCAATGGAGACTGTAGGTAAACTCGCTATAGCTAAACTCCTAGAATTAAAATCCCCAGCGGTGTTGCAGGCGACCTCGGGCATCCCAGTCAAGGCAGAATTGCCTTTCAGGAGCCTCGGCAATCACAATGGCAGTCAGGGTTTAGAGTTTAGGGGTAAGACTTGATAGCAACAGTGATGAGAAAGTACTACGTATGCTGATTCCTGAGATTGATAACAGTAATGGTACTTGACTACTAGGATAATCATGACAATACTGCTGTCAAAGTCACAACTACTGTCATAAAAACAATAGGAATCCCAACAATGGGGTTGAATGATGTTCGAAAAAATCAATTTAATATGACGAAGAAAAGCAATGACTGTTTTCCTGGCGTCAACATTACTCATTACATACGTGTTATGACAAAACATAAGTAACTCGAAGCCCGCAAACCTAGACGAGGTGGTGTACATCCGCATTCTGGCCGAGTGGTTGCAAATTCCACTGTTGGTACCATGATATCATGGTCAGTCAGAGATGCCCTAAACGCAAAGCCCATAACCCCAAACGGAACTGGAGTTATTCAGATTCCTCGGTCGAGTTCTGCGGCTGTGGGCGTGAACAGACAACCTGAATCCCAAACCCTGCCCGGCGAAGAAGGTATAGCATGGCAGAATCCTGTGACACTCAGAACGGCAGGGTTTAGGCTTTAGGACCAGTATAGAGATGGTGCTCTAATCCCCAATCGGTGATAGGTAGGATAATCCTCACTACCCAGACCCCCGAAAGGATCTAGAACGCAGATCCGTTAATGGGGTTCCGGGGTTCCTATAAAGACTCTTTGGTGGTATCGGGTCCCGAAATAGGGAATCTACTTTTGAGGCCTTCCCGGGGGTCTGGGAAGAGGTCGAGTACCTATATCCCTATGATAACCTATTTGCCCTGAAGCCAACCGAAAACCCGATAAACCCAACTCCCTCAACCCCAAAACTCTAAACCAAGCCCAAGCCATAAACCCGCAAACCCTGGGGCCAAAAACCCAGAAACCTCAAACCCCACACCCAATCCTAAATCCAAAATTTGTAAGCAACCGCGAACCATAAGGCCCCAACCCCTGAAGCCAAAACCCTAAACCCCAAACCTGTAGCTTACTCCCCCAATAAGCCACAGAAATCAAAGGTTAAACTTCTCGATTCCTACTAAACTATAAGAACCCAACAAGTCTAAAGGTTCGGTATTGGGGCTCTAAGGCAGTCTCCCAAACCCTGAACCATAAGCCGACACAGGCTGGGCCCTCGCACGCGGACTCATCGCGGCAGTTCTGCAGTGAGAGCTCGAGCTCCGCCGAGACGAGCTGTTCGGATGAAGGAAGATTTAGGGTTTATGCCCCCAAACCCTAAACCCTGAACCCTAAACCTATAGGGTTTAAATTCAGGGATTAGGGTGGCGAGGGATGTTGTATCTAGGGCCGTAGGGATTTATACTTGTGTTTGCAATGTTTCTGCATGTTCTGAATGGGCGGGCTGCTTTGCGTCGTAATAGATTCAACGATGTCCCCAAAAACACGCATAATGAATCAAGGGGTCCTCTGGCTCAAATAGCTCAATGTTCAGTGCACGACGACAAAGACGGCGGCGTTTGCCTCCAGCTCTTCCTGTGAGAGTTCGTGGTGGGTGAGAGCCTCGGCGGAAGATCAAAACGCACAGCTGCGGAAATATCCTGCTACTGCTACTCAGGAATCGCGCTCCAAAATTGTGGCGGTAGACTGTTTTCTTCACAGCAGTGCCGTATTCAAGGAATACTTCCTCGGGCATCAATTACATGTAAACACCGAGTACCAGAAGCACACAACGTTCAGCCCTAGACCTCAAGAATGAACCCTCAACCACTTACCATCAGGATCACAAAAGTCTGGCGAGCACACATGAACTCATACATCCGCACATGCATACACCGACAAGTCGGTGCATGCATACATACATGCACACATACATACATACACACATACGATTGCTTATTATGGGGCCTTGTGTGCAGAGTTCAGGGCTTTAAGGTTTGGCGGGCTTAGGTTTGAGGAAGGCGCTTTAGCCTTCCGGGTTTAAGCACTTAAGAGCTTTGTGGATCCACGAGCAAGGCTCGAAAGCTTCTATGGTGCAAGGTTTGGGACTGCGGCTTTAGGTTCATGGGCTGGAGGATGCCTTGAACGTGGAATTCATGAGGCTTCCGGCCAAGTCGGGTTACAGCAAACTTAACGCCAGACTGTCAACCCTATACCCGTCCGGCTGCCAAGCGCAGCGTTCTGTGAGCTTCGGAAACTGAACATACTCACACTGTTCTTCGGCTAACCAACACCCAGCTCTAACAGGCGCGTTGCCTCCTCCCGCAAGGCAGCCAGGTCCTGCCAAGGAGCTCAGAAGAAGTACACACACATGGCACGATGCATGTCAGACTGAACCTTGACAAATCTAAACTGTTTCCACGTGACATGTGGGTGGTTGTCAAAATTATGGTCCCTTTTTGGGTCCCTCATGTAGGTGCCCAAAAAGGCACCTTAATTTTGACAACCACCCATGCGATTCTGCAGCGGACGCACAAAGCCCGACGACATCACGAGATCTGTGGGTGCCTTGCCTAAGCCCGCCAAGCCCTCCAACCCGGTAACCCTGGAAGCCCAAAACACCGTGCTAGGAGGTGCTTTTAAAAAGCCTTTGAACAGTATTAGTAGGCAAGATCCTCTTAAGGCCAATAAGTAAAATGTCCCAAAGCCCTACCTAGCATGCTAGAAAGGACCTTGTAAGTGTCCATCCCAAGCCCCAAACGCCGATACAAACCCTCGAGCCGCCACCCCCCCCCAAAACGAAACCTAACAACTAAAACTGAAAGCCCTGAATCCTAAACCGCAACCCCCCCTAAACCCAAACACCTCAACCCCCGCAACCCCTTGAGTCTCTCATCTAGACCTTACACGCAGCCCCCACAAATCTACAAAATAGTCGGCCGTGACCCCTTGGGTTCAAGGTGATTGGATCCACAAGAAGCCATGAAGTCCCCTAGACAGGCGTGGGCAACGTACAACCCCAACAGGACCCTTTCACACCCCAACCAAAAGTCGTACAAACCGCAAACAAACACCAACCTGTAATGCAAAACGGCGCTGGCAGGGGCTCTGGCGTGCTCCACAGAATCCACGAGAGCCGCCAGGGAGCGCCGTGAGGAGGTCAGGTGCGCCTGGTTTGACTTGTTGTTTTGTGTTTTCGTAAGTACAAGTAAGTAAAGTAAGTAAGTAAGCAAGGAAGTAAGTAAGTAAGTAAGGGTTTGCGTGTGTGCTGGCTTTTAGTTTGGGCGGGGCAGGGGTTTAGGGTTTAGGGGCTTTTAGGCTTCCGTTTTAGGCTTGACTGGAGTTATAGGGCTCAGGCTTTCGGGTTTAGGCCAAGCTGGAATTGGGGAGTTTCCGAGACTTAGGGGTACCTTATCTTGGGGTCCTCATAATAAGGATCCTACTATTTAGGGTACCATATTACGGTCCCCTGTTATCTGAAACTCCCATATGGTGCCTGGCGACGGGTTCAGGCAGTGCGCTGGCCTGTGCACCCGACTCTTGGGCCAAGCCGGACAACCTGGCAACTGTAACTGGCCCACGGTGCGCACGTGACGAAGTTCGTATAGGGAGAAGTCCTTCTCGCGGCCGTTGTTCGCCCCAGAGGTGTGCCCCGAGAATGTCGGGTTTGGGTCGTCCGGGATCAGAACAATACTACTACGATAAATACACTTCACAGCCCGCCCTCGAAGCTTCTGGGCTTCTTGTGAGGGCAAGGGTGGACTCGGGCTTTCAGGTCTGGCCCAAATTATAACAGGGTTTATTGGAGGCCCAAAGCTCTCATCCAGGAATCAGGGAATCAATCCTCTCTCGGATTAGTTTACAAGTCTTTGAGACAGCCACTAATTCCTCTAAAACCCTGAGTACAACCCCGCTCTCTGTGATCCAATCCCTGAACTATGAACTTCTACTTAGAGGCTGAGTACCCTAGCCCAACCGTTCAAAAGTCAACCTTTTGAGCTTAGTAGGACCATATAAGCCCCTAAACCCCTGCAGTACCCTTATAGATCCCTTAAAGGAACCCCGTATAGAAGCCCCAAAAAGTGAAAGGTTACCTACTCAGCCATTCGTTCTATTACCAACATGGGAGTTTCCGACAATAGGGGGCACTAATATAGACTCTAAATAGTAGGATCCTTGTTGTAAGGACCCCCCAATAAGTTACCCCGTATTTTCGGAAACTCCAAACCCTAAACCTTTTTTAGAACCCTTACAGGAACCCTTAAAGGATCCCTTCAAAGGAACCCTGAAATACCCCCTATGTTCGGAAATTGCAACATCGAAAAAAAGGCTCCCACACCACTTCCCCAGCGAGCCTTTCCCTCCACATCGAGTTGCAGACCTCAGGAAGACTAGAGATAAGGACTCCTTTAAGGGATCTATAAGGGCTCCTTTAAGGGATCTATAAGGGCTCCTTTAAGGGATCTATAAGGACTCCTTTAAGGGATCTATAATGGCTCCTTTAGGGGATCTATAAGGGCTCCTTTAAGGGATCTATAATGGCTCCTTTAAGGAATCTATAAGGTACCATAAGGGTTTAGGGTTCAGGGTAGGATTACAGTAGAAGCCTAAAAGTTGGAAATCCAGCAGCCTCAATCCTTAAGAATATTGTATAGGGAATCCCAGCACTATTTGGCCTTAATCCGGTTTCCAACTTTATGGGGTTTACTGTATCCTGACTATACCCCTCCTTAGAAGCATAATTTGGTAACCATATAAGAAAGCAAGGTTCAAAATGTTGTTTCGGGTTTCAGAAGACCAAAATGAAACGACTACGGAAGAAGCCCCACAAAGAACTCTCCCCAAGGGTCCATGTATCCAAATAGTAGAAACTTTGGCCCCCAAAGCACCTATATTATAAGGACTACTTCGAGGCCAAAGCATATCTGGCTTGGGCACATGGACCCTTAGGTCTGGCAACGATTGATGGAGAATTGTGTGATCCTGGCAAAAACACGGAATGGCCAGAGTTTAGATTAAAGGCTACACAACCGTCACAACCTAAAGTTTACGGCATCAGCCACAGCCCCAAGGTCATAACTCGCTAAACCCTCAAACTTTCCCGCGCCTCGGAGCATTCGGCACAAGGTGCTGCATAACACAACCGCCCAAATTTGAAGCAACTTACTATATGTTGTAAAACGAAGGGAGTGAACAGTTTCAAGGTTGGCTGTGGCTACGGGAGACTTACACGAGAACATCGAATACAAAACCCCAAACCCTGTCTATGCCGATTAACCCGAAGAAATGCTGACAAATGTTCTAATCCAATATGCAGGCTTCTACAACAGGATGAACCTGGAATGGAAAACAGTGGCCGTAACTTCAGGGGCTTGCAGCCGGCTAGGGTTTGTCAGTTTCTTCGGATTTCATGGGGTTTTAGGTTTAGTTTAGGACTGTCAGAACCGTATCTCTGTTCTATTCCTGTTGTAAGCTGGGGTTCCTAACTTGGTGCCTACCCGGAAGCCCGAAACCTAAACCAAAAGCCCTAAACTCCAAGCCGCCCAAAACCCCTGAGCCCTAAACCCTTCATGACCCAAAATGGCAAATCTCAGGTTCAGGGTTGAGAAGTCGAGGACAAGCGGATGACGGCTCAGGTTTGGGTACTGCCCCCATACTCAGAGGATCAGGGGACTTAGTAAGCCGGATTATAAGTACCCTAACTAGGGTTTTTTCGTAGTTTCAACTGTAGTTAACTTGCTTAGAACCCTACTTACTAAGTCCGTGGTCCTCGAAGTACGGTCACAGTCGAATAAGGATACTGTTCCGGGCCTCATGCATCTACAGCATCGATAACGTTCAACTTGGAGTAGGGCATTATCCGAATACGGATCCATGTGATTGTGCAGCACACACTTTGGCTTTAAGGGGTCCTTAAGGACAACGCATATACTGAATATTACACGGTTGAAAAGTCAACATCGTACTATCGGTATTATGATAAACTACAATACCTTTATTACGATCACTAGCACCAATAATAGCATACTCGGTAATTACCTTTACTATGATTAATAACACCAAGAATAACACTACTTATATAAAACCTGGATAGAAACACTTGTTTGCTCTCGCACCTGGCAGCTTTGAAAGTCGGGAATTTCTCGAAACCATCGTCTCAGAACAACGATCCTTTAATGGACCCTTTTAAAAGGGCTCCTTTAAACGGGATCCTTTAACGGTTCCTGTAGGGTTCCTTTGCTCTTTAAGGGATCCCTAATAGCTTTAAGGGTTCCTTTACCAGACCTAAAATTAACCTAGGAATAAAAAAGGGTGCCCTTTTTGGTTTAAAGGGTTAAAGGGGGGTATAAGGGAACCTAATTAAACCCCAAAAAAGGGAATAGGCGCCTCTCTGGGTCCTGGTTTATTAAGTTATGTGTGCTTCGCAGTTGAGAATTATAGAGTCTAGACTAGAGCGCTGATTCAGAAACTCCCGATGGTCCAGGTGCCGCGTGAGGCCCCCGAGGAAAGGTAAACGCACGATGGATCGTGAAAGCCCGTTGCGTTTTTAGCATCCGAGAGCTCTTGTCAGTAATAAAAGACGTACCCTGATTTTATTGTAATCATAGAAGTGTGCTCACGACGCAACCGCAGACTCTTAGCTGGAATCAACCTCCAAGGTTTCAGGACAGCCCCGCAAAAGAACGAAATGAGATCATCCCTATACCCTGCACTGGCTACCCTACATTCGGAAGCCTGAAACGGAATCCCCATAAAGCACAAACCTCAATCGCGCACCCAGGGGGATGTCAGTTGTACCGCTCAGCAGCAGGTTGGAATGGGCTTTTCGGGCTTGCCAAGCAAGCAAGCCCTTAACTGTAGTTTGCAATCGCTGCTTCAGAAGTTGAAAGGGAGGCTCGAAAGGAGAACGAAAGAGGGGACCTGGATGGGCTTATCATAGGGCCCTCAAGCAGCACATAAGCAAAAACGAGGATAGGAATATCCCATATACATCCCCTTATAATGATGCCCAGTAAGGTAGGGATATCCCGCTTGCTTCTTGGGTCCCCAATGTAAGGCAACTCCCCCCAATGTAAGGGAACTCCCTGGCTTCGAAACCTTTCCTCGCGGTCTTTGGAAAAGCAGCGTCTCACTTCTCGAGCCTCGCACCAGTGCCGGGTGCCGAGCATGACCTAGAGACTCCAAAACCCCTTAATTAAGGAATATTCCTTAAATCAGATTAGGGATCCTTAATATGATTTAAGGAATATTCCTTAATTAAGGGGTATTGGAGTCTCTGGGGACCCCCTACTCAGAGATCCCAATGCCCCTTAGTCAAGGATTATACCTTAAATTATAGGGGTGCTTCATATTATGAGTTCAGCTAAAATCCTTAATTAAGGGGTATTGGGTTCTCTGGGCAATTTAAACCCTCGAGCCCGAGGTCAAAACTGTCCAAACTCAGATACTTGGGTAGTTGTCAAAATCGGGTCCCTTTTGGGGTACCCTAAATAATAGGTGCCGTACCCAAAGGGTCCAAAGTACCTATATAGAATGTAGGGTTCCTATATTAGGAATTACTATTATGATTTGGGGAAGTATTCCCGATAACAGTACCTAGGACCCCTTGGGGTAATATATTAAGGACCCAAAAAGGGACCATAATTTTGACAGCTACCCACTTGGTTTTGTGATACATTGTACCATATGTAAAGCAAAAAAACACCTCCCCCAAAGATAGTATAGGAAATTGCTAAGGCCCCTACATTACAGCTTAGGGCTCAGGGCCGAGGGCATAGGGTTTACGGCTCACGGTGTAGGGCTTGGGGTCTGGGATCTAAGGATTCGGGATTAGGGCTTAGAGTTCAGGGCTGTTCGGGCAGCGGGACAACAGCAGCAACAGGAAGAACAACCATTCAGTAGCAAAAGGCCAGCAACAACGACAACGAAGGTAAGCAACAGCACTTTAAGAGGGAATTGAATTTTGGGTATACACTACCACAATTATTTAAAAGGAGCCCCAACAAGAGCATTGGTAGTTACGATTACTTGCACGCCCTGCCGAAACTTGCATTCCACCTATGTCAACCCTTTTTTTCTAACTAGGTGTTATCCAGGATACATCCGAACCCCAAGCCATAGACACGCCATTGTGATGAACGATTAGCTGAAGCCCCCCTCAAGCTGAACCCGGTGGAACCCGTCTGTGTCGCTTCGAGCCTTTGTCATGTCGTAGCCCACCGCCGAGCTATCCGAAATGCTTTTTTCCTCGCAGTTGTGGGACTGGGCTTTATGCTAAGAAGTGTCTGGGGCTTATGGCTTCGGCTGTAAGCATCCATGTGCTTAGTGCCAAGGTCGAAGATGAGGGCTGATTGCGCAAGAAGCTGTCTATGCCTCGAATTACATATACGGAGCTGCTGGCACTAACGACTCAAATTCGTAGAACTTCGGGTTTGGTGCTTCATGGCATGCATGTTCGGTCAGGCTTTTGAGGAAGTGACCAGACAAGACAGTCCGTTCCAGGTCGCCCAGAGCCTCAACCCGAACTAACACAAAGGCATTCCCGCGATAGGGGCTTTCTCCACTTTTCAGGATGCGAGGCTCTTCTACAGAGTCCCAGGAAAGGCGCCCTGCCCTCGCTAAGTCTGTACAAGCTCCTTTCTTCAAAGCTCGGGCGGTGTAAGATTCGTGATACATTTTTTGGTATAATGTGCACTGTGGTCGAAGGTGTTCTTCTCTGTGTGCAAAAGACACGGTTTTACAGTTGTTGACCAGGGTGTGGGAGTTTCCGAAAGATTTCTCTAGATAAGACCCCACCTAAGCTTTTTTTCGGAGGAAGAGCCCTAATTTTTCGGAAGCCTGAAAAATAACTTCCGGTTTCGGCCGTGACACCGTCCGAAAAGAAGCCTCAAACTGCTCCAGTAAGTGGGTTTAGGATTCAGCTTTCTCGCTTCTCAGGTTTCTCCTCGTGATACTGGAAACTAAAGTAACGAACATCCAAGGGCTGAGGAACATGTTGCTTTGCAGTTGGGCGCAGGGGTTAGGATTTATGATTTCAGAGGTGTGGGCTTGAGGGTTAGAGGGCATGGGGTTTCGGGGCTTCAGGTCTTAGGGTTTCAGGATTTAAGAGTTTATCCTAAACCCTACAACTCCAAACCCTTAACTTACTATACTGAACTTAGAACCCTAGCAACAATTTTAATGTTAGCTGTTTCTTAGGGATTATAATAACCATTATAATAACCAAAAATAAAAATTGTTTCTAAGTACCCCTAAGTTCAGGGCATGTCGGACTTCAACCGAGGTACCCGGAATCAGGCCCAACACCCAGAAGACCACCAGGAGCTGGAGCCTTGGCGTCGGCGGAGGAATTCCTATAGTCTAGGGGCCCGAAACAGCATAGCACATGGCAGGGTGGGGACGGTTTAGAGTCTTCTACATAGGTTCCACAGGGTTTTGACAGGATTACGGATTACTACATGGCGGGGTGGGGGTGGTTTAGAGTCTTCTGCATAGGTTCCACAGGGTTTTGATAGGATTACTGCAGGGGCTTGCACGGTTAGAATGAGAAGCCAGAGGCTGAAACCGCAAGCCTGGAAACCTAAAGCGGCAGAAATGCAAAGTGCAACTTCATTCCATGGTTCGACGCTTAAACATGTGTTTGACCGGTTTCTCACGGCACAAGGTATTTATGGAGTAGAGCTCCTGGATATCAGGGGTGTTTAGGAGACGGTTTTGGGTAGTCGCAGGTAGTTTGAACTCGTCAACCGAAAAAAACTGAGCCTAAACCTAAACCGTCCTGTGTAAGGGTACAGCAAATGCCCTAATGCCCACCCTTCTCAACTGTCCACAAACGCCCTAAACCTCGAAAGTCTCAAAGCCCAAAACCAAGCGGACTTGAAGCCTGTACCCCCACGGGAAATCCTGCACCCAAACCTCTTACAAAGCGACAAAACCCCTGCCTCAAATCACCCATCCGACCCCACCCCCAACCCCACACAGCTGCCCCAGGCGCGCGATACCGCACCACTCGCCAGCACAGCGGCTTCGATATCGCAGGATTTCGTCGGGGCTGGCCGCGGGGCAGATTTGAGGGTTTACCGTTTTGTGGTCTGGCTCCTTTTTTGGAGGTGGGGTGGGGGGGGCGTTAACAAGCGCTACGTGCTTTGTATGTTCTCTGAAGCTCCCATATACAGGGGCGGGTTTCGCCCTGCCGTCGCCCATCCAGGCGCCCTACGTTGGTGATCACGATATATATATATATATATATATATATATATACACATATACATATACATATACATATACATATACTTATACATATACATATACATATACATATACACATACACATACACATACACATACACATACATATACATATACATATAGATATACATATACATATACAATTACATATACAATTACATATACATATACATGTACATCTACATCTACATCTACATCTACATCTACATATACATCTACATATACATATACATATACATATAAATATGTGTATGTGTATGTCTAATTATATATTCACATGTATACATGTGTATATATATATATATGTATATAAAACTGAAACTGATGCCGTGCAGTATGCTCCACAGCACTATAGTCCAGTGATGAGACGACCGTGCACGAAGCTCCGTACAAGCCTACACCACTTCTCAAAATGATCCCTTGACCCGTAGCACCGCAACACCCTAAGGTGGAGGCCTACAAACAATAGTAAGTTACAGGCCCCTTCATGAAGTCAAAGAGGCGTCCTTTAATGCTACAGGTAAGATAACGCTGCATAGTTAGATCTCACAGCGAACCATGCAATACAAGAGCCCTATCAAATTTATCGAAAAACTGGCATGTGAGACTCCTCGAAACACCACACAAAAGCCCAATCCTCCCGGCGGCAAAGGCTTCTGGGTTTAGGGTAGCCCCGAAACCCGAAGCCCCACCTTGTACCCGGAAACCTAAACCATCAAACTCCTAAACCCTACGCCCAAAACCCTGAACCCTAAGCCCTAAACTGTGAATACCCATACTATTATGAGGGTTCCTTGTTGTAGTTGTAATATTCCTCAACACCCTATTCTATTTTTGTTAACCCCTATGCTGTGTAAGCCATCAAAACCTACGACCGAAACGCAAGCCTTCCAAGAGTTTAAGAGGGTCAGGGTTCTGGGGATATGTAGCCAGGGATTAGGGTTTACGTCGAAGATCGAGCTTTACTTATCTTCTTATCACTGTAGAAGTCCATGTACAGCCTCTCTATCTGTATGGATGAGTCCATGTGTTTGATCTGGCAGTTCCCTCCTTGTTGCTTGTATGCATAGATGTATATATGCATGTACATGCAATTCTCTTATCCGACAGATACACATTGAGTTCTGTACGTCCATCCAACCATCCATCCATGCATGCATGTATGCATGTATCTATCCATGAATGCATGTATGCATGCATACATGCATATATACATACATAAACACCTGCATGTATCATAACAGTTAGCATAGTAGATACATGTACGCACACATTCATGTGTCTAGTTTATCTACCTAATCACCTACCTACCTATCTACCTACCTGCGTACCCACGTCCCTAGCTTGCTATCTCTCTATCTATCTAACTATTCATCTATCTATCTGTCTATCTATCTGTCTACCTACAAAAGCACATGATGTTACCGTACCCTGCACATCACATCATGGGTGCTATTTGAGGCCAACTGTTGTAAGCAACCTTGCTTGAAAGCTCTGGGAACTCCTGCGCAAATATTGCGTTTGCACAGCAAGCTTAGGGCATTTCCATGTGACGTTGGGCCTTCAGCAACATCCCAAACCGTCGTCTCTAGCCCCGCCAAGAAAAGGGGCTTCAATAATTGGAATAGTTTTGGGGGCCCATCACACACACACACACATATATATATATATATATAGACATACATACATACATACGTACATACATAATTGAAATAAAGAGCCCCCAAAATAGTTTCGGTACTCGTTTCGGCCCCTATATCAATCCCCTTCGCCTCCTCTTCTTCCTTTCGAAGCTGTAGCCAGCCACCCGATCTCGCAGGCACAAGTGCCTTGACAACTTGGCGTTTTTTCTCCAGTGCGTGCTTACACCAATCACATTCAGCTTGAAGGTAACACTGTTTTTCGGTAATTGGGGTCTGGGGCTTACGCCTTTATGCGTCATGTTTGTACTGCTTCAGGCCAGTTCGTTTTGAACCATGCTACCATCCTTCGAAACCCTAAACTTAAACACCAGCCTTAAACCCTCAATCCTATAACCTAGACCTTAAACTGCCTTAACCCCGCCACCCCGAGAAGCGGCGAGCCACCTGGTCAGCGCCATCATGCAAGTCCTCAGACAGCGGGCATTAGGCTTTAGGGTTTCGGGGTAATGTATATGCCTCATACCATGTTTGGGGTATATTATACTATAAGTGACAAGTGTATTAAGGAACCCACCCAAAAAATAGCATAGGTAATTATCAAGGCCCCTATATTATATGGGTGTGCGGGCTACAAGCTCTCTCTCGGTTTCAGGAGTAGTTGTTTGGGCTTGAGACGTTGTGATACAGGCTACTTCTCCAAAACGGTACTTCTTGTGGTGTTCAGGGTGAAAGGGCTTGGGGGTTTAGCTCTCCGATTCTATAGATGGCGCTTCCTAGAGCATGCACGGCGTGACGTCGAGGGGTCTGGTTTGCCGTTGGGTTCTAGGGTCTTATGTTTAAGTCAGGCATCGGGGGGTTCACTGGTGTACTCGTCGGGCTTGAAACATAATGTAGCTATGCAGATACTTCTAATGCGAGGCCGCGGAACCCCGAACCAAAAAAAATCCAAATCGTGAGCCCTACAAACCTAGACCCTAAGACCCTTGACAAATCTCAAAGCCTGAATCTCGAACCCTCAATTTCTTAACCCCCCCAAAAAACACTAAGCCTCATAAACCCACAAGACCCAACAAACCCAACAGCCCAAAACGCAAAACGCCTCTGAAGCTTCTGACCACGTCTCTCTAAAGCACTAACTAAACCAACCCAACACACACACGCACACACACACACGCACACACACACACACACATTGACACATTTCTCAAAGTAACATACATCCCCCCCTATCAAAAAAGCCTGTAACAAACACACCGCCGCCAAGGCACAACCCGCCGAAAACCAAAGGGACAAAGCCACTTCGCAGGCTCGTCGTCAGCGCAGGGAACCGGGCCATACCTTGGGGTGGAAGGCTTCAGTTGAGGATTTAGTGTTTGGGTGGTTGTCAAAATTAGGATCCCTTTTTGGGTCCCTATTATAGTACGGCACCTATTATTTAGGGTCCCCAAAAAGGGACCCTAATCTTGACAACCATCCATTTAGTGTTTAGGGTTTAGGGTTCAGGGGTATAGGGTCTATAGGGTATAGGGTTTGGAGTTTAGGGTTTGGGGTCGAGGATTTAGGGCTTGCTTGCGGTTCAGCGCCTTGGGTTTAGCCTCCCAGGAGTCAATTTTAAGGTCTAGGGGTTTGGGGGTAAGGGCTGAGGATTGATTTTAAGGCTTCCCAAGTTTAGGGTTTATAGGGCTTAGGGCCCCTTCCCTAGAGTGTGGTATCTTGCCCCAGTGTGAGTGGCAGGATTAGGGCTCACAAACCTAGAGTTCCGGGCCTTGAGCTTAAGGATTCTTGGGATTTCAGTCGAACATGGCGAGATGTTTGGGGCTTACTTAAAGGATCAGGGGACTGAGTAAGTAGGGTTATAAGTAAAGTAATGTAGTTATATCTACTTATAACCTTAATTAATTAAAGTACTTGTAACCCTACTTACTAAGTCCCATGATCCTCCAAGTGTGTCTGGGTGTGGCACAAGAGGCTACGGCTAATGATCGGCTAATGTAGGGGCCTTAATATTCATTAGAATAGGGTTTTGGGGACCATTATTCTATGCTTATATATAATAAGGAACCCCCCCCAAACGGCACCCTGAGGCAAACCCCCCCCAAAACGAACTACAAAAAACAAAAACATTGCAGCTGCAGAAAGGAGAAACTGCACAATCTCGGCTTCTCAGGGTGCTTGAGTCTGTGGAGTCAGTACGTTGTTGGAGAATGTCTTGGATATGGGGATTTGGGCATGAGGGCTCGTGGGTTGAGGATTTCAGACCTGGTGCACACTAAACCCCGATCAAAGCCTTAAGGCCCAACCCTGGGCGACCCAATCCTAAACCCTCAAACCGAAACCCAAGCAAGGATCAGATCAGCAAGTAGATCAGCGATGCAGAATCACTTGCACGGCCACGGAGGACTGCCTCGGGGCTGAGGCTTGAAGCTAAACGGCCCTTAACGGCTAGAACACTTCGTTGTCATTGTGGAGTCTTTCATACGTAGTATAGCAAAGTAGTCAAAGAGAGTGCCCAAGGTTCTAGGGTTAGGGATCGAGGATTTGACGGGGCTCAGGATGTGAGCTGAGAGTCTGAATGCAGGGTTCAATTTTTACGGCTTAGGATTTAGGCAATGCGCATGGAAGTCTATAGCAAAGTTTCCTCTGTGGCGGTTTACCAGCGCGAACCCCCTGTGGACAACCTGTGGCTGTCACAGTCTTCTGTTGAGACGTTTATCTATATGGGAGTTTCCGCAAATAGGGCATCCTAATATGGTACTCTAAATAGTAGGATCCTTATGATAAGGGCCTAAAATAAGGTACACCCAATTTTCGGAAACTCCCATATAGTTGCAGTCAGTGTCGAGACAGAGGGCCCAACCTGGACCCAAACCTTTGCAAACCGACGAGGCTACCTTTACCGGAAGGTTAGGGTTGAGGGCGGTTGAGGGTAGGAAGTTGGGACCATCATATGGGTGGTTGTCAAAATTATGGCCCCTTTTGGGGTCCTTATTATAGTACGGCACCTAATACTAGGATGCCCAAAAAGGGACCATAATTTTGACGACCACCCATATAGGCCCACAGCAGCCGCAGCAGCCGCAACCAACAAAACTACGCAATATAGGGGCTGTAATAATTACCAACATTTTTTGGGCGGCGCCTTACTACAATTATAGTATAACGAGCCTCAAAACCCTACTCTAATTCTTTAAGGCGCCTATATTATATGAGGAGCTTCGTAGTTTCTGGACAAGGAGCGAGACTGGTCTCCCAATAGCCTTGCTCCACCGAGACCTCGACTGCAAGATGGGAGGGTGAGACTACCCAGAGCCTCCAAAACCCCTTAATTAAGGAATATACCTTAAATTATAATAGGATCCCTTATATGATTTAAGGTATATTCTCAATTAAGGAATTAAGGGGTTTTGGAGGCTCTGGGTAGTTCGCCAAGTTTTGCCGGCAGAATTTACTGATAGTGATGTTGCGTGCGTCCATATATAGCAAAGTATACGTAACTATACATATACACAAACACGGTAAATACACGCATGCACAAACACTTCCACCAGGGCTAGTATTGAATGTAGTGCGCATTATCACCACTAAGACTTCCATGGAGTTGATACCAAGGGTTGAACGCTTCTTTTGACAAGTCGGCCCCCACGACCGAGCCCTACGCATTGGGCAGCGGAGTTTGAACTATAAACCAAATGAGCTGAACAATTACCCACATTCCTCCCAGGGTTCATGATCAGTTACAAAAATAATACCATGATATAACACAAACTTGCCATCATCATACTGTTTATAAAGTAAATGAAGACTCAAGCCGTTGTTCTTGCAATTAAGGTTGACCTCGGCAGACGAGTCTGCGTGAGGCCATCAGCATTTCCCTGTGAAGTAGGTAAACTGATTGCATTCCAGCTTGCTGGCGGTTGCTGCAAGACTTACAGTACGGTTAGGGGTGACGCGCATCTAAGGCCTGAGTACGTATGATGCGCGATGCAGTGGATGTAAAGTGGGGCTTCCTGGTTGTGTTAGGATGCGAAGGGTAATCTCGCACATTGAGGCAGCTCGCATGCGACAGATGTACTCACGGGAACAGCCGGCATCTCTCAGAAACCCTTGATGTCAAGATGTTCATAAGTGCATGCATCGACCCCAACCCTAAACACCAATGTGCATGCAGGGTTTACCGGCGAGGGTAGGTCAGGAGCTGGATCATAGTCACTCCGAGCCTATGTAGGACTCAGGGTCCAGCGGGTTAAGTACATCAGAGATCATGGTCTAGGGCAACGTTTTTCGAGCAACAGCACCGCATTCAGGCTCTGAGCATTGTATGTGCAGTCGGCTTAACTTGCTCTAATCCCCAAGCCTTGCACCTTAAACGCTACGCCCAGCCCGACAAGGTGCTCGGATGTTGTGCCGCATGCTGAACCTCGGTTGATGCTCCAGTGTCTTACCGGAAAGTCTTGAAGCTACGTCTGGGAAGCCTTGCGCACAAAGCCTACAGAACAGACTCTGTCAGCATCAACGGGTTGAGGCGATCTAGGAGGCTGCGTACCAAACGGATAAAGCAGAGACCCTTGACAACACTGCGAGGATTTTCCCCAGACTCATTGTTTCTTGCAGTCCTCCGTGAACAACGACGTCAGTACTAGTGGTCACAGGTTCTCAGGGTTAGTGTGTATTGCTAGTTATATCTATCTCTATATTGTGTATGTGTGCATGTATATGTATGTAAGTGTGGGAAGCAGAGGGAGAGAGAGAGGGAGAGAGAGAGAGCTGCGGGTTTAGGAGGTTGGCGATGAAAGCAAGGAACCTCAGAACAAAAACGGCAGTCTCAATCCAGAGACCAGCTGATGATGGGGTGAAAGGCGACGAAAACAACATTAAGGCATGCTGACTACTGCTTTACGATGGCCACCTTAGAACGCAAGACTCAACTCCGGCATGATCTTCAATCTGTCTTGCTTGTAACGAGAACAAGCAGTTTAGTGAGGCACACGAACTATGCATGCTTGGCATCGCATAACACGAACGACAGTAAACCTATGGTGAAGAATCGTTCAGTACTCCTTCATGGTTACAACCCCAACCCCGCAAGAGAAATAAAACAACATTACTCCCCCAATAAGCCGCAGAAATAAAAGGCCAAACTTTCCGATTCCTGCTAAACTATACGAACCCAAAAACTTTCAATTTTCGGTACTGGGGATCTAAGCAACTTGAATGCTAAGGCACCATGCAGGCGGCCACAGCAGTAGCCAGGACTGAGAACAGACGATTGTAGCCTTGGGGAAGGCTTCTGAGCCAGATTCCGAAGTGGAAGTTCTCGAAAGTAGGGGGACACTACTAATATAGTACCCTATAGTAGAATCCTTATTATAAGGACCCCTAAATAGTGAGGACCCCGAAACAGTAGGATCCTTACTATAAGGACTCCTAGATCGTAGGATCCTTATTACAAGGACCCCAAAAAGAGGAACCCAATATAGTATATACCCTAAATTGTAGAATCCTTACTATAAAGGACCCCAAAAAGAGGTACCCCCTATTTTCGGAAACTCCCAACTGCGTGCTTCGGAGTTGGAGCCTTGAGCCCTGAATCCAGGCCAGGGGGCTGCGGGCTTCGTGTCCCGGCGAAGGCTTGGGCTAGGACGGAACAGTACAGTTGATATACCATAATTCCCATAGTTAAGTGTCCTTAAGGTAATGCAGGATGTATATCATCAACAGTATTTCTGAGGGACTTGAAGTCGTCATGCTGGTGTGCATCTCAATGTGGGTGGTTGTCAAAATTAAGGCCCCTTTTGAGGTAATGACCCTAAATAATAGGTGCCGTACGATAATAGGGAACCAAATAGGGACTATAATTTTGACAACCACCGATGTAGCAGAGGAACTTCGCACTTTGTCCTAGCAAGAAACACTCCCAAATGGTGGAACTCCATTGGTCGCCCTTATGCACCCCGGATTGAACATACGCATGGTACACGTCTCACTATGACACTATGGAAATGAACAGCACTGGGCACATATCGAAGCGACACGCTTCAATTGCCAGAGGAAGCTGTATAACAAGTTTATTACGCCCCCAAGACCTAAAGCCCCACAACCCCCGATCAGATGACAAATATTTAAGGGTCCAAGTACCTAATAATCATATACTCTCCATAATCCTAACCTACATAACTGCCATCCTAAAACCGAATACCTTAATTGTTGGCTCCTTTGGACCCTTAGGGAAGTTGCGAAACCCAGTAGTTTCTTCGAAAACCCTACACCCAGTAGTTTCTTCGAAGGAGCCAGCCAGAAGTCACCGAGCCAAAGCAGCGCGAGGCTCAACCAGCCACAGCTAAGGCCAATCCTGAGCAGGCTAGGAGTTACTATTACTATATAATTTTGATGATGATGATTACTAGTATTATAGGTTTTAGGGTTTATGAACAGGGTTTAGGGTTCAGGGTATAGGGTTTGGAGTTCTAGGGTTCAGTTTAGAGATAACCGGAAGAATACCTGCCAAGGAAACAATTCCCTTCTAACTTGCGATACATGTATGCTGCACCCTGCCACCCTACACCCTGAATCCAAAACCTTGCACCCTATGCGACACTCAAAGTGGAGGCTGAAACAGCAGAATACAGAAGCCCGAATAGTTCTAGTGGGCATGGGGTTTATAGGGTTTAGGGTCTGAGTGGGTAATTCGACTGGGAGGTTGGGAACTTCTGAAATGCAGGTTCATCAGGAGACTCTATAACACCAATCTTACTCACTATTCAAGCCATTCAGGCATGGCGGAAGGCAAACACTAAACGCTTGCAGTATCGGGTTTGGCACCCTTCATGCTGACGCGCCAGGTCGCTTCTGTTTGAGATGAAATTAATTAATGGCTCGGTTCTTGCTGCAGTGCTTGTGGCCGCGAAGATGCAGTGTGCAGCTGAAGAAACAAAGCTACCTCTCTGATTTTTCCTGTTGGTGTTCTCGGTGTGTTCAACCAACTAAAGGGCGAGCTGCGCAAATGACGAGTAGGTGTGTCAAATGACCTACATCACAGGAACATGTGTCTGTTAGCATAGAAGCAGTAAGACAGGAAACCTACTGGGGTTTTGTGAGAAATGGGTTGATCTGATATACTGCTAAGGCAGAGGCGACAGCTTTCGTGTCAATGGTTGTGGCACTAGCTTTGTTTCAGGCTTGCCCGGATGCTACCGTCTGTAGGACGATGGAGCATCCGCTTTAGTCAGGCATACGGCCATGAGGGAAAATCAGCATGACATTAGTCTGGGACGAACTGGAACATCGAACAAGAGCAGGGCTGGCAACGAGCAGACTACAGTGTGCAGGATGTAGCGACTACAATCAGGATACTAGCAGTCTGAGAAGCTTAAATATGGGTAAACTTCTGCCAGAAAGCTTTCGCTGGCTATATATTGAAAACCTTTGTAAGCAGTGGAGAAGTTGGTCATACACAGATTGTGCCGGTTCAACCACTCCCCCTTTTGCAGACCTCACAACGCAACAAACCGAAGCCGTAGACACTAAACAAGGACCCAGAGTCAGCCCCACGCCGAATAGCTCCAAGCACATCTCGGCTCAAGCTTCTCCAAATGAGAGTTTCCGAAAATAGGGGACCCTTCTATAGTACCCTAAATAGTAGGATCCCTATTATAAGGATCGCAAAATAAGGTACCCCTAATTTTCGGAAATTTCAAAAATTCTTGCATGGGTGAAGTATTGCAAGTGGGAGTCGCTATGTCAGTCTTGTGCTTCGATTCTTTAACTTGTGCCCTGAGAACACTACTTCAAATAAAATGCTGTCATACATGCAACCCGCTTCAGTTCAGGGTCGTGGGCCTGTGGCCATTATTGCAAATATGCTGGTAGTATCTCATATGTCTTCAGGAGCTGTGGGCTTCTCTCATGTCATCTAGGATAAGGTGGAAGAGGCCTTAAAGTGATTCTAGGTTTTGTGTAAGTGTAATTACGGGTATGAGGGTTTGTGAATCCAGGGTCCTGGTTCCCCTTTTTTTCTGTTTTCAAGGCGAGGACTTGTTTATAGACTTTCGGGGCGTACTGGGGATGGGGTAAGGGTTTTGGTGCACAGTCTAAAACCCCAAACCCTTACATACTTGTAAACTCAAAACACTAAGCCCTAAACACCACTGCGATTCGGTGGCCAGATTGAGGGTACAGCCAGGGTTCATAGGCAAGACACTGCCAAACAAAGGCTGCCGAGAACAAACACCCACACAAATAGAAGACGATTCAACTAAGGTGGAGAAATTAACAACCAGACTTGGTTTGGGTTGCATTGTCATATAGGTTTGAAGGGGCTTTAAGGGGATAGGGCTGTGAACTTCGGAGGCTTCTATAAGTCTCAGGCCGCCTTGGACTAATATCAGCCCCCCCTTCGATTTGATCTCCGGGCAAACTCCCGAGAACAAGCGAAGTTCGTAAAACGAAAGCCCACAAGCGAAGATCGTAGGATTGAGGAGTTATGGTGACTAATGCCCAGGCTTCTACTTGTAAATGGTCAGGTCGAAGGCTTTTCAGTACGGTGTGCGGTGTAGGGGGCGACCGCCTAGAGTTTCCCGTGCTTAGCAAAGTTTCTGGCAAGTTTTTGCCCCACCTCACCCGTCCTTATACCATTCCTGCTGCAACTAGTGCAAACTTGTTCAAAGCAGTTCGAAAGCCATAAAAAACCCAAGACGAAACCCAAAACCCTAAAACTGCCAAAGAGTGGTGGCTCCCCGGTTCAGAGGAGCTCTCATGCCAAGAGGCCCGAGAACCCCAAATCAAAGGAAACACCTGGCGGCAGCGGAATTTCATGGATTTGGGTGGTTGTCAAAACTATGGTCCATTTCTGGGTCCTAATATAATACGGCACCTATTATTCAGGGTATCCAAAAAGGGGACCATAATTTTGACAACCACCCATTTGTTTGGGCGGGTGGAGCTTGGGGACTGAAGTCCTTTGAACTAGAGCTCGGGCTTGGGACTTTGGCAGTCAATCCCAATGCAAGCGGTAAGAATGATAAGGTAAGAACGGTTATACTGACAATTTGAGATAGCGGTGAGATACCGGATACATCCTAGTCCCCCTTGAGCGAATCCCAAGGTAGCGCTATCATGAACTCTGAAGCCCCAAAACCTCATCAACGCCGGAACGTCCTACAGCCCGTTCTGCCTCTTGACTCCCCGGACGCCCCAAACCGTACCATAAAGAGACGGAACCTCTCAAACTCTGCAATGTTGAACTCCGTGAACCCGTAAAACACTGAGGCCCTGAAACACGATTCCACCTTGTAGGTGACCTGCTCACGCAAGGCGTCGTCGTGCCTAGGATAGCTCAGGTTGGAGACTGTGCTCATCTCTTCCGCGTTAAGAGATTCCCACGTCATTCCGTCTGTCAAAGTCGGACTGATTTGTACAAGACCCGCAGTGGCAGCAATCAAGTGGCAAGCTTGTAAACCTTACACCTATAAACCCTAAACTATATATATATATATATATATATATATATTCCTCAGCCCTGAAGCCCCCCAAACCTTTCTGCCTTCACTGCTTGGAAGTACACGGTACAAGATGGAGCCCAGCTCCGAACTTGCAGGATTTGGACTTCAGGGTTTAGGGCATATAGCGTCTATAGGGTCTATAGGGTTTTATGGTGTTTATCGGGGTTAATAGGGTTTATAGAGCTTGCAAGGTGGGTTCAAGTCCCAACACGATGCTTTGGGTTGGATGGGGCCACAAAGGTAACTACATATTCAAACGTGCCAGGCGACCCGCAAAAGGAAGCCCCCGAGCCCAGACTTGATAAACGTAAGAGCAATAATCCCTTAACCGGTCCCTGCTAGTACACGATTTGGGAGTTGCCAAAAATGCGGAACCCCTGATAGAATACCCTAAACAGTAGGATCCTAATGATAAGGACCCCAAAATAAAGTACCTCTATTTTTCGGAAACTCCCATTTATCATCTTCTAAGCCCAGACACCAAGAGACTTCCAAGCAGAAAGGAATGGTGTTCGGAAATGCCAAGTGGTCTACTGCGTTCGTCTCCACCCAGACCTGGGACTCGAGTCTTAGAAGTTTGGGCCGGAGTCTGGGTAGGCTTGGTTTTGTTTTTTTGAGCTCCTTTTTCCGCCTAAGGTACCAGCCTCCGACGAAAGACCACATGGGTCAGGAGAATCTAGCCCTCGTAGGCTTGGGTTTTGGGGTTTAGGGTTTAGGGATTAGATTAATGTAATCGTAATTCGTAGACCTTTGCCATGCCAAATGTGCCCTTATAAACCCTATCTCATGCCAGAATCCAAAAGGAGCCCCATTTTGAGTATAAAGTCCCCATCTTGGAGGCTCTCGGCTTTAGGGGGTTCTGCGTTTTAGGCGGGGGCTTCATTTTCCCTGACCTGCTGATGGCCTACGCAGTGTTTGCAGTGAGCCTTTACGGATGGAAGCGTTTCTGTCGTCTGTCGGCGGGGTTGACGGCTTCTAACCGTCTTGTCGGGCACAAACCTTGTTAGGACTTGAATCCTAGATTCTCTAGTTCTTGTAGGCTGCAATAGCTTGCATGGGACTGGATCCTGAGCAAGCTACTTTCTGCCGCCGGGTCCTCAGTTGCTGGAACCCAGAGAGCCCAATACCCCTTAATTAATTAAGGAGTATAGCTTAAATCGTAATCTGAAGCCCTACATAATTTAAGCTTCAGTCCTTCATTAAGGGATATTGGGCTCGCTGGGAACTTCGGGCGCAGGCTTTAAGCGGCGAGTTGAGCTCGGGTATGGGGGCGTGGGATTGCAGAGGCTCACGGTACGGATGTGTGGGCGAAGGGTCGGGGTCTCGGAATCCCTTCAAAGCACCTCTAAGGCTTTACCGAAACCTACTTGTCGGGTATCATGGGGAACCAAAGTTTAACCTTTTTGGTTATATAGGGATTATATAGAGGGACTACCCAAACAAGGTTAAAGGTCGACTACTAGGGAAAGGGCAAGCTGTTGTAAACCCGAACCGCCAAGCCCTTAGCCGAAAACTCGAACTCCAAAACCCTCAGCTCCGAAGACCCGAAACTACTCCTTTTTGCTGTGGGCAAGCCAACATCCCAGGAGGCCCTACCTCCCTAAGCCCCATACCTTATACGCCTTACTCATCAAACTTCAAGGTAGAACGTGAGGGGTAGTTGCGGCAAATGGGTAGTCGGGGGGTGCTAAGGCGCACCTGCAAGATCGTAGGGTCTAGGGGCTTTTCGTCCTGGCTTTCCGGTAAACAATCGCTAATTAGACGCCTCGGTTCAAGCTCGAAAGCCAGGACAAGGTCAGCTTGATGGCCGGACCAAAATGCATCTCGTACAAAGCCGCTCGGTGGATCCATTTTTGCAGCACCGCTGCGCGAGTCGTGAGCGCAGCTGCAGTGGCGTTTTCTGGAGCTGAAGAAGAGAGCATAGGAGCCTGACAGACATAGTATAGAGGCCTGAATTGTTAAAATCGGGTCTTTGTGATACAGAATACTATAGTTCTGAGGGAACTCGAAGGCTATAATATTGGTAATTAATCCCAACCGTTTTTTACCACAAACTCTGTTGTTCGAATTTTCAGTAAGGTCCCTGTACTACTGTACTACGCCCTTTTCGTTTCTCGTAATAGCTCGAGAACGTGTCCTTCAAGAAGGGTGTCTCTTACACTTCCAACCCTGTCACCTTCTCACAAGTTTGTGATTAGGATTAACTGCGCAGTTTGAGACAGTCAGCTTAGCCAAGAACCTTAGCATGCCCTAACAGTTCATGTCATAATATATAATTACTTTGGCTCTAAAGCCTTAAAGTACATTTGCACACTGTATAAGTTTAGGGTTTAGGGTTTGGGGTTCGGGAGGGTCACATTAGAACGTGGTCAAATTGCCCGCTTTTGCTTGCAGGCACGCAACATGGACTCAATGGTCACCACCCCTAACACCAACCCGCTAGTTTAGGGTGCAGAGTTTGCTTGTGGTGCGTTTCCGTGTTAGTTTGCGGCTTAGGGTGAAGAGTCAGCAGGTTTGCAATAGTTTCTGGAAACCCCAGTGTCTGAAAAACCGTAGGCTCCACTCAACGACCAACACTTGACATCCTTGCAGCGGACTTTACAAGAGACTTCAGGGAATAGGCTTTGAGGGCTTCGGTTTTGGGATATTGGCAAAACCGTCGCAAGTAGCGGCTAAGTAGCGGTCTCTTTTCGCTGCCAAGATGTTTTACAGACACTGCCGCACCACCAGCAGCACCACCAGCAGCGCCAGCAGCAGCACCAGCAGGAGCAGCAGCGGCAGCACCAGCAGCACCAGATCTTTGTTTGGGTGACTCACTATGATGGCCGGGATGCCTCAAGACTTCCGGAGGTCTTTGCCGCGTGGGCGGCTCGGCTGTCGGAAGCCGCCTTTGCTATTCAGACTGTGTGAGGCTAGAGGCTGGGATTAAGAACGCTTGACACCAAGCTACATCTCGCTCTGTTTTGAGGTTTTGCAGGGGTTCGGCGAGGCTTGAAAGGGGCTTAAACGGCTTCGCGACAATGCCTTTGCGTTGCCATGCATTGATGCTTCAAGACAGGCTTGAACGACCACGAGGCCCCCACCAAGCAGCACCCCCACCGAGCAGCACTATCAACGTGCCCGTTTCATTGAGGCATTCGAATCTCTGTGGTTTACGGTGCTTGAAGCATGTCAGGCCTTTGCAGCTCCCTAAACTTTAAACTCCCTAATCCGGCCCAACAGATCTCAACAGCCCTTCCTCAAGGCAGGTGCGCTAGATGATACTCAAAGCCCTTCTAGAATTTACAGCTCAAAACCGTTTGAACTTCAAGGCTGCCAGAAGACACCAACTTCAGGTCTCGGGGTCAGGACCCTCATATGGGAGTTTCCGAAAACTACTGTAGGGGCACCTTAGGGTTACTTTGAAGGGATCCTTTAAGGGTTCCTATACGGGATCTATAGGGTTTAGGGTTTAGGGAGCTTCCGAAAACTAGGGGTACCTTATTTTCGGGTCCTTACAATAAGGATCCCATCAATTAGCGTACTATATTGGGATCCCCTATTTTCGAAAACCCTCATATGGGGCTTTGATGACAATACTGGCAGACCGCAAGCTGTTCACAACCTGGCAGTACGCCCGAACTCTGAGCCTTGCCACCACCGAGGCCTGATCCGCCATACTCTTGACGAAGGGTCTCTATGTTCAGAGGCAGCAATTTTGGAAGAGAAGACTGCGCCCCCCCAACTAGTTCATGAGGATTTCAGGAGAGGCAACGATCTAGAACATGCCCCACATAAGTTTGTGCATATATGCATACATACATACATACATATATATATATATAAACACACACACACTCACGTATACTAGTCAGCACAGAACCATGTACACCGCCATGAGACCTTGGAGCTCTCGGAAGCCTTCGCCACACGGGCTGCGAGGCTGTCCGAAGAAGCCTGTCAAGCTTCGGTTTCCCATGGTGCTCTGAGTGTAAAAGTAGCGGCCTGAATCATTACCTATGCTATTTCCGGGGCTCCGTATCCCTAAGAGTCCATGTACTCATATCGTATATGCTTAGGCCTGAAAGTAGTCCCTATATAGGTACTTGAGGGTCAATGTTATAAGTATAGTATAATACCCCCCCCCCCCCCCCCCCCCCCCCCAAACAAAAAAAAAAAAAAAAAAAAAAAAAAAAACACACATTCTACTTATTAAGGCCCTATATTACTTGGAGGAGAAGGGGACTCAGAAAGTGGGCGCCTAACAAGTGGAGCTATGAGCGTGGCCCAAGCTAGGGACTCCCGTCACTTACAGCAAACTTACTAGTTGGGAGTTTCCCAAAAGAGGGGTCCCTTAGTTTGGGGTCCTTATAATAAGGATCCTACTATTTACGGTGCCCAATTCCCTTAAGCCCCTAACTGTAAGCAACGATGATGGTCGGACTCTACGGCCTTCGAAAGTTAAGAAGGTTGAGTGCCGCACAGTCGCAGTCGGCTGCGCTTGGAACTCAGACAGCGATGCTGTTCTCACCAAGTCTGGACAGCAGGATTCCGAAAGTGAGAGCCAGAAGTGAGAGAGAGTCTTGGGGTCCTCGTGCTCGGCAGAGGCACACTTTTGAAACCGTGTGGTGGTAGCACCCTAAATAGTAGGATCCTTACCATAAGGACCCCAAAATAGGGTACCCCCTTAATTTTCGGAAACTCCCACTTCGGGGGTCCTGGGTAAGCTCCGAACCCTCGGCCCGTAGGCCTCGGCACGAAGCTTTGCCACCAGAACTGCAGCCTCAGAAGTGATATATATATATATATAGTAGAAGCCAGAAAGTTGGAACATCATGCCCCTCATGCACTTGAGCTAAAATACAAGAAATCCCAGCACGAATCCTCCTAAAGCCATGTTCCAACTTGCTGGCTTATACTCGGCCTCTTTTGGGAGATGCTAGTTGGATTTATGGTTCCTTTATATTAAGGACTGTTCGTAAGGACTACTATGAGGGCTTATACATGTAGTATAGGGCTTTGATAACCCGAAGGAAGATTAGTGGTAATTAACTAGTAAGGGTTTTGATCTGAGGTATATTGGTTTTACACGGGCTGGGTTTGAGAGCATGGGGTTTGGGATCTAGGGTGAAGGATAGGAAATGGTGAGAACCTCGCAGAGTCTTCGTCGGTGTTTCGGGACCCTTTCTCAGGAATGAAGTTTGAACTATCAGCACAAGGAAGGTGCAATAATATGTAGCAAAGACATACATACATAATTACATACCTACATACCTGTACGCATACATACATACATAGTTGTATATATATATATATATATATACATAGAGATCTGCTCGTTATGGCAACTGAAGCCAAAGTCCTTAACGGAAAGCCAGAGACGGAGCTGTGGGTTTAAACTGCTAATATGGCTTAAGAGATGAGTGTCGTAGTCATCCGGAACACCATAACCAAACTCATCAGCATGCCAGATACATCGACATGAGGAGGTGGGTAAAGCGCTTCAGCAAGACCTCGTCGAGCAGCCCAGTATGGCATAATTCCACAATCCCCCTAAAACCGTAAGTCCACGAAATCCTACGCACTAAAGCTGTAAGATTATGGTCCTAAGACCCCCAAGCTGGCACGAAAAGACTTCTTGAGCCAAAGAAGCCCTTGAACCTATATGTCAAAACCGTTAACCCTCTACACACGAACAAAAAAACACCAACAAACACTGACTTCTACCCCCAGCATGTCAACAATTTCTTAAAACTTCCTAAAACAAGCCGAAAGCTTGAATCCTAACCCCCAAACCCCAAAACCCTAGAGTCCCTCAACGCAACCCACAGACGAAAACAGCACAGGCAAGGCCGGCGCAGCTGCAGCGATCTCCGGCGCGTCAGAGCTCGCCGCCTTTGTTCCGTTTCTGGGCGTTCTGGGATCCTTGACGGGTTCGTTCTTGACGGGTTCTGTTGGAGGGTTCCATAAAGGGTTCCGATGAAGAATCGATAAAGGGACCCAAAAGGTTCCGATTTGGGTTAGGGTTATAGGGTTTTGCAACGGCTTTACAGGTTTTGGATGAGCTCTTGCAAATAAAGGATTCAGCAGGGCTAAACGTTTAGGGATTTGGGGTCTGATAAATTCGGGTTTACGAAACATAACAAATTCTGCATATTTGCTTTTTGCATAGCTATATAAACACTGACAAGAGAGACAGACTGGATGAGTTGTTCATAGGTTCCAGATTGTGTTGGGCTTGAAATTGTCTTCATGGTTTTGTATGACATTTGTTGGTCCAGGCTGGGTCTGGTAGTTAGTTGGGGCTGGTCTAAGCACAAGCAGTAAATCCCAGACCCAATGTGAAGCCCTGAAGCAGGCCTGCTCTATCTCTTCCATCGCAGAGGCCAATAAGTCTACCTCAGCCCAACGTGTGCGGCAAAATCCAAGGCACCAAAATACGCCAATATAGGGGCGTGAGTATTCATTACATGTTTTTTGAAGGCGCATTATACTATACCCATCTAAATAAACCCGAAGAGTAAGATCATCAACTATGCAAGCTCCTATACCTTAGTACTGCCCAAGGGGACCACAACATGACATCTTTATAGAAATCTTGTTCGATAACTGTACAGTTCCAGTAAGCCCCTGATCGACTGATTTGGTACGATGCTTGGTCATGCCGCCGCCAAAGGCTCGACAGAAGCACAACATCAAACCGCTCCAACATGCTAGTTGCGCCAGCAGCTAGCCCAATGCAACTCGGCCCGGTGAACTCCCAGGGTCCATCGCAGTCTTTTGCCCCAGTTTCTTTTGGAACACAGTGTGAAACGCATGGCACGGCCGATACTATGTTAGCATTGCTCAACAAGGCATCCCCGTTATGGTGTTAGGCAGCGCAACAAGCTCGATGTTTCTGCGCGGCCGGATTTGTTGCTTTAGAGGGGGCAGTGAAACGGCAGGACTGGCTGGGGCATGGATACGCTGGCCAATGGTTGGGCTGGTAGGATGGACGCTATCATGGGTAGCATGGACGCTATCATGCTGGTTTGGGCATGGATGCACTGGCCCATGAGCGGGCTGTCAGCATGGACGTTAGCCTGGTTTGGGCATGGATGCATTGGCCAATGAGTGGGCTTGTAGCATGGGCGTTAGCATGGTTTGGGCATGGATGCACTGGCCAATGAGTGGGCTGGTAGCATAGACGTTCTCATAGTTTGGGGCATGGATGCACTGGCCAATGAGTGGGCTGGTAGCATGTACTGGCCAATGAAGTGGGCCGCTAATCGGTAGTTAGCATGGACGTCTTCATGGTTTGGGCATGGATGCACTGGCCAATGAGTGGGCTGGTGGCATGGACGTCATCATGGTTTGGGAATGGATACACTGGCCATTGGATGGGCTGGTCGCACGGACGTTTGTTATCATGGTTTGGGCATGGATGCACTGGCTAATGGGTGGGCTGGCAGCATGGACTTTACCATGGTTTGGGCAATGTAGACCTGAGCGAAAAAGATAGCGGCAAACGAGGGTGATGATGCCTGTTCCTAACAGTCTTGACTTCCTGCACGATACAATGCTCGACTTCGTCAGCAGCTGTTGGAACAGCAACAGGAGAGAGGTGCATGCTGTTGGAATCACAACTCAACGAAGACACCCCGAAACAGTGGGATAAAAATGTCAAGGATCGAGCATGCGACGCTCTGACACATTGGACCGCTTGCTCCCTGAGTCGGAGCATCAACTGGCATGGGCAATCGCTGCTTCACGTGGATAATGACGAGCTCCATCTTCAAGAAGACTCTGGATTGGCTCTATCTCAAAGCATGGCCGGCCCAGTAGTGAAAGGTAAAGCTTCCCAACGTACGGCTAGAAAACCATCACCTGAAACACTTCGAAATAAAAAACACTTCTATCATGTCCGCCGCGTGGCTATGTGCACGGAAACCGTGCAAGTGCACATGTCTACAGATCTGGGAGGCTGCGCGAATTTTCAATGTATCTCATCCTACCAGAGGTTCGTTCCGCTTCCTCTCGTTTCGTTGATTTTCGCTGTGTGATGGTAAAAAGCTCGGTTATGTGACAAGAGCTTCAAGATCTCGAGCTCGCGCTGCAAGCTCGCTCGCTCCAGTTTCTGGGTTTCTTTTTGATTTCATACTGAAGCGCTTCGTTTGTTGTCGTTCCACTGGGTAGAAAACGCAGCCGGTGCGAAACGAAAGCATGGCGAATCCGTACATTATTCATATACGACTCGGATCTCTCTGCAGCCGCGGCGGAGTGCAACAACTGCCAGATGTGGCGGCGAGTTGGTCCTGGAAAAACTTTGTTGGCTTCATCCCTGTATACATTCGCGAGAGCTGCTACAGCCTGATTTCGAAAAACTTCATAAGGATTCCAGATCCCCAGTGGCCAAATTTCTAAACAATTAAGGATTTCAAAAAACAACAGTTTTAAACGGAATTCAGATGCCCAGAAAGCAAACGAAGCTTGCCCATAGAGTTTTCCGTTTAATTGCTCATATAAGAAGAAGTGGCATACTCAAGTAGCGCAGAGAGATCTTACGCACATAGACATTTCGGTACTCTCTGCCTCACACATCCATCAGACCCAGACTACTTGGTGATTCGGCCACAGGCACCATACTAGCCGGTGGTTGTACTCACGTGCGAAGCCACGTGGATGGTTGTCAAAATTAGGGTCCCTTTTTGGGGTACCCTAAATATTAGGTGCCGTACTACAATAGGGACCCAAAAAGGACCCTAAGTTTGACAACCACCCATGTGTTTGTAAGCCGAAACACGAAACCAGGAATTTAAGCGACCATCGACGTGCACATTCCCATAAATCTGAAGCGCCCGGTAGAAACATACGACCGTGCCACGGGATGCAGGGACCTACCACATCTGGGATCATGTCGGTATGTTTGTGAGACAACCACAAGGGATCGACAACATGATACCTAGCTGGCTAACCAAGTATCGAAGCCTTCTATGATATCTCTGACTGCTGGGTTGTCAGGCTAAGCTAGATAGCCAGTGAGACTGAAGTTTATATACATTGTAAAGTGAAGCCCTGAACAACGTTCATGACCTTCATTTTGGAGATTAGAGTTTTCTGTCTTTTTATTCAGACTAAGTAATTGGGTAGGTTGCCATGTCGGTGACGGCCGTGCAGAAGCGGATGGCCTTGCAAGCGGGGCTTCACAGCTCCGGAACTTCGACTTGACAGGATTGGCGGATTGGCCACGCAATGCGAAAACTGGTGTCGGTGTTGCAGTTTGGAGCTGTAGCAGTGATTGGTTTTGAAACAGTGGCCGGGAGACACATCCGCATACATAAGGCAGTCACACTAATATGATTCGAAGATCTTACGGGCTCCCGTGTTGATACCGGCCGCTAGCCGATGATAGTAAGATTGCTAGGACTTCTGCTACAATCCCAACGAAGGACCCCCATAAAGCTTCAAGCATCTCGAGGATCCTAAACTATTCAGCGCTGTGTCCAGATCCGAGTCTTCGGATAAGGGCCACCTCCCTAAAAGGCACATCCCGTGAACCTTGTCAACACCTGGAAAACGCAAGTCTCCTGCTCTAGACTCCTGGCGCTCAACACCGAGGTCCACAGCTTAAAACTCTCTCATCCCCAGATTGCACACAAATACACACACACACAGACGCACACCAAACAACACTACTATATTGAATGCTATACTGACCATGGCTTTAGCACAGGCAGTCTGACCACAAGTTTCACCACATGCTCGAGCCATACTGACGTCCCCGTAGGAGGCAGTGTGGCTGGGTTCATCTGTGCTCGGGTTAGCGACAAGTAAGACGACATGGGCACAAGTATCCTGTGGCTCATGAAGCCCTGGTGTCGAACCTAAGAAGTGCTCGGATGCGTAAGCCCCGCTTGTTTCGAAGCTCTGGACACCACTAGCGGGGAAGTTATCTAAATTAATAGTAATATTAATAGTAATATTAATAGTAATAGTAAATTGTAATAGAAATAGTAATAGTAGGGTCCCCTTTTAGTGGCCATAGGCCCCTAGCCCTCGGCCTCGGCGGCCTCTTCCATCTTTGTGTTCGCATAAACAGCCTGACTTCATGGGAGTTTCCGAAAATTAGGGGTACCTTATTTTGGGGATCCTTATAATAGAGATCCTACTATTCGGGGTACTATATGAGGGTCCCCTATTTTCGGAAACTCCCTCATGGCTCGAACCGGAGAATTGTCCGCTGGGCCTGCAGCTTTGTTGGCTAAGTACTTGGAGGATCAGCGGACTCAGTAAGTAGGGTAAATAGTACGGTAACTTTAGTCATATCTACATACAACCCCTTTCTAGGTTCCATCCTCCTCCAAGTAGTGGTGATACCCACAAGTGCGCGGCAGATGATATGACTTCCCAGAGACTCCAATACCCCTTAGTTAAGGAATGTTCCTTAAATCATCTTAGGGATCCTACCATAATTCAAGGAATACTCCTTAATTAAGGGATATTGGAGTCTCTGGGTTCTACACCGGGCCCTGGGCCGCATGCTCAAACTCCTCAGAAGTTCTATTATTCGCGATCAAGCTTTACAGAAATCACCGTCAGAGTTGTCACGACACGCAAAGAGGTTAGTATGGTTTAGGTTAACTTTATAAACAGATGCTAGCATCAGGGGTGCGGCCCCGAGTCTTGTGAAAGTTTAACACAAGATTCCTCCGAAAAATGCTTCAAACAGGCCTTGGAAGCTTGATCAGATGATGGTTTAATCGGGGTTTAGGGTTTAGGGCTTAGGGTTTAGGGTTTAGTAATCTCCAATCCTTACCCTCGGCTTATTGTACGGCAGGGTTTAATTGGGCAAAGTTTGCGCCAGACGACATGAATTACGCTGAAGAATAGCCCCTGGAGCCTATACAACGCCATAGTGCTCAGAGCTAAGATGTCGGGCTCAACACTAGCCAGTCGAATAAGGTGGCCTTGATAGTAAGACTGCGCCATGGATACTGAGCCCCACAAACAATAGGCCGCCGACGATGTTCGGCGTTTCCGGATCGCTTGATGCCTCCCCTTTGCCCTCCTCCTGGCTCTGGTTTCGGGCTGAGGGTTCAAAGGGTTTGGAGGGTTCAGGGTTAGGGTGTTTACATTTATCTACGAAATGGCTTCGCTTCGCCGAGCATGTGTATCAAATGTAGTTGTAGTTTGGGGTTTGGGGCTCGGGGTTATGTTGCAGAGTTGGTGGGTGGAAAAAGCATTGCTCTATGTGGGAGTTTCCGAAAATAGGGGACCCCAATATAGTACCCTAAATGGTAGGATCTTTGATATAAGACCACAAAATAAGGTACCCCGGCTTTAAGGCAGAGATAATTGAATCAATATTGAACATAGACAGAAATCAGCACGATTACATCTTCCAAGACGAGTGCATTCATATTTGCAAGTATACATACGTATGTATATATATATATACACACACAAGTTGTGTAACTTATAATGGGGCTACATCAGGGAATAGTATTCTCCTTCGGCCTGACTCTGCATTCTGAATTATTCCGACCCCTATATGGGAGTTTCCCCAAGAGAGGGGGCCCTAATATAGTACCCTAAATAGTAGGATCCTTATTATAAGGAACCCAACAAGGTACCCCAAAATTTTCGGAAACTCCCATTTGGTCCTCATTGTGGTTTCAGGGGGTGTCGGGGTATCGTGACTTAGACTGAAGCTTTTCAGAGCTAATGGACATTAATTCGCTTGGCTTTGTCGGGATTCATGCCAATACCTGGGACAGATGTCAGTCAGTGAAATACCTGGCCTTGCAGATTCTGCAATACCTGCCAACGCTCAACTCCCAACCTCACGGATTGAGCCTTCGGCGCACACCCTCCTTGCCCCTCACCCTCCCTAAACCCTAAACACGTCCGCAAGGAACCGTCCTCAAACTTCTCTGCCAGAATCTTCCACTGGGCGGCAGTCGGCGAGCTTTCGGACATCAGGAAGGGACACGTAACAAGGGAATCGCATACCACGAATGTAAGGTTGACCTAAAAGTCCATGTATCCAAACAGTAGAGACTTTGGCCCTAAAGTACCTATATAGGCTATTATATAGGGACTACATGAAGGTCAAAGTATATCCCATTCGAGTACATGGACCCTTGGGTTAGAGTGCAATCAGTCCACAGTCCACCAGCGGCCCGAGAAGATCTATCTAAAGGCTTTCTATTTCTTGATGTTAAACAACGAGTGACCACCTTGGACTGCAAACCTACCGTAGGGGCCTTAATATTTGGAGTCACTATACTATAATTATGACAAGGAGCCCCCCAACATAATATAGGGGCCTATGCTGTAGGTCCCTATATCAGCGTACTCTTATAGATCCCTTATAGTAACCATTATCGACCCCTTTAAAAGGAACCCTTGAAGGAACCCTTAGGTACTCGTCCTTACTTCGAGGTAGTGTCGGAAGTGCTGATTTCGGGGCCGGGGCCTGGCAAGCCTGGTGG
This sequence comes from Symbiodinium sp. CCMP2592, assembly GCA_905221615.1. Classification (NCBI taxonomy): domain Eukaryota; class Dinophyceae; order Suessiales; family Symbiodiniaceae; genus Symbiodinium; species Symbiodinium sp. CCMP2592. Next base: position 563,050 of record CAJNDT010002624.1, on the reverse strand, counting down.
TACGGTTGATGATATAAATCCTGCATGACCTTAAGGACCCTAAACTATGGACATTATGGTATATTCCTTATTATGGGTATTGCAGGATTTATATCATCAACGGTATCATGCTCCCCTAGCCCTAGCAGCTTCCCTGTGACACAGCAGATTTTCACCACTTCAGGCGAGCAATGTCGCACATGGTCCTTTCTGGGGTATTACGCAACTGCTTTTAAGTATGCTGCGATTTTTATGCCGTTTTAAAGTCCTAATGTCTTGCTTTTACGTGTAACGTACCTTAGTTGCTAAGTCTTGAAGTTTAGTTACATATCTATGGGCATGCCATTGACCGGATCCCATCCAGCGCACTCGTGGTAGGTTCCGAGGCCGTCGCCTTTCAAGCAGTAGGTGTAGGCACAGTACGCCATGTCACAAGCCGCACTGCCCATAGCACATGTCCAGGCTGCCATGAACTTCGCATCCTCGTAACTCGGACGGCTGCCCGGGAAGCCAGGCAGTGCAGGCAGCCAGCGTTTCATCATGTCCCTCATAGTGATGTTGCCCTTTGACCCTCTCTGCACCTAGGCTGCTAGTAGCCCACAGGGACTGTAGTCTATTTGGGTTTGTTCTATTGTCGCAGAAGCCCGGAAGCAGAAAAGCAAAAAACGCATACCACTGAACAACCGTGGTACGAGTTCATCGGAATTGCAAAGCTCTTGACCTTTCAAAGACATTCCCAGAAAATCGTGCTGCAGTGCTCTGACTTCTTTGGAGATCCACCCGTTGTAGAGGCAGTAGTACTGGTCCCAAGAAGCAACCTTGTAATGCACCAATGGAACATCGGGAATTTCGACACTTTTCGCAAAGATCATGTAATCCTGATTGTAAATGGCATCAGCGCAAGTCTTCTCCACATTGAGCTCGCACCAGCCGAATGTTGCATTATGCTCTTCTGTAGCATTGCGCTGGAAGTTGCTCAAAGGCACATCCATCATCGCGGAATACTCGAGCAAGCTATGGTTGCCACAGTCATCTCTTATAACGTAGGACAGGTTGGGCGCGCGCTCCTCTGAAGGGGTGCCGCAAAGAAAACAAAGTCGCCCATTCGCATCGATGTTTGGCAGTACAGGCGAGTCCTGGTTCATGATCCTGAGGTTCTGGATCTCAGAAAGAAGCTCCTGCGCCTGCTTATCCTGCCTGTCAAGTGACGTGACTTGAAGACCATGCTGCAGTAGTGTCGTTTGCTGAGACTCGGAGCAGTCTGCCTCTGGCTCGGTCGACCCAAGTGCCAGAGCACAGAGTGCGAGTCGGATCATGTATACGGGCATTAGGGCAAAGGTTGTTCTGCCCAGGAACCACCTACTGGTCCTTGAGAAAATGTGCAGAGGCACGCGCTTTCTCATGAAATGCCGCAGTCCCACGACAAGATGATCCAACATACGCTGTGGAGGTTCAGTTGAGGGCTCAGGGGAACAGGATGTGGCTGTGCGGAGATAGGTGGCAACCCTACATCAGCGAGCCAGCAACCTCACCCGTAGCTCCCTGACTGAAGCTGTCATAGTTTTAGACTCTGCCGACCCCGGACCAAACCTCCACTGGACACATTGCGATTGTGCGGCCGGGAGTACACAACAGGAAAGGTTTGTAGGATTGGGGCCAGCAGATTTATTATAGGGGCCTTTATACTTGGAACAGGGTTTCTGAGGCCCAATATAATCAATACTACTCAGGCGCCTAAAATAGTCGAGGAACGGCATCGACCACTTCTGGATCGTCGAAGTCGAACATCTCGATGATAGGAGCTGCCTGGCAACACCAGATGGGGATTTCTGCATTCGGGGTGCCTAGGTTTGGGATTGGGGATGTAGAGTGGTGGCAAGGATGTCCGAAATCAGGCTTTGAGAGTGGGGTTCTGGGTTTCCGAGAATTAGCCGTTCTCTTCCGGGGGATATTGTAAATGTAGTAGTAACTTAGTGGTAACAATAATCACATCAATGGTAACTTAATAATGATAATTATAGGACCATACTATTCAAAGTATACGTCCCAAACCTCAACCACCTTTAACCCACGGCCTGGTCCTAGAACCTGATCCCCAAAGGCCCACGCCCCTTGGAAGCCGAAATCTCAGAATCGCGGCGCAACCCCAAACCCGAAACCCGCCGTAACTTAGAGGGTTTAAGATGCTTTTAAGCTTGGAGTTAACCCTTAAACCCTCAAGCCCGGACCTAAACTCCGTTCGGGAATGATATTCAGAACGTCGGTGCTCCACAGCAATCTCACCTAAACCCTAAAACCAAACTTATGAACCTTCACGTTTAGATCCTCCGTTACAGAAGCGGCCGTAACTTAGGGACTTCATGGTTACACTAGGGTGTTAGGGTATAATACTATAGTTGCATCAGGAAACCCATAAAAAGAATGCAGTTATTGAAGCCCCTATTGGGATCGCCGTGGGATGAGGCAACGACGGTAGTCACTCTAGCCCTGTCCCTTGTGAGGCTGTACTGACGAGGTCACTAGCACTGGTCTGGAAGCTTGCCGTTGCAAAACAAGCTACGTATAGGAGTATGCGCAATGCCACAGGCTGGGTCGAAAGGCAACTCACACAAATCACAACTGGCGTGGAACCGTAGCAGAGAGTCCAGCTGTGCACGACATCTTGTTCCGTACTCTGCACAACCATCAAAAAGGTTGCGAGACAGTCATGAAATGAATCACTGGAAAGCCTCAGTGCCTTGAGTTTGGCTGGAAACGCACGCAAAATCTGAAGTATGATCTTCATTCTACCCCAGCAAGGTAGAAGCAGGTTGGAAAACACGTGAGCAAACATTGTGCAAGGTATAAATTGCTGGAACAAAACAATCGAACAAACAAGGCAAGATGGGTTCAAAGCTCCTTTGGCAAAGGCTCGGCGGTGCAACACCTGGTTGCAACATATTCACAAAATCTCTGCAACATAAATCAACGAACATCCATCCTCGAAATTCGTACTACTCGGAGCATCCCGGACCCACGGGGAAGGCTTGACCTAACACCAGGCCTGCTCAGAATCGGCGAAACTGCCGGAGCGGGATGCCGAAGATGACCGTGGAGGAAACGATCGGACATCCTCCGAACTCCGACGAACTACGGTTGATGACATAAATCCTGCATTACCCACAGTGAGGAATATACCATTATTACAACAGTTTAGGGTCCTTAAGGTAATGCAGGATTTATATCCTCAACCGTATGGTTTTGTGCCCAGATTTCTACATCCGCGACGCCACCCCGACGTCCAGCGTCCCTTCCCTCTGCTCAGCAGCCTTTGGGCGTCTAGACTCTTGAAACCCTAGCAGCTTGCGACACACGGACCAGCTCCGGCCCTCTTTAGGAGGCTCTGTTGGAGCCTTGAAGTAGTTAGTTTAGGGGCATTAAGGATTAGAATAGGGTTTTGGCGACCAGTATACTATAACCATAGGTGATTGTTTAGGCCCCATATTAGGCTACTATAGACTTTGGAGGGTAAGGCTTTGGGGCTCATGACCAGAGTGGCCACACATGTTTGCCGCACTTCGGTGCTTCACTGCTCGCTTATCGGACATTGGGGTGTAGGTTTCTGGCTTTATTTTTTTTTGAACTCCTTTTTCCGTCCGCTCAAGTACAAACGGTCAGAAGGCCACAAAGGCCAGGAGGGGTCTGGAACAGCTTTATAAGGGTTTAGGGTTCAGGGCTTGAAGCTCCACTCTGATCATGAAGCTTTGAACCTTTCTCTCTCACGCGAAACCGCCACTGTTTAGGCTTCACTTTGATCACGATGCTTGGAATCTCTAGCTCTCTCTCTCACCCGAAACCGTCAGGAAGCATAACGTTCACCTGCCTATAAACATCATGTACTCCTCCGAATGCCCAAAGACCAGGCAACCCCGAACCCGAAAAACGTCAAAACCGACTTCACCCGTCGTTTCAGCACATCCCTAAACCAACGACCCATGCCCTGTGCCACCCTGGGCCTAGGCCCCGGACTTTGCACTTCCAAGTCACTGAAGCCTAAGCCGTCAAGCCGTCAAGTCCTACAAACCCTACAACCCTAAAGCCCTATAAACCGCTGAAGCCGTAAATTAAAGGCCTAAAGCGCAAAACCCAAAAAAAACCCTGCAACCCGAATCCTCAACCCGAGTCCTACACTCTTGTAGGGACTACTGTGGTGTAACCCATAAATGCCAAACTACAGACCCTCTGAATCCTATAAGCCCTACACACCCATAAACCATGAAACCCTACAAACCCTATAAACACCACGGCGGTGCCTGCAGCTCTACTTCTCCGGAGCCCTCTTCATTTTGGACGTCTTGGGCCTCGCCATCTGTCAAAGAGTTTTGGTGTCGGCTCCTTGAAAGTACCCATAGGCCCATAAGCTCCATTGTAGTTCCGTTTTACCTTATAGGATCCTAGATATGAAACGCAAAAAGGAACTACAATGGAGCCTAAAGGTAGCTCCCCAAGAAGGGATCTGTGAGGGGTCTGAATCAGGGGTTTGGGGCCGTTCAGTTAAGAACTAGAACAGAGTTAAATGGTTTAAGTAAGAAGTACAGAGCCGCATTGGGATACATTGTAATACAACTCTATGGGACTATAGGATGGGATTCCGTGAGATACTTCTAACTACTGTTTTCCGTTTGTCCGAGCTCCACATACACTGACATTGGACCCCCAAACTCCATGGGGCCTGAGTTCTGAGCCAAAATCCCGCATCACTACTAGGGTTTGGGGTTTAGGGGTTATATAGGGTTTATAGAAGTTTACGGAACGGAAAAGAGACCTTGCATTCAGGGTTTATGGGTTTACGAGCTAAGGGTTCGGGGTTTAGCTTTAGGGTTCAGGGTACTGAAGGGGCCTTACTCTTCGGAATAGGGTTTTGCTGCAGACCATACTATAACTATACTAGGTGGGGCTTTTAAAGCCTTTGGAAAATATTAGTAACTAAGATCCTCTTTAGCCCAATAAGGGAAAAGATAAAATGTCCCAAAGCTCTACCTAGTATAAGGAACTCTAGGAATAATATAGAAGCCCCTACATTGGGTTTAGGGCAAGCCTGACCCTTGCGCCCGGAATCGAATGCACATTTCGGCGGCTGGCAAAAATGCAGGTCAACAGAAAGGGGGACTCCATAAACATCGAAAGCAACATCTTATGGGACTTTCCGAAAATAAGGGTTACCTTATTCTGGGGTCCTTATAGCAAGCATCCTACTATGTGGGGTCCCCTATCTTCGGAAAGTGCCAAAGAATACTAGGATACCACACAATCCCCTCTGGATGTAAACCTACAAAGTACTTCGTGGCAGCCGACCGGAGTGAAGGGCAACTGGAAGTTGATGTCGATGCTGCGTCGGGGAAGCTCCTGAGAAGCGGTTTAGGGTCTAGGGTTCCGAAATCGGTTCAGAGATGTAGGGATGAGACGATAGCAATGGGTTCCGTCGGCTTGCGGTTCAGGGCTTAGGGTTCAGGGGACCAGGTTTACGGATTAGGACATCTTGGGGCTTGGGATGCAGGCTTTGAGTTTAGCGAGTTTGGATTTGGAACTTGGCTCTGGTAGGTTTGAAGGCAGCTGGGCTTCTGATAACACCTGCTCTCGGCTTTCGACATCAGGGAGGGACATACCTTATAAACATAACTACAACAAGTACAAACATAAATCTACATATATATATATATATGCACACTCACATGTATAATGCTCGTATGTGCTTGTTAGTTGTATACATATAACCTAGATTTATGCACAGACATACCTTTGTTGCCTAAGAGTTTAAGAAAGGGCCTTCAGCAACTAGAATTAGCAAGCTTCCTGGTCCAAAGCTTCAAGATGATTCATTGCGTGTGTTCTTTTGCTTGCCTTGCTTGAAATCCAAGGTGTTCCAACACGGAGAGTTCACGAACAACTAAATGCGCTGCCACCCTAAAGCCCCCGATTTCAATGCACCCAAACACGAAACTACTACGGCGAGCATAAACGATTGTCTGGGGATGTATCTTGGCTGTAGCACTCGCCGGAAGCTCAACAATTGAAATATATCTGGTATGAACATTGCATGGCAGCAGTCTTGCGAGTCTTTAGTGAATGGAACGTCCGCAACAACAATGATGAATCCAACACTGTACCTAGGAGCCCTGTAGACCATGAAGCGATTGCGTCGAAAGTTACGACCCAGAAACCAGTAATCCGCCGTCGATGCCGAAAACCTCTTAATTTCCCTGTTGAACGCAGAGACGGCCCCTTCGAACACACTGGGACACTGTGATCTCAGGGGTATTCATGACAGACATCTTAAGCCCAAGAGGGTCCATATACACTACTATTATGGAAATGGCTCCCAATAACCACAATGGGGATGGTCTTTTGGGAGCTAATTCCAAAATCGTAGTATATATGGACCCTCTGGGAGCATCGTATGGCAAGCGTCCCGCCATCTCTTGCGCTGGGTGCTCTGGGCGAAAGCATTCGCCTCATCTGACCCTAAGGCTCCATGTACTTAGGCCTTATAGTACCTCTATAGGAACCCCTCTAAGGCCGGAGTAAATACTGGTACAATAATATCAAACAATATAATGTCATATAAACAGATATAATATTATATACATATATACATATATACGTATATATAAACATACATACATAGCTATGTAAAGGCCTCAGCTAAGTCTTGGACCTAGCAGCTGGCAGTTTTGGATCCAGAGGTGAGGCCGGGAAGCATTGGGTCTAGGGCCCCGAACCCCTAAACCCTAAATCTATACACCCTTGTAAATCCATACACCCTACGCCTGAAACCCGAAAAGCCTAAACCCAAACTGCCCTAACTGGACAAACCCATAAACCCTAAACCCAAACCCTTAAACCCGTGGCATCTTGAGCCGTCACAAAACCCGGACCTTGCCAGAACGAGGTGAACAACAAGAAGACACCCCAAAGCTCATGCTTTGGCTGTAGGCTTCAGGGCTAGGGTTTTGTCCAAGGAACAGCTTGGCGGTGCCGTACGGCAGCCGAGCTAATTTCCACGAAGCCTGAGTGTTGCAAGAATGGATGGTTTGGTATTGGTACACCGCTCGTGGCACGAGTCGTCCTTGTTGATGCATCTTGTGCTTGGCTCTGAGGGGCTTCTTTTGACAAGTGCACATTCACATGTCACCCATCACCCATCTTCGGAATGTCCTTAAGGCTACAACACATGGAATCAGGATTTACGGTCGCACATGCCGGCTGCCGAAGCTTGTGCAAGACAAGTTGCTGACATCACTGCCGAAGTGGCTTCGGTACATCTGGATGCCTACCTCAGCAGCAACGTCCCAGGCGATATGTCGGCCCAACGTGATCCTTATATCTGTAACCGGCAGTTTCGCCTGCCCTTGCTTAGCCCTCTGTATTCTGGGAAGCTCCTGAAAAAGGTCATGGTTGAAAGCCTTCTCTTTCCATTGCGGTTCAATGACTTTTGGCGCGTTGGCGCTTTACGGCCTTTAGATGGTACTGTATGCCTAGAACCTAGAAGGGCAGAGGGAGGCAGGATGGTTGGGATATGCAGCCCTAAACCCTGAACCTGAACCCAACAAACCCGGGGGACTACAGATGTCATTGAGCCCTGCACCGGGACCTGACTTCTGAATCTCAGTGGGATGCATCCAAAGTGATCATGATGAAGAGGATGAGCTTCAGCAAGTTGGCTCCTGCCAGCTTAGCTTGAAGCCTCAACCTGAAACCACAGACTCCTAAAGCCGAGAGCCCTAAGCCATTCAGTGCTCAGTCCCAAGACTTCAAACAGACTCATCCCTGAAGCCTAAAGCCCCCTCTGGGCTACACACTCTTGAACCCCGAACTCTTCCAAGGGGAAAAAGAGGGACCCTTAATAAGGACCCCTTATAGGTATATACCCTTAATACAGCTATTATATACCCATTATAATATAGCCCATTATAGGGTAGGGGTCCCCATTAAAGGTCCCTCCTTTTCCCCCTTGGGAACTCTGAAGCCCCAATGCCAGAAACTCCCTAAGTTGATGATTGAGGCCAAAATGGGGGGGTTTAAGATTCTTGGGGTTTAGGGTTTAGGGTTTAGGGTTTAGGGTTTAGGGATTCCTTAGTTCGAACTCTATTATTAGAAGCCCATTACAGGTGGGTAGTTCCTCTTCCATAGTACTCCCATAAGACCCCTTTACCTTATAGGAGTGGTATGGCAGGCTTATGGGAGACTACCCACCTTAGAACTACCCACCTGTAAATGGCTTAGAATTATGGGAACCCTAATCCCTACTAAACCTCAATAGGCTAGAACCCCTTTTGGCCTCCTATGATAAGTTAAGCCGAACCGGACATGGCTCCGGCTGCGCTGCGTAAACCCCTAAACCATAACCCAAGGGGTCCTAGGTACTGTTATGGGGAATACTTCCCCAAATCATAATAATAGTAATTCCTAATATAGAAACCCTACATTTTACTGTATAGGTACTTTGGACTCTTTGGGTAGGTACCCAGGATTTGGGGTAATAGGGTTTAGGGTTTAGGGTGTTGAATCGTTTACACAGGATCCGTCGCTCCGTGCCCAGGGAAGCCAGATCCACTGTACATCTCGATAATGTATATAGGGCCAGTAGAACCCCCCACAAAACAAATCTCACAACCATGCCTGGGGACAACTTGATTAACACTACTACAAAACCCCAACTTCAACTGCCCTAAACCCTGAGCTATACCTTAACCCCGAATAACCTACCTTTTTAGGAACCTATATAAGGAAATCAAATACGGAGCCCTAAAAAAATACAAGGTAGGTTATTCAGGGATATTGTATAACTAAACCTTCTGACTAAAGTCTGAAATTGCAATGGCCTCCCCATGGGTCAGCCATCAGCCACTGCAGCAATTCTCCACTCGCCGCTATAGTAGCCCACTGAGTCTCCTTGCTCAGGGCCGCTGGCTCTTTTTAGTCTAAAAGGGTCTAGGGTTTCGGGGTTAGGGTTTAGGGTCAGTTTAGGGTTTCGGGTTTCAGGGTTTTGAGTTTAGGTCAGGGATTAGGGTTGCACGGTTCAGGAGTTCAGGGCGTGTTTGGGATTTCGGGTTGAGGGTTTGTAGGTCTAGCTACAGTTCTTTGTTCAGGCGTCGAAGTGTCCGTAGCGCTGGCGGAAGCGTCTAATGGCTGCAGGTTAATTCATAAAGGCTTAGTTCGAGACTGTTTGACTGAAGGTTTCGAGATTCTCGTGATATGAGGAAAGTCGGTTTGAGCAATGCAACCATGTAATTTGCCATAAGCCTCTACGACTACCACGGAAGACTAGTTTAGTTTTGGATTTAGGCACAGTAAGACACAGCCTTCTACAGGGGCTTTAAAACGACAGCGCTCAACATAATTCAGACTTCTACATCATTACTGTTGTTCATTCGGGCTCTATGTACGGCCATCACTCTATCTGCACGAAAATGCACTGACCGGCGCAAAAACTCAACAGTACCTCCAAGTTCACGAAGCACGGAAAGGGTAATTGAAGCAGTCATCTCCTCCTGAAGCTCAGCCAGCCAACCCTGGCTCAGAATGCTGCAAACTCACAACGACAAAACTAAAGGTCTACACAGTATCACTAGATACACTAAAGCCAACCACACGAAAATGAGATGTACACCGTCGTCGTCATCGTTGTCGTCAGCGGCAGCAACCCAGCAGTGGTCATACTGTTGATGGACGACATCTTGCATGACTCTGAGGACTCTAAACTATGGGAATTATGGTATAGTCCTTATAAAGGGTAGTGCAGGATTTTGTCCATCACCCTCAACCCTAAACCCTAAACCCTTACCGATGTCCCAGCGGCCTGGTTGCTCCAAAAGTCCCAGACGATGAAGGCCAGCACGCCGACCAGCAACACTTCTTGTATCGGTGGCTCGCCTTCGCACAACCGATTCCGTTACAAATGTGAACCGTCCCCAAACCAGAAAACCTAGCCCCTGAACCAGAAATCATGTTGCAAAACAAAGTCTGCAACTGCGATGGCACAGCTGTGGCTTCGAGCTCGTTGCTGCTACGATTGTTTGCGCTGAGGCCTGAAAGCTGGATTTTGCTGACCCCCAAAACAGGTAGGCACACAGAGGCTCCAGGACCAAAGCTTAGCTCAAGATGCTTCGTCATGGGTGTGGGTATACCGGAGCCTCATGTGTACAGCATGCATACAAGCTTCAACACACCCGGAACGAAAACAATCCACCCTCAACGCTAAACTGATGTTTAAGGCTTTGTATGTAAGGTTGTCGGGGCTATTTAAGTACTACAGGGTTAGCTCGGTTTAATGTGGGGTTATTGAACTCGATAAATTCCGAAACTTCTACATCCAGCCCTCTGTGCTGTGCGAAAGCTGTGACCAAACCCCGCCACCGCGGATACGTCTCACCTCAAACCAATGCCCATAGGGATTGTAGTGGCTTGTGGGGCGAATGCGGCTAATGTATAGAGGCTTTAAGCTTATTCAGTTGTCGTACCTCCAACCGCGAGCTGCGAAGACGCATGCAACACGCCATGAATCCGAAACTACAGCTTGAAGCCGACAGCCTGGCTTATGATTCCACGCGCAGGATCGTTGGACTTGGTAGGTAGGATTATACGTACCCTAAGTAGATACCAGTATAGTCACCTTACTTAAAAACCTTTTTTCTAATTCCAATGATCCTCGGGGCCCTAATACTTAGAATAGGGTTTAGGGGTCAAAAAACTCAAACTATAATAAGGAAACCCCAAAATAGGAGTATAGGTAATCATTTAAGCCCCTGAAAAAAAACGTCCCACTGGTTGTCGAAGCTTTCAGTCAGGTGGCGAGAACCTGGGTCAGACTGAGTGTTCGGGCTGAGGGCAGGCTGGTTTAGGGTTTCCTAGGGTTCAGGGGTTTAGGGCTTTAGGGTTCCTTTAAAGGGTACTATAAGGGTTCCTTTAAGGGATCTATAAGGGTTTGGGGTTTTAGGGTTCTAGGGTTCCGGAGTTTAGAGTTTAGGGTTCCGGGGTTTATGGTTTCAGGTGTTCAAGAGCCCCAAACCAGAGACCAAGCCTTAGATTTCAATCCGATAGCCCCAAAAGAGCGCACCAGGACAAAGCCCTCAAGCCCGAAACTCTCAGCGCTAAAATCTGAATGATTCACAGACCACAGTGCGCAAAGACATCAAGCCCTGCACACCCCAAACCCTAAAGAACAACGGCAGGTCTCGAAGCCTATCATACTACAGGGCCTTACTCATTGGAACAGGGTTTGGGGGCATATCATGCAAGAAAAGCTATATGAGGAGGCATCGTGGCCTCCCAGAACACTGCAGTTAAAAAAAACGGCTGGACCTTCAGCGCCCCGAGTCATCCAACAACACTGAACTGACTTAAGCACCTAAACCATAGGTCCGGAAACTCCAAACTCTGACTTGGCGCTTTGGGGCTGAAATGGCTCAGGTTCGGATTCATCAACCCCGTACCTGAAAAGAAAATAACAGGGAAGCTGGTCTTAAGGCCCTTGAGGAAAGATCTATTTCTGGTTTAACCAGGTATCTGCATCAAGGCTCTAAGGGTTTGAACGTATATCTGTTTACCGATCAACCTATCTATATCTCATCTGTGTATATGAGCAACTTTCAATTCACGTATATACATATAAATATAAATAATTATAAATATATATATATATATGTATATATATATATATGTCTTTAGATATACATCTGCCTGTGTATGTATACATATATGCCTAATGAAGTGTAGGTTCATTTGCCTATTCATGAATCTATTTCTATACAGAGCGTACCCCAGGCATTAGGAACCCCACCCTAACTGGAACTCGAACTGGAACAGTTCCAGTTCGAGTTCCAGTTAGGGTGGGGTTCCTAATGTTTCTATATGAACTGCACTAGTTGAGGCGTAGGGAACCCCGAATCCCAAACCGACCCTACCTAGAGGCTCTTACCCTACCCCTTTTTAAGGTACCTACTTTTCCAAATCGGAGATCCTAACCATAAAACCAGGATGACCCTCTAGGTACACCCTAAACCCTTAACCCTAAGCCCGGCACCCTGGACCTTGAACCCACAAAACCCTAGCTGCCGAATTCGACTAAGGTTCCTTTGAAGGGATCCTTATAAGAAATAGTACAATTGTGTAGTATAGGGGTTTAATATTTAGAACAGGCTTTTGGGGCAGATTAGAGTGTAGTAGAGTCAGAACAAGGAGCTGTAAGGAATACTGCGCCAGGACGAAAGTTCGTCGCATCCGGTAGGTCTGCTAACACATACTCGCAAACCCCTTTCCCCCATAGACTCCTTCACGAAGTCGCGATGTTTGGCAAGGACGTCACTAATTCCTCCGTCGGAACAAAAAACAGTGTATGTTCATTTTGGCATGGAAATTCCTCCGCTAGCCAGGCCACGTAAAATGCACTTCTTCGTACTCCGAGTCCTCCGCCAAGCAAAGACATCTTAGTGCGACAAAACTTTCATCCTGCTGATGCTCGCCCGCGACTAAAAACGAGTAGGCACCCGTCCAAAAAACCTCCTCCGTGTGACACATGCTGGCCTGGCCGAACTAGCGGTCTTGGAATTCATGCCCCGTCCAAAAAACCTCCTCCGTGTGACACATGCTGGCCTGGCCAAACTAGCGGTCTTGGAATTCATGCTGCTCGCCCGCGACGAAAAACGAGTAGGCACCCGCCCAAAAAACCTCCTCCGTGTGACACATGCTGGCCTGGCCAAACTAGCGGTCTTGGAATTCATGCTGCTCGCCCGCGACTAAAAACGAGTAGGCACCCGTCCAAAAAACCTCCTCCGTGTGACACATGCTGGCCTGGCCGAACTAGCGGCAGCGGTCTTGGAATTCATGCCCCGTCCAAAAAACCTCCTCCGTGTGACACATGCTGGCCTGGCCAAACTAGCGGTCTTGGAATTCATGCTGCTCGCCCGCGACGAAAAACGAGTAGGCACCCGTCCAAAAAACCTCCTCCGTGTGACACATGCTGGCCTGGCCAAACTAGCGGTCTTGGAATTCATGCTGCGCCAGGACGAAAGTTCGTCGCATCCGGTAGGTCTGCTAACACATACTCGCAAACCCCTTTCCCCCATAGACTCCTTCACGAAGTCGCGATGTTTGGCAAGGACGTCACTAATTCCTCCGTCGGAACAAAAAAACAGTGTATGTTCATTTTGGCATGGAAATTCCTCCGCTAGCCAGGCCACGTAAAATGCACTTCTTCGTACTCCGAGTCCTCCGCCAAGCAAAGACATCTTAGTGCGACAAAACTTTCATCCTGCTGATGCTCGCCCGCGACTAAAAACGAGTAGGCACCCGTCCAAAAAACCTCCTCCGTGTGACACATGCTGGCCTGGCCGAACTAGCGGTCTTGGAATTCATGCCCCGTCCAAAAAACCTCCTCCGTGTGACACATGCTGGCCTGGCCAAACTAGCGGTCTTGGAATTCATGCTGCTCGCCCGCGACGAAAAACGAGTAGGCACCCGTCCAAAAAACCTCCTCCGTGTGACACATGCTGGCCTGGCCAAACTAGCGGTCTTGGAATTCATGCTGCGCCAGGACGAAAGTTCGTCGCATCCGGTAGGTCTGCTAACACATACTCGCAAACCCCTTTCCCCCATAGACTCCTTCACGAAGTCGCGATGTTTGGCAAGGACGTCACTAATTCCTCCGTCGGAACAAAAAAACAGTGTATGTTCATTTTGGCATGGAAATTCCTCCGCTAGCCAGGCCACGTAAAATGCACTTCTTCGTACTCCGAGTCCTCCGCCAAGCAAAGACATCTTAGTGCGACAAAACTTTCATCCTGCTGATGCTCGCCCGCGACTAAAAACGAGTAGGCACCCGTCCAAAAAACCTCCTCCGTGTGACACATGCTGGCCTGGCCGAACTAGCGGTCTTGGAATTCATGCCCCGTCCAAAAAACCTCCTCCGTGTGACACATGCTGGCCTGGCCAAACTAGCGGTCTTGGAATTCATGCTGCTCGCCCGCGACGAAAAACGAGTAGGCACCCGTCCAAAAAACCTCCTCCGTGTGACACATGCTGGCCTGGCCAAACTAGCGGTCTTGGAATTCATGCTGCGCCAGGACGAAAGTTCGTCGCATCCGGTAGGTCTGCTAACACATACTCGCAAACCCCTTTCCCCCATAGACTCCTTCACGAAGTCGCGATGTTTGGCAAGGACGTCACTAATTCCTCCGTCGGAACAAAAAAACAGTGTATGTTCATTTTGGCATGGAAATTCCTCCGCTAGCCAGGCCACGTAAAATGCACTTCTTCGTACTCCGAGTCCTCCGCCAAGCAAAGACATCTTAGTGCGACAAAACTTTCATCCTGCTGATGTAGAGCTGGTAATAACTGTTCGAACCATTAAACCTACAAAGCAGGGACTTAATTTGCAGGGCCAGCTGCGCACAGAAACGATGGAGGCGCCGGCAGGAAACCAGAAGTTGAGCCCATGGAATTCCTGGCGGCCTGGGTGAGATTCATTCACTTCTTCCTCTTGTGTAGCTCGAGTAATTAGGGTAGCCCTAATAGCAACTCTTATAGTACCCCTTATGTATGTCGTGTAGTAAGTAACCGTTGTAGACGACACAACAACAGATCATAAGAGCACAACTGCGAATTGGGCCGGGGTGCCTTGCACTCTCGCCTGGCTCAACGAGGGAGCAAAGGCCCAAGCTTTGATCATCAGAACGATGACCACCCAGGCCTCCTCTGTCTCGTGCTTAATAGTGGGGAATGGGGGAATGGATCCCTATAGTAGCCATAATCCATTCCTCCTCGTTCCCACAGGCTTCAATATCCCTTAATTAAGGACTATACCGTAAATCATAATAGGCATCCTATTCTAATTTAAGGATGATAGGGTTTAGGATTACAGGGTTTAGGGTTGCTGAAGGATCATGAGAGGTACTATGAGCAGGCTACAACCGGTCTTGGAAGTAATGGAGTTGGCGTAGCTAAGGCATATCTCTGAAGACTGCACCTCTGACGGACTCAGCTGACCCTTCATGCCAACATTAATGCTTCGGAACTTTGATGACGACCCTTGGATATGTAGCGTTCGGTGCTGCCCAAAGACAAAACATCCGCGGTTGAGCACTGGAAAGTGCGGCAGCAGGGCTCTGAAAACAGGGAAGCCACAAATGTCTGGGGACCCAGGACCACAAACTCCAACATCTGAATGACACGTATCATGAGGATGATGGTATGCACCCTATATCCCAAAGACGAAGTCCAGGCATTACGGATCAGACCTTTGAGGACGAATCTGAGTCGTTGATGCAAACTTCAAGGTGGATGTGGAGAAGGATTGAAACCCTTATGCCCTGGGGTGTAGGGCTAAACCCTACACCCCTAATTGCTGAGCCCTTGATGCTGTTTCTCTCGTAGCTTCGGAAGCTTCTTGAGAGCCTTCACGGTTGAACCGTGGAAGGTTTGGGGCTGCATAGCTTACTTCTTCTCACCCAGGAAAGCCCTGAACCAGCATCTACACCCTACCCCGAGCCACTATGACTAGTATCCCTTAATTACTAGTGCAAAGGAGCTCGACTTAAGCTCACGGAATATACCTGAGCTATAGGATGTTGGAGTCTGAGATTCTTCTCATCCCCGAAACTTCAAGATGGTTCAGACCCCGGAGCGTTGAATCCCGAACCGGGACCTTACTCCGAAAGCCCCTTAACCCTGAGCCCATGACCTTGAGACTCGAAACCGAAGGCAACCCTTCACCCCAAAAGCCTTAAATCCACACCCCATAAGCCCTGAGCCCTACACCTTAGGCCCTAAGCCATCAACCAATCATGCCGAGCGGACAGAGCCCAGAGCCCACCACCAGATCACTGTCAGAGGCGCCAGCTGAGCCAGCACCTGAACAGAAAGACTCCAACATCCTATGAACAAATATGTACATATACATATTTAACATACAAATAATTATGTGTATATATAAAATGTATATATGTATGCACCTATTTATAATGCATGTTTATATACGGTGTTCCTAGGGAATGCCGTGAGGGTCTCGAGTTAGGGTGGCAATATAGGGGCCTGAATTTGAATAGAGTTCTGGGGTATGCCAGCGTATAGTTTTACTGGGACTAGGAACTCGAAGAATGCAACTGATCATGCCCCCGCCTGCTTTCTAAATGCTGAAGTTCTACTTCGGGGATCCCTACCGAAGGATCCTTCATAAAGGAATAGTGGAGTCTTTGTAAAGCCCAAAGAGGTGCCTTGTTGGGCTCGGCATAGGGGTCAGTTAGGGAGTCGGAAGTATGGCTTAGGGATTCGGGTTTACAGTTAAAGGGGCTGTACTGTGGACTATAAGCAAACCCGACTTGGTGCATGGCTTGAGAATTTTCCGAGTTTATTATGGGGCTACGAAGGGTTCTGGAGCGAGAGCACTCTGGCACCCTTAGCAACGAGGCTTTCAGGATGTGATAGACGGTCAACTATGTATTCAAGCTTCAAATGCACGGACTAAAATTACCTATACTATTTTGGGGGTTCCTTATTATAAAAATAGTATAATGGGCACCAAAACCCGACTCTAATTACTAAGAATAACAGAACCCCAGCATCCTACACGCCGAATGCGATCCCCGAATATTTTTTCGCAGTATTATCCCCCAAAAGGTGTAAAGTGTATCCACTCAGCTACTCAGTTCTGCCTGACGGATTACATGATGCCATGGCAGTGTTATGGAGCCCTGACCATGCTGTTTCACAAGGGGGGTTTCCGAAAATAGGGGGCCCTAATAGAGTACCCTAAATAGTAGGATCCTTATTATAAGGACCCCCAAATTAGGGTACCCCTAATTTTCGGAGACTCCCATATGTGAAGTCTGTAACGGTGGCTTAGGGTCCAAGGTTGCTCGATAGGGCTCAGGAGCCTCGGATATGGAGCTTCAAGAGACTCGAGCCTAAGCTAACGGTCCCGAAGCCTTAAACCTTTAAAGTAGACTGGGTACGGCCCCCACTCAGTAAGAGTTGACTATTATTCATAATGTAAATATATTAGGACCTTAATCGTAGCCCTACTATAGACTCTTACTGTATGGGGCGCAGTACCGAAAAAGTAGACGATAAACTCCAAGACCCTCAAACTAAACCCTAGAGCCCTCGAGCCGAAATTCTCAAACCCCAAACCATAAAACATAAAACTCTACACCGGTGAAACTCCAGACTCGAAAACCATCTACTTGAAGGATCAGGGGACGCTGTAATTAAAGTAGGGTTGCATATAAGTAAGGTAACTATAGGTATATCCACATATAACCCCAAATCAGGTACACTTATAACCCTACTTACAAAGTCCCATGATCCTCCAAGTAAACCCCGGATCCCATAACAATCATTTTCCGCTTGCCCCTTCGGTAGGGTGGGGCTGTCGAGCAACTCAAAACCAGACCAACCATGAGTTTGAGTTTGAGGGTTTGGGCTTGGATTTTGAGGGCTTGCGGTGCGGGCACTGTGGGGTTTTCGAAACTTCCGGAGTTCACGAGTTAAGGGTTTATTTCGGGATTTAGGCTGTCTGACTGCCAACAGGCTGCGACGATCAGCGCCACCAGCTTGTGCATGTCAACTGGGCGGTGTTAGTCGGGTGGGGCGGCGGACATCAAGATCTGAAAGCATTGAAAAGGGTGTTGGTATCCATGATCCAATCTAGCCAAGACTTTCTATGTCTGGCTTCTGTTGATTGTGATGCCACAAAAATGTACCTCAGGAGAACTGCTGGAAGAATTCCTGGCCGAGTTTGAGATCCAGGCCAGACTCTAGCTAGGCTGATGCAGGCATCTGTGAGAAAGTCATGGGTGCAAGGTTCCGAACAAGTCACTAGACGGAGAGACTTCAAACTGGAACAGTCCCGAAACCCTAAAGCCCACAGCTCCGAGACGAAATACCCCAACATAGAAATGCCAAACCCCAGGATGCATAATCCCTAAACCCTAAAACCTAAACCCTTAGCCCTACACCTTAAACCCTTAAACCAATTCCCGTTCAAAAATGCCCAGGTACTGCTGGCCACGTGGTACTCGACAGCCATCTCGAGGGCTCCAGGTGGTACCCGCTTATCTGGAGGACATGGGAGCTATCTACATATATTTCGACGTAATAAGATGATTTGTCTGTTTATTCTATTCATACTGTATGTATTTATTTATATGTAGATATATATAGATCTCCTACAGGTCTGGAGCATTACAGACTAGATGACAAGCTTCAGGGTTCAGGCCGCAGATGCATCAGACATGTTTTGTATATGGGTGGTTGTCAAAATTAGGATCCCTTTTTGGGGTACCCTAAATATTAGGTGCCGTATTCTAATAAGGACCCAAAAAGGGACCCTAATTTTGACAGCCACCCATATGGATTTCGAGGCGGAGGCTCGCATAAAGAGGGAAGGCTCAGGGTTTAGGGAGCGGCTTGTCGCGGGTTCACGGATGGGATGTAAGGGAAACTCGAGCCGTTACAGGGTGAAACCATAGAGCCTACCTGACCCTCTTGGTGTAATGCGGGCTGTCTGAGCATGTTGCATGTAAGGGCCCCTGATGAGGACTGTTACTGAAAAAGCAAAGCGGTCCGGATTTCAGAACGTGACTGAGTGACGAATTAGTGCGGTTTTGGATGGGGGGGGGGGGGGGGGGGGGGTCTGCAGATTCTGAAGAAGAAGCTTATAGACCCCTTTCGAAAGGAACTCTAGGCCCCCATATAGATCCCTTATAGTCCCCCTTTTAGACCCCTTTAAAGGAACCCTAGGCCCCTATATAGACCCCTTAGTAGTAACCATAATAGACCCCTGTGAAGGAGCCCAAAGATCGGCGAAGATCTTGACGACTCTGGAGCAGTCTGTCGACTCTCGTTCTCTTCGATCCGCCCGGGCTCCGGGACGATCCTTGAGGGAGCCCCGAGACTCCAATATCCCGTAATTATAAGGCATATACATTAAAATACCTTAAAGTGGAGTAGGATCCTTATTATGATTTAAGGAATATTGCTTAATTTAGGGATATTGGAGTCTTCTGCAAAAAACGGGCGCCCGCTGCTGCGCCCGGTTGTGCTGGTTGGGCTGTTGCGTGGGCGAGGACTCGGACGTAGCGTCCGGACGCACGCCGGAGTGACCAAGCCGGCGGAGTATCTCCATGCGTTCGACACGAGGAATGTTTGCAGAGGTGGGCATAATATTCATGCCAATAAAGGGTTGAGGGTTTCAGGTGTAGGGTTTAGGGTCTAGGGTTTAGGATTTAGGTAGTTTAGGATTTAGGGTCTAGGATTTTAGGGTTCAAGTTCGAGGTTTATAGGGATGAGGGTGTAGGGTTCGCGGACAGGGTTGGAATGCGTCTTCTTGGCGTATATTAGCCGATTCTTGAAAAAGAGCTGCAGAAACCCGAGGGTACTACTGTAGCTACTTTAGACTTTAGACGCCACAGCAGGTTACCATCTGCAGATATGGAGTCCGAGGGTCCTACCTCTCTACTTCGGTGAAAGGGAGGCAGCCCTGTCCCTGCTAAGGAGGATCCTTACATGGCGTGTGCCTGTGCTACATTCCTGACGATATTCCCCCCAGGATAAGTAAACACCAAACGAGTTGCCAATAAAACACGCAGAACAGCAACATATGCACACCTAAACGTAAGTAAGCCCTACAACCTAAGCCCCAAACCTAAAACACAAGTAAGAGCTGATCTTCCCGAGTGAAGGGATGGCACTTCGAGCCTTCTTCACTTGGACGTCTGTACCTGAGCCGTGGCTGAGGACTTCGACTTGGAAAGCTTAAAACTATGACCCTTGGAGGGTATGGGGTGTTAGGGTCTCGGGTTTGAGGGTTAGGGTTTTGGATTTGTTGCATCCAGCGGTTCAGGAGGCTTACATGGTTACAGCCCATAGGTTTATTGGACGACTCATGCTTGCCGTGCAGGGGATTTGAGGATTTAGGGACTATATATGCTTGCTAGGTTCGGAAATCACACAGGCCTCAGACGCCGTAGAGCCTGTGTATAAAACCTGCTGGTCGTTAGGGCTGCAAAACTGACTTCTTTATCTGAGTATCCAGAAGTACCCAGAGAGCCCAATACCCCTTAATTACGGAATATAGCTTCTATCATACTATGAAGCCATATAAAGTTTAAGCCATATTGCTTAAATAAGGGCTATTGGGCTCTCTATATAGCACTTAAAGGGTATTGGGCTGTACTTGGCGACTTCAGCGCGGCAAATGTTATCTGTGGAAAAAGCGACGCAAGCCAGATACGCCACAGCCCAAGCATGATTCTGTCGGGTAGTTGAATCTCTGGATCGTGGTTGCGAGGTGTAGAGGTGAGTTAACCAAGAGACCAGAGTTTGGGGGTGTGGGGGGTGGGTGTTGCCGCTTTAGCAGCAGATCTTGCACTAAACGCTGGATTCAAGGCTTTCCACTTGCTGGTTTGGCTTTACTCTAGGTCGCCCTTGCAGATGTTTTATTGAATCTAGGGGCCTTAATAAGTAGAATAGGTTGTGGAGCCAATTCTACAACAGTTCTAGTAAGGACCGACCCCCCAAAAAATAGTATAGGTGATGAGTAAGGCCCCTATTGTAAACACCACATTGCATGCTTTCTCTCCCAAAAGGACTGCCTCGAAGATCTTTCGCCTTAAACCCTAAACCCTTGCCTTCAACGAAGCTGGCACCCAAAGCGCCTCGAGACCTCAAAATGTACCCTTAATTCAACACAAGAAGCTGACACTACAGTCACGTTTCAAATTGATTGAACAGAAAGACCTGGACTAAGGAGAACTTGAATCTCTGGTTTTCGTTGCTCAAAGGAAACCTCTGGGGGTTCCGGTTGGTTGTAATATAGGAGCCTTATAATTAGAATAGGTTTTGGGGCCCGTGAAACTAAAATTAGAAAAGGATCCCCCGAAATCGTATCGGTCATTATTTAGGCCCCTATAGCATACTACCCTTATAGATCCCTTATAGTAGCCCTTATACACCCTTTACAGGAACCCTGCTCTAATTACGTAGGCCCCTATATTCCAGTACCCTTATATATCCACGTCGGCCCCTATAGTCGCCTTCCCAGAGACTCCAATATCCCTTAATTCAGGAATATACCTTAAATTATAATAGGATCCCTAATATGATTTAGGGAATATTCCTGAATTAAGGGATATTGGAGTTTCTGGGTTCCTGGCCCCAACTGCGAACAGCGAGAACAAGCCAGGTCTCAGGACTTATCGCATAGGCTGAGATAAAGTGTTGACTAAAAGAAGTGCCTGGCCTAAAAGCCCTATACCCAAGTCCCGAGCGCTGAACCCTAAGAAGCTGAGCTTTATCCTGGGGCTCCAAATAGCCCAAAGTAGGTACGATTTATAGACTTTAGATCCCAAAGTAGGTACCTTTTTGCATACTTGGAGCCCTAGGGTTCACCCTAAACCCCCCCAAACCCTAAACCCTAAACCCCCCCTAAACCCTAAACCCTAAACCCCCCCAAACCCTAAACCCTAAACCCTCCCAAACCCTACACCCTAAACCCTAAACCCCCCCAAACCCTAAACCCTAAACCCTCCCAAACCCTACACCCTAAACCCTAAACCCTAAACCCTAAACCCCCCCAAACCCTACACCCTAAACCCTAAACCCTAAACCCCCCCAAACCCTAAACCCTAAACCCCCCCTAAACCCTAAACCCTAAACCCCCCCAAACCCTAAACCCTAAACCCTCCCAAACCCTACACCCTAAACCCTAAACCCCCCCAAACCCTAAACCCTAAACCCTCCCAAACCCTACACCCTAAACCCTAAACCCTAAACCCTAAACCCCCCCAAACCCTACACCCTAAACCCTAAACCCTAAACCCCCCCAAACCCTAAACCCTAAACCCTCCCAAACCCTACACCCTAAACCCTAAACCCTAAACCCTCCCAAACCCTACACCCTAAACCCTAAACCCTAAACCCTAAACCCTAAACCCCCCCAAACCCTAAACCCTAAACCCCCCCTAAACCCTAAACCCTAAACCCCCCCAAACCCTAAACCCTAAACCCTCCCAAACCCTACACCCTAAACCCTAAACCCTACACCCTAAACCCCCCCAAACCCTAAACCCTAAACCCCCCCCAAACCCTAAACCCTAAACCCTAAACCCTAAACCCCCCCCAAACCCTAAACCCTAAAACCCTAATAAGCTGAACCTTAGCGTTCGCTGAGGTCGAGAAACAACATGAACACCGGGCAGGAGAAGGCCAGCAGCCCGAGTACGTCCTTTGTTATGGGTAGTTGTCAAAAGAAGTCCATTATGGATACCATTAGAGATCTGTATAGGGGTGTAGGGTTCCTTCAAATAGAGGTCTATTATGGTTACTATAAGGGATCTATATGGGTAGTTGTCAAAATGATGGTCCCTTTTGGGGTACCCAGAGACCCAATACCCCTTAATTAAGGAATATGGCTTAAATCATATTATGGAGCCCTATATAATTTAAGCCATACTTTTGGGGTACCTGAGAAGGGGCCCCCACCCTGTAATAGTGGTATAATAGGAATATGATGAGGCCCTAATATAACCCTTATAGTCACTGTTAGAGGGTGGCGGCCCCTTCTAAGGGGTACCCTCAATAATCTGTGCCGTATTATATTAGGGACCCAACAAGGGACCATAATTTTGACCACCACCCATACGTGAGATTTGAGTGGGCATTCGACATATCGGAGTTTCCGAAAATTAGGGGTATCCCATCTTGGGGTCTTTCTGATAGGGATCCTACTATTTAGGGTACTATATTAGGGTCCCCTATTTTCGGAAACCCCCCTATCGAGCCCGTAGACGGCAAACTTATGACCCTGTCCGCCTCCTGGCCCGCCCGGGCTGCCTCCACCAACTTCGTGACCGCGTGGGGCCCTTTCGTATAGAGCGTGCGGTCGTCCAAGAAGATCCCCATGTTGATGGTCGGGACCCGGCTCCGCACATGTAACGCCCAGGCCGCCATCATGCCGTTCACGAGCAGCGGCGAGAAGGGGCAGCCCTGTAACGGCGAACAGCTTGCCGGCATGGGCCGCTGTGCAAAGGCGCCCGCCACCACCACCCATCTCTCCTGGCCCTCGTAGAAGTCGGCGATCAAGTCGACCAGCCAAGCCGGGGCTCCCCACCATCGCATGATCCGCAACGCCACCGCCGGGGCAACTCGGTCGAAGCATTTGCGCACATCGGCCTTGCAACCCACAAAAGTCCTAATAAATGAATAGAGTAGTAGGATACTAGTTATTGAAGCCCCTTGGCGCAAGGAACTTGAAAGCAAAGTTTCCGGCGGAGCAAGCTGGTAGCAAACCCATGTCACCAACCAAGGTTTTAGAACCAAGAAGTCAAAACCAGATTCTACAAACATACGATGTAGGTCTTACAGCAGGGCTTTACCAGAAACCCAACTAACCTGCCTGTTCAAGGTGTAAGGCCTTATATAAGCAAATCATATCAAGGAACCTGAGAGAGGTAGGTTTCTTCCGGTAGCTTTTAGGCGCTAAGACCGAGAAACTTAAAGCAAACACATGTTAGGATTGTGGCACAGCGTGCTGCCAACTACAGTCTCGAACCTACGGTGTGAACCTCAATATATCCCCTACTTAGAGGTCCATTGGACTTAGTAAGTAGGGCTGCAAGTAAGGTAACTACTGTACAGTTATACCTACTTCTAGCCCCGATTTAAGCTACTTATAAGCCTACTTCCTGGGTCCCATGATCCTTCAAACAGAGCCTGAAAGGTTCAGGGTCGAGGGTAACCCGAAGGCCGACATGTAGCCCGTATCAGCCTGGGCTTTGAAGTAACCAGGGAGAAAAAAAGTATAGACTTTTATTTCATAGTGGGTTCCCTTTAAGTAACAGGTCCCCCAAAAAGTATTAAAGTATGGTACCCCCAAAGCCCAGTAGCAGGCCTAAACGTAGCTGCCTCACTTGGAGGGAACATATGCTTAACACAGGGCCTTCATAATTGAAACACCCTCCACACCAGGCCTCGCTGAAGAAACAACTCTCTTTGGCACGTGTACAACATACGGCTAAGTTATGAATATAAAAAACAGTTGACAGAAAGCCTCATTTCGATTAATGTAGACCCCTGGGTAATGGACTCCACTTCTGGAAGGGGCTTTATGGGTCCTTGCCGCATGTTTGGATCGGTAGCATCAAGATTACTCTGTGTTTTATATAGCCTTAACAATTAGAATAGGGTTTTGAGGCCCACTATACTTTGGGGTTTTGGGGGTGTGGGTTTAGGGTTTAGGGCTCCCCAAATAGGTAATTGCTAAGGCCCCCATAGTATGCTGCCCCGCGAACCAGCTTGAATTGCGAACGGAGGAGCTCGAGTGTTCCTCGGCTCGTGGCTGGCAGTTCGGGTGTGGGCGGCCCGTGGTCGTAGACCGCTGGCCCTAAACCCTCAACAAAAACCACAAGGCCCTTATAAGGGTCCATGTATGCAAATAGTAGATACTTTGGCCCTCAAAGTACCGCTAGTAGGAACTACATCAAGGCCAAAGCATGTCCCATTTGGGCACATGGACCCTTAGGGCAAGCTAAAACGGTGAAAACCCTGCAGGCCCTGAACCTTACCTTTGCCTAATATAGGGGTCTTAATCTACTATTTGCTTAAGAACCCCCAAAAAATGAAAAATATATTCCTTATGGGGGGGTAATATAGGGATTAATATTTTTATTTTTTGGGGGTTTCTTAAGCAAATAGTAGTAATTAGGGGTCTTAGTCATCAGAGCAGGGATTTGGGGCCCATTCTGCTATAGTCTTAGTGACAAACCACCAAAATAGTATTGGTAATTATTTAATTTAGGCTTCTATAGTATAGAACCGTACTGACTAGAGAGTACACCCCTTTAAAAGAACCTAATTCATATTACAAGCGTTCGGGCCGAAGTCCCAGGCCCAAACAGAAAAAGGTGCGCTAAACATGTCGAAACAGTCGGTCGTTATGCATCCACAGCTGGAAAACCGAAAGCCCAGTTTAGACCCGACAAGCACCTAAAAAAAACCCTGGTTTAATGCTGAAAAGCAGGATAAGATCCTACAAGCCCACGACAAACTCGTACAACCCATGAACACCGTTGAAACCCTGCAAGACACTGCAAACTCTATCAACAGCCAGATAAAAAGGCGACCCTCTTACAATCTACGATTCACAGCCTCAAGCCTTCAAGCAACCAAGCTTCAGGCTGTCGTAAACAAACACTAGACACAAGGCATGATCAAAACTGGATTCCTTGCAGACTTATATCAGCTAAGGCTTCTACGCGAAGTGATTTCAAGCGCCTTCATGTTAGGATGCCTACTATTGAACTCTTTGACTTGAAGGTAGGGTGGGGGTTAGTCTGCCTTACCCGGAACTCTCAAACCCCATCGCCCAACAAACATGTAAAACTCGAAAACGCCGAACCCTAATTACTAAACCCCTGCACCCTCCATCCGGAACCCAAAACCCCAACATCCAACAATCCCAACCCCCGAAAACCCTAAACCCCCAAAATTCCAAACCCGGAACTCCCGAAACCAAAACCCCGGAATCCTCAGAACTCTGAACCCGAAGCCTCTACACTCTACAGGGGACTCCAGAAAGTTGGAATATGGTTTCATGGTAGGATACCCTATAATTTACCATAGAAGGGTTAGGATAATCATATTCCAACTTTCTGGCTTCTACCTTAAACCCTAAAACCCTGTAGTGCCGGGGGTCCCATCAACCCAGAAGAGGCGACAGGGATCCTTCGCAACGGGCGCGCAGTCCCTGCCAAGGTGAGCATGCTCAGATTCTCTGGCGATTGCGGTATCCATGTATCTGTCTGTTCGTCTGTATGCTGGCTGGATCTAGATAAACGGCAGTGCGATCGCTTGGACCTTTGTTTCTGAAACTCCGGCTTTGCAGTGGGCTCATAGACCAGAGGTGGGTGAAGCGACCGCAGCCATTGATATAGATCCCCGGTGATGATTAAGCCCCCTCTCTTTAAGGGCCTTAATACTGTGATGCATATTATACGAATACTTTTTTGAGGTTTAGGGTTTATTGATCAGGGCCCCCGTCGGGAGACATACTATGCTGGACGGGAAGCCCTCCTTGCTGCAAGCTCCACACCACCCGAACTTGACGGTTTCCAAAGCTTCTGCGGTGTAGCCGGAAGGATCCGGAGTCAGAAGAACTTGAGTTCCGACATATTGACAACTCTCGAAGCCCTCCCCAGTCTCGTAGATCAGAGGATGGACAATCGTGCCCTTGCTACAGAGTACCTGTCCGAATTCGGAACTTGATATACCGAATAAGAGTGACAGTTTGGGTGCATGTACCACGAGCACCATAAGTTGCTACGGGTCCGCGTGTGTGGCCTGTCCCCTCTCCAGCTCGCCCTGTGATCCCTCTCTCCGCAATGCACACTTCGAGCGCAAGCGCACGCGCCCCTGAAGTCTGTGAGTGGCTCTCCAAGTTCGGGGCCCTTTAAGGTTCTTTTTAGACGGGTGCCGAACTTTTGGGGTTCCCCAAAGAGAAACCCTAGCTTAGAGAACTAATTACCGTGTAGTGGGGATCATTAAACTGGTACTCTCAAGTCACGGGATGCTGAACTCCATGAATCTCTCTGAAGCCTCGATACAACACCCGAATGCACTTGCGAGCACCAGGAAATCTTCACATAAGGCACTATAAAGATGAATAAACTAAGAATATACAATGAAGCAATATGCGATAATATACTAACTTTACACGTGGGCAGTTGTCAAAATTAAGGTCCCTTTTTGGGGTACCCTAAATATTAGGTGCCGTATTATACTAGGGACCCAGAAAGGGACGATAATTTTGACAACCACCCACGTGGAGTCTCTGCATCACTCCCTTGCCTGTCGGCCGCCCTGTGATTCAGATAGTTCCTGGCCAGAGAGAAGGTCTCCAGATTCCTGGGCTCGAGGTTCAGGGTTCCTAGCTTTTGGGGTTAGGCTTGCGAGGTCTGGGAGATGTAGTGTTTTGAATATGTTGAGAGCTTTAAGGTTTGGGGCTTTTAGAGGTTAAGATTGTAGACTTTTGAGACTGTTTCGGTTGATGCGGGCATGTTGTGCACAGGGTGGAGGTGGGTGTTGAATTCCTTCATCAGCCGTCGAACAGAGTACGTCAAGCCTGAGGCCTTAAACCGCGGGGTTTGAGTTCTCGAGGTTGGGACGTATGATTCTGTCTCATGCTAGCAGGCTTGGGGTTTAGAGCACTGAAGCCCCAAACCCGCACGCCACAGTCAGCGCTCAGGCTCCTATCCCCCCCCCCAAAAAAAATGCAAAACTAAAATCTCTAAGCACAGAACTTCCCCCCCTAAAAGCTCCGGGCCATGAAGGCACAAGCAACCTTGAGCAGGAGCAGAGGCCCATTGAGCTCAGAACCCTGAGACTTACGTGGGCCATGGACTTAGCAACGTAATGTGGGGGCGTTGGTGATCTGGAACCGGGCTTTACAAGCTTTCTCTGAGGTTCTGCTTTGCAGGGCTACATGCAGGGGCCCTAGGAAAAAAGGATCCCTTATATCATGCTGCGGCGCTTCACGCATGAAGTGCAATGCAGGGTCCTCGAAGCTGTACCCTAAAATACAAAGCCACTCACTATATATCGTAAACCCTCGACCGTAAACCCAAACACTATGACACCTAAATGTCAAAACATGGAAGCAGAACCCTGAACCTGAACCCTTAAGCCAAGAAGGTCTTCATGAAAGTCGCCACATGCCACGCAGGGTTGCGGGAACGAACCCTGTGATGGAGTTGTTGCCTGGGGCAGGTAGCTTGCGGCTTAAAGGTGGGGGGTTTGGGCATCGGGGGGAGTTTGGGACTTCAGGGCCTAAGGGTCAGTGATTTGTAAGCTTTAGGGTGGAAGTAGGGCTCAAGTGGCGTAAGAGTGTCTGGACGCATGCAGCTTGCAAATGACTCGGAGCTTACCTTTGCAGCCGGTGGCGACAAAGGTCCCTGTAGGTGTGCGGGTCTCTTCCGGATTTGCTGTGCGGCCGATAGGACCTTCACCTGCAACCCCAAACCCTGCCCCGCAGCCTGAGGCCCTTGGCTTGTACAATGTGTTCGTACGATACAGCTCAACTATATGAATGCGAATGGGTGCACATATGAAATTTTGTATATACATATACATAAGCCTGTATGTGTATATACATGTATATACACATGCCTTTTTTATGCAACCATGTGCATTATCATGACGAATCTGACACGAGATGCTTTCGTCATCGAGGGGGATACAAACTGAGGCACTTTCTCTGTGCTCTTTGCTCATGTTCTTCCCAACAGCCGCCAGAACCCTGAAAAACCCCCCCCCCCCCCCCCAACCCACCCCCTCCAGAATCCTTAATTCTGCTACAATTAACACTGAAACCGAAACCCCAAATGCATACTTTCTGGGCCTAACAAACTACCAACATTATTCGTTATGGTTGTTATGACAGTTGTACTATGAATGGGCCCAGAACCCTTTTCTAATCAGTAAGGCCCCCATATTAGGCTTCACATGCTTTCGGGCGGGCTTTGGAGGAGCTGGGTGTCTTCTCATGTCCTCTTCGGCTTTAGCCTTTGGACGTCCGCAACCTTCGCCCTGTATGATTACAATAGGGTTTTGGGGTTCATTACACTACAATTATAATAAGGATCCCCACAAAACTGTTCAGGTAGTTGTCAAGGCCCCTTTAGAAAGCTTTTAAGGGCGAACCTCCTTTGAAGTTGGTAACACGTGTGTCCTGGCAACCTCGTCAAAGAAAAAAATTTCTGAAATTGAAACTCTCTGCAGCCCAAACCAGAAAGCCTGCCACCCCCTCCACCCCCTCCCCAATCGCACTGCTGGCCTCCAAGACACACAACAACCCACTATAGATCCGGCTACAAAGGCGCATGCAGATGCATTGAACATAGATCCGTATCTTGCTTGAAGAATGCTTCCGTCGCTGAATCGCACTACCCTGCAATTTGGCAAGTGTTTAAACACTTAAACAACGCTGAACACTAAAGACATCTCTGTGATCCCGGCTCAGGTCCAACACGCCGATCCGCGTCATCGCACCCAAAGATGCCGGGAGCTCGCCTGAGAGCCTCAATGTTTTCCACCATGGACCTTAAACCCTAAACCTTGAACCTCGGCATCAGAGGCGAAGCTAACAAAAAGAAAAGCCTTAACATTTAGAAGCCGAAGTTATGGGGTTGTGGGTCTACTGGTGTACTTAGAAGAAGGAACCCGAATGAATCAGATTGCGCTCATTCTTCTCGAATATGTCAAACTTTCCATACAGAGGCTGTGCCTGCACACTTCCTTGTGAAACCGGTTCTCCAAACGATGCTCTTTCTGTGAAATGCCTAGAGTACGTCACTCTTAAGACATGGATCCGACGAGGGACCCTCATGGAGTGCTTTGAGCCTCAACCTGCCTGGAACCAGCGCAATCGGACTTCACATAATCGAGGACCTGAATAACTAGATACACGAAGCAATCCCCTGAAAAGTATTGGCAATGCTTAAGGCCTCTATAGTAGCCGGACGGCGCGCTCCGGCGCGGCAATTCATTAAGCAAGTGTGAAAATCAACTTTTGAGGAACTGGGAGTATGCAACCTGGAAATACCGCAATTGCAGCCGCGATATCGTAATTACAGCTTTACCAAGCCAACATGTTTGCAGCAACACATCGGTTGGTAGTAACAGCAGTTAAGGAAAATCTGCTTGCACTTCCCCCCCCTTCACCCCTACAAAGGAGCCACAACCCTTAGCGCTGAGCTTTAATCAATCGAAGGGACAGGTTGTCTGCCAGCTTCAGTCTCTGCAGGCTTTGCAGATGGTACATCGTAGTCGGTAGAGGACCTGAACACTAATCGCAATCACATTCTGGGTTGGGCGTTTTCGGGTTGTAGGGCTCCGGGCTAGCGGTTTGGACGGGGCTTTAGGTCTCGAGGCTATCATACTACTTGCTGCTTCGTGAGTTCTTGCGGGTACATCGGACCGGCTCTTGCCCGGAGAGCTCAATACCCCTTAATTAAGGAATATATCTTAAATCATAATATTAAGCCCTATATAATTTAAGCCTTATTCCTTAATTAAGGGGTATTGGGCTCTCTGGGTGGTGGCTGCCATGACCGGGTTCGGCCAAGGGGTTTATAGCTCAGAGGCTTACTGAGCGCATCCTGGACAGTGCCCAGAGAGCCCAAGACCCCTTAATTAAGGAACAAGGCTTAAACTATACAGGGCTTCATATTATGTTTTTTTTTTGAGCTCCTTTTTATGTCTGCCCATCGTCCAGGCTTACACAAGGCCATTGGCCAGGATGGTTTAAGGAATAAGGCTTTAAATATATAGGGCTTCATCTTATGGTTTAAGCCATATTCCTTGACTAAGGGGTATTGGGCTCTCTGGGTCCCCCAACACCATAAGCTCAAAGCTCACTCATCAGCCTAAGACCCCTGAAGCTCTCGCCACTTGGAGCCTTAGGTTCCTCTACCATCAGCAGGCCGAAACCGTAAACCCTAGCTAGAGCTATTATTATGGTGTAACTATACTTATAATTACTTATAACCCCAATTAGGGTACCTTATAACCAAATACTTGCTAAGTCTCATGATCCTCCAAGTAGAACCCCTAAAACCCTTAACCTCGGGTTGTTGCCACGGCACTCTGCAGCCCCGTCGCCGAAAGGTCCAGGCTCTTCAGTGCCGTCCAGGACCGAAGGGTCCGGACGATCTCCTCCCAAGAACCCATGACCCTTTAGGTTTCGAAGCCCTAGACCCTACCATCTGTCAAATTTCTAACATGCCGGCCGCAGTTACCCCCAGGTTTTAGTAGCCCGTGATCAAGCCGTGCTTTCAGATCACGGGGTATTGAATCACAGGGATTTATGATCACAAGGGTGCAACTAATCACCGGCACCTATCAGCGATAACACTTGGCAGAACCACTGCCGGATACATGTGGGATGGAAAAACATAAACATGATCAAAGAAGACCATATAAACCAATCTTGGGCACCAGAGAATAATGGCAAAATCCTCGCTATGAGCTCCGCCTCGTCAGAACTATCTCCACTCAAGCAGATAGTTGACATGCAGAGTGCATCTGTATACTTTTGTTAAGCTTGGGCTGAACCTGGACCCGTAAAACAAACGCCTGTAGCAACGGCCTAAGTGCATCACTCTATGGGGCTCTAAACCCTAAAAAAACCCGAATCCTTGAACCCAAAGCCGTCTGTTGACTTTGGACGTCAAGCAATAGCTCCCCCGGAACCCTAAACCCTCATGGTCCACGAAGCAAGCACCATGAGTCGATCCCTTTTAGGATCCTTTTCATAAGGGTGCCGGATTGTTTCGGGGACCAAAAAAGGACCCTAACTTGGAGAAATACCCACATGGAAGATTGAATCCTCGACCCGCATGACATCAGAGGAGTGTTCGGGTCGGCTTCAAGGTCTGCGGTAGGGCCTGCTATACGCGTTTCGACGAGGCTTTTGAGCTATAAAGCTTCGTAGAAGGGTTCCTGTGTTTGTTGCTATTACCACGCAGTTTCTATCAGGATATTACCACAGCAAGAAGGCTCCGGGGATTGTGGCCGCCAAAGCCTGTGACGCTCCAGTGCAAGGGGAGCTCAGGGTTGAGGTTTTTACGGCTTAGGAATCATCCTTCAGAGCTTCCAGGCCTACCCTTAAGCCCTACATTAACCCTGAAAAACCTACCCTTTTAGGGTTCTTTATTATGGTTTCCTTCTATAAGTTCTTGAAATGGTAGGTTCTTCAGGGTGAAGGTAAACCCTGGAAGCCTGAACCTGTACAAACACCCTTGCACCCTAGGCCCTGAATCCTTCCTTAATGACCCCGGAATAACATACCGGAGGAAGGACATTTTTTAAAGGAAGAAGTAATCCTGAACCGTAGAAAGGTATGTTATTTGAGGTTGAAGTTAATTTTGAACCCACCCATCAACTCTATACCCTAAACCCCAACCCCCCCCCCCCCCCACGTCCTTCAGAGAGTCATCTAGCTGCACACCACGAAGGTCAAGCAGTTCCAGTGTTCGCCCCCTGGGGCTCGCACTTGAGACCCCTCCAACTCCTAAACACCCTGACAGACACCATGTAACACACACAAATCGCGTAAACCTAGACTTGACCTTGGAATTTACAGCTGATGTGAGATTGCGGTCATCAATGGCGCCCTACTTTGCTCTAGGGCTCGGGTGTTAGAGCCAGTCGGCATTACCTGTGTACTTGGAGTTTTTGAGAAGCCCAAACCAAAACAGGACACGCATCCGATGTAAGTAGGATGGCAAGACCGGCTCTAAGACAGAAAGCTCTACTGCAAGTTCTTTTTTGTATTTCGAGCTAGACCTCTAACACTACACCGCCTGTTCAGTTTGGGGAGTTCTGAGTCTGTCAACATTCCTACTACATTCTGCGGAATTGACGGCCGTGAGCTTCGAATCTCAGAGTTTAGGGCTTTAGGTTCTGGGGTCTTAGGTTTAGGGTTTAGGGGTTGGGGGTTTAGAGTTTAAGGTTTTTAATCTTCGGTTTAAGGTTTTCGATAAAGTTATATAACGCTCTGGGGTTCGTGAGGAAGGGTTGCTGTAATAGAGGGTACTTTATGGGTTACCCTAAATCCAAACAGCTGCCTAGAACCCCCACACCATCCAGGCTCATGCCTAAACCTTAACTCCAAGGGTAAAAGGTGGGACCCGTAATAAGGACCCCTAGGTATATACCCTTAATATAGCTATTATATAGCCATTATAGGGTAGGGGTCCCCATTAAGGGTGCCTCCTTTTCCCCTTTGTCGCTCATGCCTAAACCTTAAACCCCTAAACCCTGAACCCATGACTCCTTACGAACAAAAAAGCCCTGCTTGGACCCTAGAGAGGACCTGCTTTTTCAAGGACTTCTGCACCGAAATGGTCAGATGCTCTCAAGGATTCAAGGACTTCTATGAGGAAATGATAGTACTTGGAGGATCATGGGCCTTAGTACATCGGGCTAGAACTACCTTGATTGGGGTCAGAAGTAGATAAATAAAAACAAAAGTTGACGCAGTGATAGCTCTACTTACGAAGTCCCTTGAACCTCTAAGTAAGGAGCCCCAAGAAATTGTCTTTTTCGGACCGGTGAGTGTCACGTTCAGAGCCGTTGCGGCCAAGTCGCCCCTCCCACGACGACCCAAATACGATCTTCCTCGTTGTCACGGTTCGGGAGCTAGCAGCATTTAGGGTTGTTAGGGTTCAAGGAGTTTAGGGGTCAATGGCTTCAGTCTTACGATTTAGGATGTAGAGAGTTTAATGAGTCTTTTCAGGCTCAAGGACATATGTTGGCCCAATGCATGAGATTCCTTGAGCTGCAATGGGGCCACATCACGCAGTTCAAAGCATATTCTCGAGTCGGTCTTTGTACTGCTCTCGCTGAAAGAATAGTATGCAGGCGTGCAGCGGTATAGTACGGCTTTGCCACGAAAGCACACATGTGTTTACCTGCCTGGTAGGGGTTTGCCGATGTCACGTACGACGGAAGTCACTGCACAATACAATTCCCTACAAGATCAGAGGACGTCAGGGGTGAACCCTGAACCCGAAAGTTTCTGCCATGAACACTAACTCCTAAACCCCAAGCCACCTACATGAATCCGCCGAATGCCCTAGGATTTATGGTGTTGAGGCTCATGCGAGTGCTTAGTTGCAAACCGAAACTGCCAAGGAACCCAACAGTAACAAAGCCGACCCTGCGCCTCCCAAAACAGAAAGCGGAAACCTTAAAACCTAACTCCTGGGCCCTAGAAATCTTAAGCACAAACCCAAAAACGAAACTGCATGGTAAAGTAATTCCAGGCGGCAGGTTGGAACTTCGAAGCGTGACTTCCCCTGCCATCTAACTTTCGGGTTTAGGGCATATCCACGTTTGTGATTCTATTAGGGTTTAGGGTTTACAGGGTTTGTAGGGTTGTTGGTTTAGGGCTTGAAGGCTTGATGGGGTTTGGGGTTGAACGTTTGGAGTTTGGGGTACACAGGGTTTGGGGTTTGTAGTTCAGGGTTTGGGTGTTAGGCTCGATTTAGGCATCCGGAGAGCCATCTACCGTCACTAATTGATTAGTGAAACACATAATTATACCTTGCTTGGGGGAACTTCTAACCAGGATCCTGCTATGTCTCGTTCTGTAGCAGGGTTCGATATTTGGCGAAACTTTCATAGCGAAGACTGCTCCATGTCCCTGATCTAGAGGCAGCGCGGGGCCCTGTGGGTTACGAGTATAAGGATTCATAAAGCCTACAGTGGTCCAAGTATACCTTGAACGCCAGCCTGGACTTTTGGGCAGTGTTGTATAGGGCCCCAGCTGGGCAAACTATGCAGAACCATGTGACAAAACCTAAGCCCGAAACCGCACAGCCGGAAATCCCAAAGCCTAAGCACCCAGATACTACGAGGATCACGGGGCCTGGTAAGTCAATTTTGCGTAAAGTCACAAGCAGGGTACAACATAACTAGGGTTTAGGGTTTAGGGTTTAAGGTTTAGGGGTAATAACTTTAGTATGGTCCTGATGACTGACTAGACTATGCTTATAAGCGACTGACAAATCCCCTGATCCTCCAGGCATAGGGCCCCCTTCAACAACACCCTGCAACACCCTCTTAGAACCCTGCTGAATTACGTACAAAATCCTCGACCCGGGGCCTCCAAAAAACCTGGAAGGAATAGACCTTCGATCATGAGGCGGATCCCCCCCCACAATTTCAGGCCTCTTCCCTCCCTAACCCTTGTAAACCCAAGACCCTAAACCCTGTTCCTTAAAGCACACCTGTGGCTTTACCACCCCAATGCAGGCGAGGCGCTGATTCCATCCGGCAGCGAGTCGAGGAAGAAGATGCCAGCAAAGCCACCGACGAAAGCTGCGGCTCCTCGGAGGGTGTGGGAGTTTCGGGCTCGAGTTTCAGAGTTTTAGGGCTTTAGGGGGTTTAGGGCAACGGATCCTCTTTCTTGAAGTTATCGCTTTGGGTCTCTAGGGCTCTGTCGGTCTTCGGGCCTCTGTTTTCTGGGGGGGTCTTAGGCTTTGGGAGCTTCAGGGTTTTGAACCTCTTGTTCGGGTTTTGGGGCTTTAGGGTTTAGGGTTTAGGGTTTAGGGTTTAGTTTCAGAACTTCGGGCCTCATGGTTTGACTCCTCAGGGGCTTCCTGAAAGGTGGGGGTAAGCTCAGGCTTAGAAGCCTTAGTTTGCTGGCCTACTTGTCGGGTATCATGGGGAACTAAAGGTTAACCTTTCTGGTTATATAGGGATTATACAGGGATTATACCACACCAAAAAGGTTAAAGGTTACCTACTCTGCTACTAAGAGCCCCTTATAGAACCCCTACGGACCCCTTAAAGGAAGCCCTTAAGAGTACTCTACGACGAGGGTGGTTAGGGCTGGGGTGCAACACGGCCTCCGAAGGTTCGTTCGTTCGCGGGCAGTTCGGGGGGTCTAGGAGTTTGCTGAAGCTGGGGCTTGAGGCATGGGTAGTTGTCAAAATTAAGGTCCGTTTTTGGGTACCCTAAATATTAGGTGCCGTACTATAAGAAGGACCGAAAAAGGGACTATAATTTTGACAACCACCCAGACCACCCATATGGTTTGAAGAATTTCAACCTAGACCCTCGGCCCGGTAGGGTTTCAGCATCATTCTTCAAACTGCGCATTCAAGGACTTCGGGGTGTTCCTCTTGGTCATGGCCTGAGGAGTGCCGACTTCGGACATGGTTCGCCTAAGGCTCAATGTGTCCCAAAAGGCTTATATAATATGGTCTTTAGGCCCGAAAGCCTTAAAATGTGAATCCTTAGAGCCTTAGGGTTCTAGAGGTTTCGGAGCAATCCAGCCTCCAGCCAATCACTCTGCGCAGCTGCAGTTTACATATTGTTGTTGAGTTCCAATATGGTAGGTGCGAACCAGTCCAGCAGCATGCCCCAGTTGTGGTTGCCTGGTAGCTTGCCACATTCGGAGTTCATCACCACTATGGGCTATTAGACCCTAAAGATCCCTAGGACCCTCTTAAGGGTAGATTAAGGTACCCTTAAGGCCTAATAGCCCATAGTGGTCAACAACAGACCATGCCACAGGCCCAGACCCCCCCCAGCTGCAGCAAATCAATATGTACGGCCGTCATGTTCTGGACGACTTCTGGACGATGTCGTGTTCGTCGCTCTGCATTCGGCCAACACCAGGCACCATCAGCTGGAGCGTAACATAGTGCAATGTAGGAGTTCAAAATCATTACCAATACTATTCTTGGGGTTCCTCATTATTGTAGAATAGACCCCAAACCCTATTCTAATTACTAAGGCCTCCATCTTACCCAGCGGGACTTCCGCCCTGTTTAGCCGCCAGCCAGCCAAGTTTGCAAAGCGTGCACATGTTGAGGAGTTAAGGCTTTGAGATGGATGCCAGCCATCATTCACAGCCGGCTAAGGGTAAGCCTGCTTTCGGAAGCCGATTTATCATGGGCATGCAGTCGCTCTCAGAGTTTCATTGGCGAGCTTCAGACTGCGAGGGGCACTAATATTGACCCTATGATAACAAGACATGTATTTCAAGGGTCCAGAAATCAGAAATAAGAGAGCCGAAACTCCAACTTAAACATCTCCTTTTGCTGTGCATCATCAGAGACACCTGAGAGCTGTGGATAGCTCCCACGTATCTATACCCAAAACCCAAGTACTAAACCTTAAACCCCAAACCCGAAACAAAATCTGCATATGACTCTAAACCCTTTTGCCACTGGACTCTAAACCCTAAACCCTGAACCCTAAGTTTCGAGCAGTGGCTTGCTCTCATGGGAGTCGAAGCCTTGAACCAGGACCCCATTCAACATATCCGTGATGGAGGCCATATATTGTCCTCAAGAACGGGTACTCTGAATCTAAGGCCCAATAGATCCTCTATAAGAGGCATTTAAGTTGAATTAAGGCTCAACAGAACCTCTATAAGTTTAAGGCCCAACAGAACCCTGAACCCAAACCTCCCCCCGAAAACCTCCGAAGCAGACCAAGTCTCGCAGCTGCATGAGGCTGCCGAGGCTGGGAATGTCGCCATCCATCCTGCCTCCCCAGAACCCCCGAGAAAATCTAGAAAGTAGATCATCTAATTTGGGGCCCTCTACTACTAAGGGTACTTTATAGGAACCCCCCATTAAGGGATCTACTTTTTGGATTCTCCAAAGGGGGTCTGGGTCTGTCCATTCCAAGTTTCGGGCTTGGGCTACTTGGAGGATCATGGGACTTAGTAAGTAGGGTTATAAGTACCCTAAATAAGGTTATAAGTAGATATAACTACAGTTACCTTACTTATAACCCTACTTACTAAGTCCCATGATCGTTGAAGTAGAGCTTCAAGGCGAGTTTGCCACATCTGGTGCAAGAGGGACGGGGTAGGGGACTCTGATTTATAATATTCATCCTACTATTTAGGATACTATATTACTAGTATAGTACCCTGAATAGTAGGATCCTTATTTTAAGGATCCCAAAATATGGTACCCCCTAATTTTCGGAAGCTCCCAAATCGTAACCATGGGCTCTTGAAGCTTTACGGCTCTCTCTGCGCAACAAGCTCATCTCCCCGGCTTCATTCCTAAGTCCCAAAACCCGAAATCCTGAACCCCAAGTCTCAAAACCAAACCGAAGCCCAAAACCCCAAGCCCCTAAACCCTCAACACCTGAACCCTAAACCCTAGTCCCTAAACCCCTAAATCCCTAAACCCTAGTCCCTAAACCCCTAAATCCCTAAACCCTAGTCCCTAAACCCCTAAATCCCTAAACCCTAGTCCCTAAACCCCTAAATCCCTAAACCCTAGTCCCTAAACCCCTAAACGCTAAACCCCTGAACCCTGAACCCTAATAGCAGGGCCTAACAAAACGCCCAGTTCCCAACACCCTCGGGTCCTCCTTCGATGACCAGGACCTCCAGGTGCCTGGCCACTCCAAACCCAGGCCCCCGAGAAAATCTAGAAAGTAGATCCCCTAATTTGGGGGCCCTATACTACTCAGGGTACTGTATAGGAACTCCCATCAAGGGATCTACTTTTTGGATCCTCCCGGGGTTTGGGAAACCAGGCTCAGGCGCTCAGGCTTCGGAGGAGAGTGGACTGGATTTAGGGGCGTAGGGGCGTGGGGTTTAGGGGTTGAGGGGTTTAGGGTTTAGGGTCTAGGGGTTTAGTGTTTGGGGTTTGGGGTCTAGAGTCTAGGGGCTTAGGGTCTAGGGGTTTAGTGTCTAGGTTTTAGGGTATAGGTTTTAGGGTTTAGGCTTTTATTTTTGGGGTTACAATTTGGGGTACCCTGAACCCTAAACCGAAAATGACCCTGTGTGGGGTTTAAGGTTTTGGGGTTCAGGGGTTTAGGGCATGGAGAAGTTGCAAATGTCTGGCATTCAAGCTTAAAGAATTTTAAAGTTTCAAAAGGCGGTAGTAGTGGCAGGGTCTCGGGATAGGAATGGCTATGAGTTTGGGGTTGAGGCAGATTTTGGCTCACTCAATAACTCTACTTCAGACCAAGAATCAAGGGATGGGGTAATTATCGAGGTGGGCTGGCGGAAGAAAGCTGGTCAAACTCAAGACATGCCGCCTGGCCTGAGCCGGGACAGATCGGGTGGCATCGAACCTCAGTGCCAAGGTCAACAGCAAACAGTTTCCGGGTTGAGATTCCGAACCAACAGCAGCATTCCTGCACAATAACCTGCAAGCCCATAACCCAGCCTCATATGATACATCCATGAGCCACATCATAAGAAACAGGCACTCCTAAACCCAGAAGCAATTACCCCTTGCTCACTCATGTCATGGGGTTGATTTAACTTGCACGTGCTCTAAGCTAAACTCTAAGCACAAAAGCCGGTGTTGCATTGGGCATTTCGTGCAGCATGTACGCTAGCTCTTCCAACTTACATAATTTGACTCCGCACCAAGTACTTACACCCCTGAGCTTGCACTGTAGGGGTGGGGTGCATGCTTATAACTTGGTTGGAATGCGAAGGCTCCATGTAATTAGGGAAACTCTTGCCTGTTGTGGTCGCCATTGTGTCTGCAAGCATGGGACTTTTCGAGTAATACTGGCGTTTGCACACCCTGAGGGCCCAAAACGACTTTATACCGAATCATACCTTCAACCAATGGTGTACGCCCTTGTTTTAAAGCCTTCTATGATTGAAGGTGTACTTCATTTTTCAAGGCTCTCCATGATTTAAAAGTTTGCTGTGGCAGACAGTCAGAGGCGTGTGGGAGCCCCCAAATGTGTGCCGCAGCACCTTGTTCCTCGAGAACATATGGGGTTTGGGGTTTAGGGCTTACATAGGGGGAGAGGGTGGGTGGGGGGGGGGGGGGTATGCCGTAAAGCAAAAGAAATCAATAACTCGGAAGGAAGCGACGTTTCTCAATTGGGATTTTGCATTACCAAGTACATTACTACCTAGGTGTGTAAAACCAACTTCAGTTCAGCCGTTCCAGCTCTGGAGACCTAACCAGTACTGCAGACACCGAACGTCATCTTCAAACACACACACACACACACACACCTTATATACAACTATGCAGAATGGAACCGCATGCAGCAGCTGAAACCCGCCATATCCCAAGCTTGTGTACACATGTACGTATGTTTCGCATGCGTGGACGTACTTCTGTCCGTATACATATACACATAGATACCTGTATACTTAGTATATACAGATGCTCTAAGCTGAGTGTTTTCGTATGAGCTTATCTGACGTACTCACCTGAGGAGGAAGGTACCTGTAAGCTACCTATCTTCTAGACATGCTTGTTTATTTGGAGGGTCGGGGAACTAGTAAATCTATAATGAGTATGACAAGGGATATAAGTGCACTAGACATGGATCCTAAATGCGGCTATGATGCTTCATAACTCTGTACTAACTATATACACCCTAAACCCCACGCCCTCACCCCTAGATCTTAAACCCTATACCCTAAACCCTTAAACCCTGAACCCTAAACCCTCCAGGTACTCCCCGGATGACCGAGGAACCTGAGAGGTGGGGGGATCTGAGTCGGAGCTCCTCGGGTTGTGTAGAGGTTCATGTCTGTGGGTCAGGGTTCCATGTTGGTGGTTGAGGGTGAAGGTTTAGGGCTCACAGAGTTCATGTCTGTGGTTGAGGGTTCATGTTTGTGGTTGAGGGCTAAGGTTTAGGGCTTTTAGGGTTCATGTTTGTGGCTTAGGGTTCTAGGATTTACCCTTCTGTCTAGGATTTACGGCTTCGGATTTCGGGAGGAGCGTAGGATTCTGAACCATGAGCTACCATGGTAAGGAAGGCCTCCCCTACCTGCTTCGGGAGTTGAGCCTCGCACTTTATGGTTTGAAAATGGGAATCTGCAAACCCCCTAAACCATAAACCCCAAAGCCCTAAACCCTAAACCTACAGCAACTGCATTTTACGTTGCGGTCAAACGGTGGAGATTCCAGGAAAAGGGAGGCTCCGAAAGGCCTTCAGCTTGTAAAGTAGTACGAGGTTTTTGAAGAAGGACAAAACTT
Source organism: Symbiodinium sp. CCMP2592 (assembly GCA_905221615.1). Lineage (NCBI taxonomy): Eukaryota > Dinophyceae > Suessiales > Symbiodiniaceae > Symbiodinium > Symbiodinium sp. CCMP2592. Next base: position 522,539 of record CAJNDT010002624.1, on the reverse strand, counting down.
AATCCAACAATCCCGGGGTGTTGAAGTTTGAAAAGGAAAATATAAAATATCCCTAGTCCTTCAGGTGCTCCAAGTCTAGGATCACGGGGTCGACACGCCCAGAAAGGAATGGATCCTTTCGCACAGCCAGGGCGCTGCAACTACCCTGGGCCCCCGAAGGCGACATTGATGTTTCACTCATTGCCGATTCATTGCTTAATAATAATATTTTTAAATAATAACAATAAAAATAATAATAATAACAATAATCATCATCATCATACCAACAATAATTGCAGCAATAATATCGATAATAGCAACTCTGATAATAACAATAATAACAACCATAATAATGATAATAATAACTGTAGCAAATGTCGGCCAGCACGGCCGGCAGCCGTGCTGAGGTCTCTGTGTGTGTGTGTGTGTGTGTGATGCCATGCTCATTCTCACGACTCGCAGCTCAGCTGATGTCGTGATATTCGGGGACCACGCTATTCTGTGACAGCCCATGTGCATCGGGCTCCACACACTAGGAATGTGCCGACCGGTCCTCCACAGTCAGAGAGGTGACCTCGCTTCTTCTCAGCAAACATAGACTAGGCAATTCTGGGAGCGATTAGGTAAGTCTCTCTATCAGTCTTAACAGAAGCACTGAACCGGCTGGCTTGCCAAACTAAAATTAGGGGTTTCTGAGAGCGGTTTCTGAGCGGGGCTTCAGGGTTGAAGGTACAGCAGGTAGCTTGTACGGTATCGTGTAAACGGAAACAAAATTTTGGCAGTGGTCGCCCAAACCAATTTTGAAGACTCTTTCAACTTTCTCAACGAACATCCTGCATAACTCCCAACAGTTGCGTAGGACTTCTGCAGCAGGGCTGCAAGACTCGGAAGTACCCATGAAGTCACAAGAACTGAGATAAACCCGCTAGACACAGATGCTCATGTACACTAGGGTGTCACGAGGTCCTTCAGTAGGGAAAGCAAGACGCACGAACACCTATCAACTATTGTGTACCTAGAGGCTCCATAGTAGTTCCTTTTTGGGGTTCATATTTAGAATCCTATAAGGTAACCCCCAAAAGGAAATACCATGGAGCCTATGGGTAACGCCACTCCCCTTTGTTTGCAGCCAGCTTTACGAGTATCTGAAAACCCAAAGCTCTGAAACCTAAGCCCGTCATCGCTTCCAGGCAGCTCTCCAAGCCCCACCGATGCGCTCACAGCTAACCCCGGACCTGTTGTAGGGGGGAGCATGGAAGCTTTGGAGTTCAGGCCGTAGGGTGTATACGGACGACCTGATGTTGCTGTTAGTTACTGACCTTCAATTTTAAAGCTTCGGGAAAATCGATTCTTCGATGGTCGGCGGTTTACTTACCACTGGTGCACGAGTATGGGCCGTAAGCTGCAGTATCCTTCCTGACTTTAAAGTACCCATAGGCGCAAGCTCCGAAAGAACGGGCCTGAATCATTAGAAGAGGGCCTGCCTGAGAAATTATTAAGGTTTAGGGTTTAGGGATTAGGATACATTATACTGTATAGCCAGGAGCCATAAGGACTGGTATCTGTGGCATGGATACCCTTCTGTGTTCCCTACAGTCGGAATCATGAAGAATCATATCCGATGATCCCGGTCCTGATGACATCTCACTACAACATGCCTCAACCCACCAAAACGTAGTGTTGCAGGGTTCTTATCAGTTCTATGTTATGATTGAGAATAGGACCCTACGCATAAGTAGGTTATGGTAGGTCAAGGTAGGGTTTAGGACATAGGCCATCCTCTGAGAAAAAAATGTTGGCTTACGTAACAGAGCCTCTGAAAACTTTCATAGGGTTCCACCTGAAGGACTCTGTCAGGTGGCTTGGGCGTTAGGAGTTGCTCAGGGAAAGAACTCTCTCTGAACCTAATCCCGACAAGCCCACGACGTCTTGACACAAATAAAGCAAATACTGCTTTAGGCATCCATGGTTCGGGCCCCTTAACCCCCCGAAAATTTAATACCAAGGCCTTGATTACAGAGTTTAGTGTAGTCCTTCAACCCCGCCATATCCCTTCAACCCTCTCTCGAAGCCCAAGTCCCATGCCTCATTACAGGATAAACGAAACTTCAAAGCTTGCCTGATTTTTTGTTGGCTTGTTTTCTGCCGTTGTTGTGGGAGTCTTATTATTATGACGTTCCCGTGTTTTGTGGATCCCTTCTTCGATGAAGATCCCAAACGGACACGCAGCCGTGACTGGCCAAGAAAACGCTGGGGCCCGTGAGACCCCAAGCCCCAACAGCTCGACATTCTCAGGCTCGGGGACGAAATCCCCAAGATCCTCCCTAAACCCTAAACCCCCCCTAAAACCTGAACCCTACACCCTAAACTCCTAAAATTAAACCCGCAATCAAGGGCTCCGGACCCCTATAGGGAGGACCCCGAGCCTAAGTCTCAATGTCAGCAGAGGCGCCACGTACAAAACGGCTGCGACGGACTGTAGGAATGTGTTTTCCAGTAGCGTCCCTGGTCAAAGCGGCTTGGGGGTGTAGGACGTAAGGGTTCAAGGGCTTAGCAGCTTAGCATTTATAGTGGTGTCGGGTTTGCGCGTAGTAAGTAGGGTTGAGGAGGCGAGGCCCGGATAGAATAATGGTTTGGGGGTAGATTCTTACATTCTATGTACACAGGGGACAAAGCTCTTATGTAGATATTCCAAACCCTGTGCTCAACCTTCTGAACTTTACTGCTTTCAGCATAGGTTCAAACTTCAGGTGAAGGGGTTAGGGTGTCTAGAGCGATTTCAGGAGCCCACGGAAGGAAGTATCGGGGTGAGAGTTTAGGTTTTGGGTGAGCGCCAGAGTTCACTACCGAAACGGAAGGCTTACGATTCAATGCTTCCATCTTCCAGGATTTCATAAACTTGAGACGAAATCTCGGGTTTTGGGGATTTCAGGGACGCTTACAGTGATTGGTTCGGATCTCTGTGATCTGCTACCTCCTTACATGCTGAAAATCATCTCGACATCGACCCTATAGCCTGAACGCGAGACTCAAACCTAAACCGCAATGACTCAAGCCGCAGCTAGGATGGCCCAATAGACCCCTGAAAGCAGACGTGCAGTTTGTAGGAGGCCACCAGTGGAACCCACCATCAACCCTCGAAGCCATGGCCCCAAAAAGCAAACATCACCTTACAAAGCTGATGATTTGAGGCAAGCACAAGACCACACAAACGACAACAAATCCGCAAACAAAACAGGCTCAGTGTAGGGTTTATCAAGCTTAGGGAATAGAGGGTTTTCAGACCCAGCAAGACCGCATCCCAACATACTCAAAGTCCCAAGCTCCCGCAAACCCTCGAACACTGGGCTCTGCTGTCGTGATCCTGGGGATCTGGATCTGGCTGCGTCCAAGGCTCCGTCCAGAGTGCCTCCAGGAAAAGCTCCAGCTTATAGCGGTCTGACCTGCTTTCGGTTGGGTTTAAGGGTCTAGGGTTTTGGAGATTAGGGGAGGTTTATGTGATCATGATGCCGCCCCTTGCTGTGGGGGAGAAAAGTCTCACTAATATTGGTACCCTCTGCAACAGCACAAATAAACCACTCCAACTTCTACAAGCCCTGCACCCAACGATTCAACCATCAATTCCCGAGCCCACCTCCAAAACCAATGTGCCGAAGGTCGAAGCTTGCAAACCCAAATTTTCCGTTTTTGCAAGACCCCTGCACCCCAACATCCTCAGACCTTAACCGCAATTCGTTTCAGCCGTTGCAAACGCCCTCAGCGATAGAACCTCGAACGATCTTCCATTCTCAGGACGGCACACCCTAAATCCCACCCTAAATCCCACCAACAAACCCTCAACCCTCAGCCCCATCCTTACACCCGAAATCGCCCCCAACTTTGAACCCTAAACCCCGAAACCCCAAACCTTGTGTATGACAATATAAACACACACACACACACACACACACACACACACACACATATATGATCCCGGTTCTCGGTTCACCGACCCCCCCCCCCCAATGGTATCCCCCCCCCCCCCCCCCACGCTCCCCAAGCCGAATCTGTGCGTCCACACGAGGGTTCACACGCCAAGCAGACCCACGCAGGAAACCCAAACCGCACCACACCACAGGGGGGAGTCGGGTAACCAACCTAAGCAGACCCACCGAACCACACCACACCACAGGGAGCACACCACACCACAGCAGACCCACGCAGGAAACCCAAACCACACCACACCACAGGGGCGAGTGGGGTAACCAGCCTAAGCATACCACTCCCGAACCACACCACACCACAGGGAGGGGGAAGCAACCCACAACCACACCACACCACAGGAGGGGGAGGAGGAACCATTGGGGGGGGAAGGGGGGGGGGGCCGGCCGAACCGGGATCATATATATATATATATATATATATATATATCATGAACTAGTCAACAAAAAATATGTGTATACTTTTAAAAAATGAAACCCTCAACAGGGTGCCTCTTCCAGAGGCTGCAAGGATCCTCCTCCACCGGGGCGCAGTTCGCCTAGCGCGAGTGCACGTTAACCCTGAATAACCTACCTTTTTAGGGTTCCTCTTTATGATTTCCTGATAGCAGTCCTTAAAAAGGTATGTTATTCCGGGTTAAGGTAGTGAATGTGCGAAACCCGATCGCCCTGAACCCTAAACTGTCTGGTGCTTAGTAGGGAATGTGGGAATGGATATGTGGGACTACTGTTGGGGATTATATAATCTGATTAAGAAACCCTGGTCCTATAACCCCAAAATAGCAGTGCGCTTGAACTTTTGATACACAAGCGGCCAACGGAATGCGGAATCATCCTTGCGCTGCTTTGCGGCACTTCTGCTGCGGCCTCTGTCGTCACGAAGGATTAGCTTTCTTGGCTTCTAGACTAGGATACCCAGTAACCTAAGAATAAAAAGGCCTCTCGTTTTTGGTATTGGGTAACTTTATAAGGAACCTAGGACTACAAAAAGGGAATAAGGGTACTACTGGGCATCCTAGTAGATTCTAGTTTTAGCCTTCAGAACGCCTTGTGTGGCGTTCTTAAGGCAAGTCAGCGCTTGCTGTAGGCTCACGATTGGTGAGTACTATCGTGAGCGAACCACAAACCCTCAACTACGAAGAATACACTTCTTCTTCCGAAGTATCTTATATTAGCTATGAAGCAACTGCTTGCCCCGAAAATCATCCAAACCTCTAAGCCCTCAGATGGCCACCCAGCACCGTGGCCCAGCACCATAAATCTTGAACCAGAAAAACAGACCTTCAAAGCAAAGCCTGAAAACCCCTAAACCTTAAACCCTCAACCACATAATTTAGCTTAACAGAACCTTATACAGCCCGTACAGGAGCATGTTGCTGGGTCTCTGCAAAAGCCCGCCCCATCCCACAGCCTGCTCGTCCTTCGAGCCCACACGAAATCCTGAGTGGCTACTGTACCCTCCCCAACAACCCTAAGCCCTAAACCCTGAAGAAGAAAATAAACAGAAATTGCTTGTCGTTGCTTGCGTTGAACCCCCTAAACCGTCAATTTCACGCCGAACACCCTCCCAGCTTAGCCTGCCAAAACCCCAGCCCAAATCCCGCCCGCCCAGCCAGCCCAACCAGCCCAGCCCGGCCAAACATTCGAGATCAGGTCCAGTCACAAAACTCCCTCCCTCAGAGCTTCCCCAACGGCGCCGCCACCCACCACTGACCGACCAAATCAAGTTCCAGTCGGGAAAACTCCCCGGGCCTCGACCCCTGGCCCTAAGAGCGCCTGTTGAAAAAGAAGTTGACCGTCCTATGTTTACGAGGCAAACTACCGGGGCTCATCAACCCCAAAAAACAAGTTAAAACAGGCAGCCCTGTTAAAACTTTTGGTCAAAACGTTTCGGTCAAAACTTTAGGGCATCCAAACCCTTAACAATTTCTGTAAACCCTAAACCCTATAACACACACACACACCACACAAACAAACAAAAAGCCCGATCGGGAGCGCAGCAGCTTCTGATTCTGTAAGGGTTCCTTTAAGTTTTCAGGAGGACATCTGCGTTTCGACCAATCTGTTCTACCCGGCCTTGCAACCCTGAGTTACCCCTGAATTGCAAATTTTCTAAACCCTACTTGGAGGATCATGGGACTTAGCAAATAGGATTTTAAGGTAATTATATAAGGACGGTAACTATAGTGATATCTACTTATAATAACTTCCCCAATTAAAGTATACTCCTAATCCCTGCGCGCTACGTCCCATGATCCTCCAAGTACACCCCAAGCTGGGTATGGGCCAAAACAGCTCCGCAGCTCCACAGCCGCGTGAGCTCCAATAAGGCCGAAGAGAAGTCCTTTGTGACAGGGTGGTTTAGGGATTATAGCGTTTATAAGGGTTTAGGCCCTAAAGGCCTACCTAAGCCCTGAATCCTCTACTCCAATAGAAGATGTTATTGATGTTGGGTGGAACTTCATCTACGTCTTAAAACTTGCTCGAACGCCTCTGCAGGGTTGCCAGGTTCTGATTCTTGGACCTGGAGCTAAGGTTTAGGGTTTTCAATTGATGTGTCAGGGTTGAGGACGCGTAGGGTGGTAGGGATGTTTGGATTGAGGCTTCGGGGTGAAGAGCTTCGGGCAGTTAGAGTTCAGGGCGTGGTCGAAATTGAACACTTGGCTGTAAAACTTTACCAGACTCCCTCAATAAACTGCTTGGGTTACCATGAATGAAGACTCTCTAGAACCCATACAAAGCCCATTAAAAAGCGACAACTCCTCGTTAAAGGTGTTTGGCACTGTGGCGCTCTGTTGTCCATGGCTTGCGATGCTGGTCTAGAAGTTTGTATGATTTTGTTATGCAAAGACATACCTTGACAGTTGACAACTCAAGTTGGAGACTCGAGGTGACCCTACACAGTAAACTTAGATTAACCCGGAGGTTTTTAGTTCTCCTACAGTACCCCGGCCAACACGATGTGCAGCTGAATGTGAAGAACGAGGTGCCGGGGCACAGAGTGACAAACTCGGTGGCGTTTCTGAGGTTCTGCACAAGCCAAACTCTGGACGAGGGAATACGTAGAACATCTTCGAATGAAGTGTTGGGGTATATCGTAATTCACCCTGAAGAACTATGAGATGAAAAGCGTTACTACCACGACGTCAGGCTTCAGCATTAGGGCACTACTTGGAGGATCATGGGACTGAATCAGTAGGGTTACAGATAGATGTAACTATAGTTATACCTTACTTATAACCCTACTTACTAAGTCCCATGATCCTGTAAGTAGACCCTAAACCCTAAACCCTTATAGTACCCATAAAGGAACCCTACTTACTAAGTCCCATGATCCTCTAAGTAGGACACGAGGGTTCCCTGCCCCACTCCCGGCCCCCCGAAAAGATGTCCTGGAATCTGTTGCCGTCGATCGCAAGTTCCTGCCTTGATTGGGGTTTGGGGTTTAGGGCTTTGGGCTTAGGGCTTTGGGCTTCGGGTTTAGGGCTTGAGTTTACGGTTTAGGGCTTAGGGTTCAGGGCTTACGGTTTACTGAACCCCAACTAACCTACCTCTTAAGGGTTTCTTATTATCATTTCCAAACAAGTAGGTTCTTCCGGGTAAAGGTGGGGTTTGGGGAATAGCTACATGTCCATGAAGGGCGTGGCTGCAGTGACAGTCGGGAGTTGTTGTCATGAATCCTGGGCCTTTGAGTGCCTCCTGCACTAACGAGCGGAAACAACCCGATACTAACTCAAACCAGCAGGCTGAAGTCTACGTTTAAATCCGCTTGCCTGAGGACCGAACATGACCGCAATAAGCTCAACGCTCTCAACCAGGGCGCACCAGGGCATACTATTGCTAAGAATTCCGACGGGGTAGACAGGGCCTCGGACTCAACTCAGAAGCCCTGAACCCTAAACCTAAAACCCTAAGCCCGGAAACCTCAAACCGAATGCTGCCAGGCAGCAGCTTCGTTAGGTTAGCCAGGGTTGCCGGCATGGAGCCTGGAGAAGTGAAGCTCAACGAAGTTTAGGGGTGTCGGGCTTTTGGGGAGAGGCTTAATCCAAGTCTCATGGCTACTTTTAAACAGAAAGAGCTTGCGACCCCTCGCCCTCACAGAAAAGGACAAATCAACCCCTGAGCATCGCACTTCCACTCCCGCTCCGAAAACCCTGAAGCCCTAAACTTAAACTCCCCTCCCCACACTTCGAGGTCATGGAGCCGCGAAATTTGCCGTTGGACACGTCGAGCTGGACCAAGCCTTAGCAGAGTCTCTGTTCCCCGAGAGCAGAAAAATGCTTAAACGAGGAAGGCTTCTACGAGTCTCATAGGTTTAGTTTTCGGGGGTTCCATGGAGTCGTCTAGGTGTGTTTAGGGCTGGAGGTTTGGTTCATGGGCTGAAGGCTGTCTCAGCTTAGGGTGGAAGGTTGCAGCAATGGTATAGCTTTGCAGCCTTACTAGTTAGACTCTTGCCTGCAGAAACATCTCGGAAGAGTTGTGGCAAAAAGCGTTGCTATGGCTCTGTCTGATGGCCAGGAAAGCCCTTAAAACCCAGAAGCCCCTAAACGTGAACAGAAATCATTCCAAGCGGCTTTTTGCCTGTCCCAGGGATTCAGGAATCTCGCCCCCGAGCTGGGCATTCCCCCTGCGCGTTCGGAACCAGCCCTAAACCCTGAGCCCCAACAACAAAACCCTAAAGACTTGACCCGAAGCCCTTGACCCTCAACCCTAAACCCTAAACCCTCAACCCTAAACCCTCAACCCTAAACCCTAAACCCTAAACCGAAATAAATCCTGGTTAAGCCCGTAACCCTAAGCCCGTAAACCGAAGCTCTGAGCCCCCACACTCCGAAAAAGCTACGGCTTCAGGTCAACGTGCCACATGCCTAAAGGCGTCCTACTAAGCAGTCATGGTGTGATTTCGTTTCGAGGACTTGTTAAGTTTTGCGGCGTGGCAGGGGAGAGATTTTGCAACTTTGGGTTTCATGTGGGTTTAGAGTTTCGAGAGCACTGTTAGCCCATACACTCGACAACCTGAAATCCCAGTCCCATAGGTGTGCTTTCAACCCTGAGCCAACAACAAGGCATATCCTTGAATCGAAACCCACCAACCCACCAAACCCGAAGCCCGAAACTCCTCACACACAGTAAGATGCAAAGTTGTTCAGGGGTTGAGTAGGGCGTGCAGGGCATCAGTGCGCAAGGCTTGATGGCTCCTAGTGAGTTTTGCGTAGGAGGGCAACCATGGGGCACAAATGGTCGTCATGTTTGATCAGCACCCAGGCTGAAGTGACACTCAACCCTGCCATTCCCCAGATGCAAACCCCACACCCAACAACTCAATTTCCTTGGGTACATTGCAGAATCCAGATGAGCCTGAAACTCCAAACAGCGCCTCTGCAAAACTGAGATGGCGGTCGGGTTGTAAGTCGAACAATATAGCCGGGATATTCTTCAGCCAGATGGCAACCAAACCTGTTTTCGGCAAAAGCACCAACCAGTAGGATAAATGTCAAATCTCAGAAGATAACCTGTAAGCCCCTAGACCGTATAAGCCCTGGAGCAAGCCCCTAAGCCTGAGTTTTCTACATGGGAGTTTCCGGAAATAGGGGGCCCTAATATAGTACCCTAAATAGTAGTATCCTTATTACAAAGACCCCAAACTATGGCACCCCTAATTTTCGGAAACTCCCTAAACCCTAAACCTTACAGACCCCTTATAGGAACCCTTTAAAGGATCCCTTCAAAGGAACCCTAAGGCCCCCCCTAATTTTCGGAAACTCCCACACATCCCTCGAGCTCCTGCCTCACATCCAAAACCCGGAGGCGAGACAACTTGCCGAGGTCTCCTGGAAGGGAACCTGGGAGGCGATTCTACACGGAGCCAGCACAAAGAATGGTTTTTGGGTTTTAGTTTCTTTTTAAAGCTCCTTTTTGATGTCTGCGGGTTTTGGGTTTAAAGTTTAGGGTTTGAATCAACAAGGTAAACCTATATCACAGGTTTTTGGGTTTAGGGTTTAAAGTTTAGGGTCTTAATCGCAACAAGGTACATCTATATCAATTCAGCAGCCAACTTCTGCAGTACAGTTCTGATCCATTGCTGCTCCAAACTTGTTTGCTGATCATGGCTCTAGTCACCAGGGGATCATTGTCTCGGCCTCTTGGAATAACGTCCTGAAAACCAAAACACGAAACCTTAAATCCTGTGCACCCGACATCCTGATCACCCTGAAACCCCTCAGCCCCTTTGAAGCTGGTCTCAGTGTCAACCAGCGAAGCTCTGCTTACTAACCCCTAAATACTAAGCCTTATGCACCCTCACTCCCCTCACACTGAACCAACACAAAATGTAGCCTAAAGCCAAAACACCCTTAAACCCTGAACTTGCTAATCGTTAAGCAATATGCACCCTAAACACCTGAATCTGAAAGCTCAACCTTGAACCCTAAATCCAAACCCGCATGGAGCTTTTCTGTCCGGGCCACCCGTCAGAGAGTTGCGAGCCAGCTCAAGTATCTCCAGCTCAGGCAAGAGCCCCACCGAGAAATCCTCTGGGTTAGCGGAATAGGGTTTAGGAGTTTAGGGTTAGGGCTGGGGCTTGAATCTTAGTAAACCCTGAAACCCTGAAATCCCAACCCTAAACCCCGAAAGCCTGAAAACTGTGAGCCCTCTAGGGCTTGATGGGGAAGAGTATCTGACAAGCCTTATCTTTCGATCTTCCCGGGGCTGCTGAAACCTGAACACAAGCCTAATCAAGCGCCCTTAGAACCGTAATGGGACATTATCTTTTAAAGAATTCCATGGAGCTGCATTATAGAAACAATCAGAATAACACTTCCTAAGAGCACTGAAGCCAATAAGGCAACATACCGGGCCCCTCTGTCTTGAAACCCATGGTTCTCACAAACGGAGTGGGCTGTCTGGCAGCCTTCAAAGCTCAGACATGCCACTGCCAAGCCTGGCCGGCTCTTTGTCGCACACCCCCAAGCACAAAGCATGACCCCTGGACCCACGCTAGCCCAATGCTAAAACCCTAAACCCCTAAACCCTAAACCCCTAAACTCTCAAACCCTACAGCCGCTTCACTGAAGAGCCGCAGCGGCGCAACTCCGGAAGGCCGAAAACCCGGTTCGACTCCCATAACGAAAAGGCCAAGCTCTAAACTGACCACACTCCTACAACCTAAGCCCTAACAATCTCTAGTTAACTTAAGCCCTGAGCCCTGGACCTCAAGCCCTCTGTCACTCCTGTAGCTTTCCCGTGAGCCAGTTCATGGAGAGGCTTAGGCTCTGGAGATTGGTGCCTCAGTTTTTGGTTTTTCTCTAAAGGATCCCTGAAAAGACCCTTTCTTTCAGGGTTCCTTCAAGGGGTCTTGGCTGCTTGATCCTGGGGTTTAGAGTCTAGAGTTTTAGGGTTCTGCAACGGCGGCGGGTTAGGGCTTCGTCAGAGTTTGGAGTTTTGGTTTGGGGTTTCGGCGTGGCGTTTTGAATTTCGCATTCAGGGCTTCGGGTTCTTTTCAAGTGATGTCCGGCAGGTGGAGTACGACTACGACGTAGAATCTGCAATTTGGGGTTCATGGAAGACCACACTCTAATACCGGAAATCCTAAAAGAGAAACCACAAACCCTGACGCCCCAAACCCCTGAACGTCAGCAGGGAGCCGTACTCATGTTTACGCAAGCGGAAGCCCAAGGCCGTGAAGAACTGCCGACTGTGCGCTGGATCCATGGAATTAAAGTTTAAAAACGAAACACGTTACCTCATATCCCTAAGCTAAGCCCCTTGAGCCCTTAGCCCTGAAAGCCTAACCCCAACATCGCTTCTTGAGCCTCCAATACCTACAGTTTTGATCCCTACTCCAGCTCCCGAACTCCCTTGCACTGCCCTTGCACTGAATCCCTAAACCACAAAACTGTTTAAGCTAGAAGTCCGAAGCGGGTTTTGGGGTATATTGTAGTGGAACTACAACAAGGAGCCCTCAGGACTTATGCTAGTAATTACCCAGGCTGATACATGAACCCTAGAGCTCCACATTCCAACTCGCGACAGACCAGCTGCCGGCAAGACGCACCGTGGTGCCTTCCACTTCGACGGGAGATCACCACTCCTTAATTCCGGGAGGGCTCAGCAATAGGGAACCCCATGACACACTATGGGGACCCCCACTTGCGAACTATGATTTACAGTAAACTCAATAAAGTTGGAAACCGGATTAAGGCCAAATAGTGCTGGGATTCCTTATACAGTACTCTTAAGGATTGAGGCTATTGGGTTTCCAACTTTTGGGGGGGACCCAACTAAGGGAGGATGGAAATCAGAGTTTGAAAGTGGAACGCGATGGTCGGATAGCAACGCTTGCCAAGCATCGGCAAGCGCTGGCAAGGCTTAGTAGAGCCTAACAAGCCTTAGTAGTTTGGTTTCGTGAGGATTGCAAAGCCCGGCTAAGGTCTGGTAAGGACTACAGGGCCCACCTAGGCAGGGAGCGCTAGTGAGCACTAGTACAGCTTAGCAACGCCTTCCAAGCGCTGGTGAGCACCAGTAGGGACTGGTGAAAGGGAGCGCTCGTGACCGCTACTGAGTGCTACTGAGTGCTGGTGAGGCCATGTGAAGTTGCAGCGGGGCAAAAAAGATCGAAGACTGGCTCCAATCCATGTATCTTCATCAAAATCCCTGAGTAGCAAACTCCATTTGCCATCCCCCTAGGAGAGTCCCTCTAAATCACAATTCAACTTACGACTACTAATATCTATTACTAATTCTGCAGGCCTTTGAAGCATGAGATTTACCTTCTTTCGGCAGTGTTGTTTTGGGGTTTTAGAAGTTGTGGTATACCCAAAGGCTCCAAAGTAGTTCCTTTTCGGGATTACCTTATAGGATTCTATACGAACCCCCAAAAGGAACTACTGTGGAGCCTCTAGGTAACTAGGGGCTTTATGGAGTGCAGCCCAAGCCCCCGAAACATTCCCGAAACTCAAGCACTGCTAGTGTCTCGGGTCTTGGGGTCCGGGGTTTCTGGGTTCTTGTTAAGGAGTTCTAGGTGAGTTACCGTAGTAAGCCAACCCCGACTATGTGCTGTGGATCCCTACTTGGGTACCTTAAAATCCTTGACCCTGAACCCCTTATAGAACCCTTAGGTGAAACCCAAACTATGGTAGCTTAACCTAAACCCTGACCCCGCTATAGAACCCTTACATGGCAAGTCAACTTCGTAGGGTAAGCTCCTTGACCAGAACCTAGGCTTGGCATCTACGACTCTTCAGCAAGGCTCAGCTGGTTGTTTTCCAGATTCAGATATCCTCGGCGGGCCGAGGACTTCAGGAATTAGGAAGAGGGGTTTAGGGTTCAATAGGGTTTAGGCTTAACGGTTTAGGGCATGGATCAAAGCTTCTCAGAGCTATCGATTTTTCGGTTGGCAGCTTAGGACTCAAGAATTCATAGGGCGTGGGCGCTTCCAAAAAATCCCCGGCTACCGAAGCTCCGAGATGCATCACAAGATCTCATCAACCTCATGGATTATATAGAACTGCTTTTCGAGGTCGGAGCAATTGCAGGACCTCTGTTCTCTTGAGTGCTAACGACGTTATATATTGCCCCTGGCCAGCACAGTGTGCTTGCGAACATTCGCAGTCACGGCTCAAACTCTCGGCCAGAATCTTGGTCGCGGTCCATTATTTCCAAGTGGTGCGTAATATAACAGAACATGGGCTTCGACGTTTTCCTGCAGAATTGAACACCCCCAACACTAGGCCACTAAGCATTCCATCAAGTCAAAGTGAAACAGTCGGTTTACCGAAAGAACAGATGTGGTGTTGTAATCGCTGTCCGTTCGGGGATCATTCCAATCTGGTGAACCTTGCCACAGGGCTGGTGAGAGTTTATGCCTTAGCCAGCCTACTCACTTCAAACGGCTGGAGTATCCAAACAGGTCCACATGGTGGGGTAAAATGGTGCACAAAACATCCCCCCCAATTTGCGCAAGTCAGCCCGAACTCTGATTTTACGCTAGGCCGGTAGCTATAGCCTCTACGAGCGGAACCCTGGTTATAACTTATAACAGCTGCAAAGATCCCCAAGACTATCCCTGGAGCCTAAAAGCCCTGAACTCCGCTACTGTAGAAGCCTAAATAATTACCAACAGTATTCTTAGAGTTCCTTAAAGGAGCCCAAAACCCTATTCTAATTTTAAGGCTGCTATAGCAACAAGCTAAGCCCGAAAACCTTAGCCTTAGCCCGGCAAGCTGCGAAGCTGCTGCAGCTGGCTCAATGATACAGGCAGCTCGCCTCGCGATATGCTTCAGATATGAACTGCCTAATCTCGGGGGGCTTCTTATAACACAAAGATATATGATGGCTTAACGGTATTAGCTTTCTGTTTCAGGAATTGGAGCGTGAGCGAACCTGATTACTGCAACTGCCAGAGACTCGGAGCCCGCCTATCCGATGCCCTTCAATCGAAGCTTGCGTGGGGAATCTGGCACTTCAGGGTTTATGGCTCTGCCCACAACAATCCTACTGTCTGTCGTGTTCCAACTTTCTGTAGTTCGGGGATGTAACAAAGAGGCTCCAAGGCCAAAGCCTCAGACAACTCTCAACCCCAAAGCCCCAAACCGATCAACTCCTGAGCTCAAGGCTTCGGTTGAAGTCCTTAGGGTGTGGGGTTTAGGGTTGGCGGGTCTAGGGTTGAGGTATCAGTTAGAAGCTGCCCCCACCCTGTAATAGTGACAAAAGGATTATATTAGGGCCCTACTACATTCCTAGTATACCACTATTACAGGGTGGGGGTCCCTTCTAAGGTATCAGGGTCTAGGCCTTGGGCTTACAGGGGGCCGGCAATCTTAAACCCTATAAGTATGTCCCATGCACCACACTCTGAACCTCCCGTGCCAAAAGAAATGTAGCTTTTAGGACAGTCAAACCTGTTGGGCTTGGGGACAAGGCAGGAACAAAGTTGGGGGTGCATCTCGGGGATGTTTAGCAACTCAGCCTAGTAATTGAGGGGCACAGTGAGTAACGATGTTCGGCCTTGACCTCGTCTCTGCCGAAACCCTGAAACCTAAACCCGCAAACCTTGCAGCCCCAAGGCCGTAAACCCCAAACGTCAAAAGATGAAATGCCAAGCGCCCGAAAGAAGAAAGAACCACTCGCTAACCCCTACTGTAGCCCCTCCCCTTCTGGCCCCACAAAGCAAATCCTACAAGCCCGAAACAAAAGAGAACTAATCCCCAAATCCGAACCCCCCCCACCCGTTTTGGCTAACAAAAGCAAACCCTAAAAGCCCTGAACAAGAAAGAACTAATCCCAAGTAATAACCCCTAGCCTAATCCCTAAACCCAAACCCGCTAGCCCTCCCCTTCTGGTTCAAATCATGTCCTAGATGCCTCAAGTCAGAAAGAACTCTACGTAGCCCCCAGCCCTGAACCCTCGCCGGCCCCTAGTCTAAGTCACTAAACCCTAACTGCCAGCCCAAACCCCCAAACCCTAAACCCTAAATCCGACCCCCTGGACCCAAAACCCTAAACCCCTAGACCCTAAACAGCTAGACCCTAAACCCCTGAGTCCCAATCAGCCCCTCCCCTTTCAGTCCAGCCTGTCAGACTTCCCACGAGACGAATCTCCTGCTGCGCGTGGCCGGGACACTCAAGAGGTAAAGCTCGCCGGGTGGTGTTGTAGCGCTGTGAGGGTTTAAGGGATGACTGTAGGGTGTAGGGTTTAAGGACCGACGGTTTTAGGGTGTTGATGTGACAGTTGTGGAAGGGTTTTAGGGTGCACGGTTTTAGAGCTTAGACAGCGCAGCGTTTATGATTTGTAAAGTGTAAAGGGAAGGTACTGCGGTTTGGAAAGTCTGGTCAACAGATGCTCTCCACTGTCCTCCACAGACCAGGGGTTCCGAAGATCTCCAAAAGATGCACTGCTACAACAAGCACCACTAAAACACGATTATACTCCGGAGAGCAAAAAACCAACCAGGCAACCTGGACTCTCCACCCCAGAAACCTCAAACCCTCAAACCCTACAGCCCGAAATCATTCAACCGTAAACCCCTTCTCTTACCTTTGGTTAGTAGGGAATGGAGGAGTGGGGTACAAGTATAACTACTATTACTACCATTCTTCCATTCCCTACTAACCAAAGGTAAGTTCTGCCCGAAGCTCATGTCCTTGAGGTTGGCAAGGGACCCAAGCTCATCTGGCAAGGTCCCATTCAACTCCAAGTCCTCTCGTTTAGTTTTGGGGATTGAGTTTAGGGTTTTATTTCTTTGAGCTCCCTTTTTATGTCTGCCCAGCTGGTTGAGCTCACATAAGGGTTTAAGGTTTAGGGTTTAATGTTTAGGGTTTAGGAGTTTAGGATTTGGTAAGGTTTAGGGTTTAGGACGTGGACCCCTGATTCAATGCAAGCCTCAGCGGGGCTTACTAGCAAACTGCTCAAGTGTTGGCTTGGAAAGAGATTCGAGCAAGGTTTGAAGGATTGACTGAGCTTAGAAGCCCTACGCCCGAACCGTCCAAAACCTTGACCCTAAACCCTAAAGCCTAAACCCTAAACCCCTAAACCCCAAACTCTAACTCTAACCCTATGACTCGATCTGTCTTGAAGGCACCTTGGGCCAATTGTAGGACCAAGGTCGAGCGCACATCGGATCTCAAAGTCTCAGGGCTTCGGCTGGTAATATGTGGCGAGGGAGGCATATAGTGTGGGACAGATTATAGCGTATAGTATGCTTTTATACCAGAACTGGTCCTCACCCGGAGCCGACAGATGTACATTCTATAGTATGATGACCAAGGTTTAAAAGCATGGGGTTAGGGTTAATCACTTGCCAACATCTGTCCGAACCATGCTTGAAATGAGATCTACTCACACCCTCGGGCTGAAGGCTTCGCTAATGCATGCGACCCGTGATTGGGCAGATGACAGAGATTCACTCGTTTGCCTAAGAGGGGCGCCAAAACTTAGCACCTGCGCCCTTACACCCGAGAAGTGTCGGTGTTTGCACATTTTGCAGCAAGTAAGAGACCGTCCTTGATGTTCAAGCCCCATACTCTCAGGAAGCCGTTCTCCCTCACGCAGGAAACACCGTACCTAAGCTTCGGAAAATGTGAAGGCATGCGCGAACTCGGAAACAGAACACTGACCAACCGAGAACAGTTGTTCTCTCACGGCTCGCCCCGCAGCCCCTATCAACCCGGAACGTGCAATGACCCATTTCTTCCTAACGCCGCTCAGCTATTCTGTTAGAGTTCTACCCTCCAGCCTGGCCTTGATCCTTTTGTCAACCCCTAAACCCTAATCCTCGGCTCGATTTGGCAGGTTTCACGCGGCAAAGTGGAGAAAGCGGCACAAGCCCTCGAAAAAGCCCTAGAAGGACCCACATAGCGCAACCACCAAGTCGTCGGTGTGGGATGCGGAAGGCCTCGTTTGATTTACCGCGAGAACCGCTAAACCCTCAATCCGTATCGTTGCTTTTTCTATGCGCACCTGAGTTCGCACCATTTTGCAAGCAGCCGCTATCGGGTTAGTGTACGCTGAACTAATATGTATATACGCATACACACACGCACGCAAATATATGTATGTATGTGTGTGTATATATATATATATGTATATGGACTCTGAAACCTAAACCCTGGAACCCCCCTCTAGAATCATCAAAAACGAACCCTTCTATGGAACCCCTAACTTATTCAATTAACAAGGGCCCCTGAAAAAAGGAAGCCTTAACAAGAACCCCTCTTTCGAACCCTTACATTATTTGAGTAACATGGACCCCCCGTAACGTAGGGCAAGCCAAAGTCAGCTGCGATGCCAGAAGCAGGGGCAACCCTCCAGTCGACCTGGGGGGGTACCACTTGCAGGATCATTGGACTTGCTATTTGTTTTTGGTTCCTGTAAGGGTTAGATATGATTTAGGTTTAGGTTTAGGAGTTTAGGGGTTTAGGGCTTATAAGGGTCTAGGATTTCTTGGACGGGGGCCTTGAAAGGGTTCCTTTAAGCGCTGTTTTACGGGCTCCCTCAGGGGATCTACATAAGGGTTGGACTTGCATGCCAGATATTTCCGAACACCTTGGTCGGGAAGAGACCATCGATCTCTACGGTTTAAGGATGTTTAAGGTATATCCCGAACTACAGCCACAATTTGTCGAGCTATCCCCTTACGGCTACTCCGTAAACTGCGCCACAATTTGTCCAGATATCCCCTGACGACTACTCCGTAAACTGGATATCTGGTACCTTGTGGGTCTTGATGGTGTAGAACCTTTTGCTTCAGGGGGAGTTGGATTGACAAAACCCTGCGAGACCATGAAGGAAGCCTAGATGCCCCTCTCGCCTCCCCCTATGCAAGTAACCTAGCCCCTGAACTGTCTATCCTAACCCTGAGCCAGGCGAACACCCCAGCTACAAAACCGATGCGTCGTATAGCCCTAGGCTTCAGCCCCAAACTTAACTACACACTTCCATCCCTCCTAACCGTTCCTAACCCTGAGTCTCAAAGGTTCAGACCTCAAACATGGGCTTGAACAGCACGGCTGTACAAAAGGGGCCTGAGCCACTAGACTTGGGCTTTGGGGGCGGCTATACACCAAAGCCGACCCCAAAAGAAGGTACTTAATCAAGCCTCGAAAATATAGGAGCCTTCATAACTAACAGGGAATTGGGGTGTCTTAGAGTATCATGGAACCCCAAGGAATAGTATAGGCAAGTCTTCAGCCCCTATATTCGTCTGCAGATCGCGGATTCAAGCCAAGTGCACGGCTTCTCAGGCACGGTACTGGACCAGGGCATGACGCTGACCGTGAAACCTTAACCCTAAAAGCGCTAAATCCTAAGCCAAAGTCCCTAAAACCCCAAATCCCACACCTTTAAAGCCTAAGTTAGACCGATAAGCCCTAAACCCTATAACTTTGAACCCTGAACCCCTAAACCCTAAATCCTGAAACCCTGAACCCCGGGTTCCACCACCGAAAACTCTCCCCGTCTGCTTCCGAGCTGCGGGTATACCGCTCGTAGTTGTTGCCCCAAAGGCTCCTCATGTTAGCTTTCGGGGCTTTAGTTTGGGTTTAGGGTTTAGGGTTTAGGGTTTAGGGTTTAAGGTTTATGGGTTTAGGGTTTAGGGTTGAGGGGGGGTGCTTGTGTGTCGGGTCCCGGGGATTCGGGGTTTCAGGTCCTGGGCTGTGTCCCGAGCTTTAGGGTTTCATGCTTTCCAGAGTTTGGCAATGGGACTCTTGGGCTGTCGGGTTGGGGCTACAGGGCTTGCGAGCTCTGCATTGTGTGTGTCAGGGGCTGGGTGAAAATAGCCATAATTCAGGTACTAGTGCTAAGACGAACAACAACGACGCAGTAGACTAATACTAAAAAACACAAGAACAATCATGACAACAAAGGTCACGTAAAATAGTCATGACGATAATCTACCTAAGTCCGATCGTAGCCCTGACCCTTGGAAGCCTGCGCAAAGTGCTTGAGGTCCAGAGACGCTAGGCGCTGAAAGCCCAGAAAGGGTTTGGGGTTTAGTAAACACTTTTGCCTCGACCCCCGAAATACAAGTAAACCCCATAAAGTTGGAAACCGGATTAAGGCCAAACGGTGCTGGGATTCCCTACACATTACTCTCAAGGATCGAGGCTATTGGGTTTCCAACTTTTGGGCTTTTACTGTAAATGTTGGAGAGTTTGCCTTAACCCTGAATAACCTACCTTTTTCGGGTTCCTTATTATGATTGCCTGGTATAATTCCACCAAAAACGTATAGGTTATTCGGGGTTAAGGTAGGCTTAGGGAAATGAGCCTGTATGCCTTGCTCACCGAAGCATTCAGCAAGCCCTGTAGCTGCTGAAACTCCTGACTCCAAAAAAAGCCGAAGCCCGGAAGCAATTGTAGTTTGCAAAGCTCTCAGAGTCAAACCCCCAAGAAACCGCGTCGACCCACGATGCTACAAAAAGCGTCAACAAATCCTCGGACTTGCACCAAAACCGGGCGTTGCCCAGATGCCCCGGCATCTTAGGAAGGGGGCGGAGGTCGTCAACAAGCAGCAGTCAGCTGTTTGAACGAGAATGCTTTCATACCTGTAAATCCTGAACGCAAATTCGCAAACAACAGGACCCTACCGAGAACCTTTGCTAGGGTGCCTATGGCCCTGACTCGAACAGTGGGTGTTGGCTTACGACTATACGACGATGTCAAAGACAGAACAAGACGTCAGGTGATGTCTGGGGGAAAGAGTTGCAGGCAGGTTTCTTCATGATCTTTGTGATGAGCTCTTCTTCGTCCTGGCACCAGATCGTCGCATATCATGGAAGCAACTTGTGGAGCAAGGGCGGGGGGCTGGAGGTGTTGAAGCCCACCTGTGTGACAGTACTAACACGCCAAGAGGGTTTAGGACACTATAGCTCTAAACCCTATACAGGCCTAAAACCTAAACCTAAAACATCCTTAGCCCTGAACAATTCAGCCTAAATAGCCCAATAGGTTTTAGGCTTCATAGCTTCATGAAGCACAGCCCGAGGCCCCTGTCCAAGGTTTCGGAAAAACTCTCGTTATTTGGGCCGTGAACGCAATGAGGGTTTCGGTGTAAGCGTTCAGGGTTTCAGGTTTAAGGGCTCAGGGCTTCAAGCCTAAACCCAATCTCCTCGAGTTTGCGAGTTTTCAAGGGATGAGGCTTCGGCTGCCAGTTTTTCCGGGCCCATATTCTGTTTAAGTGCACGTGGGGGTTTGTGGCTGTAGGGATGTCCCACAGGCACAGACATGGATACCTAGGATAAGAACAAGGCAGCACGTCAAGCTCAATTCCGGCCAGCCGCTCTCCTGAGAGCCCTGCGTCATTTTTGAAACACCCTGTAGGGTCGTAATAGCTAACATGGGTGGTTGTCAAAATTAAGGTCCCTTTTTAGGCACACTAAATATTAGGTGCCGTACTATATTAGGGACCCAACAAGGGACCATAATTTTGACAACCACCCACATGACGTTTTGCTACAGCATAGGTATGTAAGTGTGAGACACCCTGCTATCTTATCATGCTCTCACACAAACTCTCCTCAGATGCTGAAACAGTAGTCCTCAAGTCTCGGATTCCCGGAACTCGAACATTTCGAGGACCTCAACCCGGAAGCCCGAACGCCAAGAGCAGTCCGGCATGCTTGCTCGTCATAGCTTGCTAAGTAGTTTGGAAGAGTATTTGGGCAGCAGACACTTGCGGGTTTCGGGGTCCTGATGGGGGATTGAGGGTGCCACGGCTTCTGGAGATGGATTTTACAACATATTTCATTCGATGATTTCATAGTACATTATGATCATAAAAGTATATATATATATATAGATATATATATATTTAGTAGTGTAGCACAATACAGTGTAGCAGAGTATAGTATGGATGTTGGGCTCATGTCGCAATCGTCCTGCTGGCAGCCTTGGCCGGTCTCAAAGAGGTGGCAGTTGTCGTTGATGACAGGCGCGCAGTTCGACTGTTCAAAACGTGGGGGAGGGAGGGTGCCAACGAGACCTTAAACCTTAAACCCCATCAGGCGTGCTCAGAAGAAGGATCCCACCTAGGGCGACGAGGGCTTTTAGGGTCCATAATAGAATTGGACGGGGGTGCGGGTGTGATGTCTGTGGGGTGATGTGCCTCTGCCCAGGCCTGCCTTGTCAGACTGGCGGCGGACATGTAAATGTAAGCCGAAAACCTGAAAATAGAACAATCTCAAGTTCCAGTGGTCATCTCGCCGTTCAATCTTTTATCACACGGAGGCCTGCTGCCTTCTTGTGGGCCCTTTGGCTTACCCCGAATAACCTACCGTTTTAGGGACTTACATAAGGAAATCATAATAAGGAACCCTAAAATCCCTAAAAAAGGTAGGTTATTCAGGGTTGCCCAGAGAGCCCAATACCCCTTAATTGAGGAATATGGCTTAAATTATATAGGGTTTCATGTTATGATTTAATAAGCTATATTCCTTAATTAAGGGGTATTGGGCTCTCTGGGTGAGGTAGGGCTAAGGGCCTGGTCTTCCGAAGCGACAGAAGCCTCAATCGCTCGACTTTCAAATTCGAGGCCCGGCTCCAACAAAGCTTACTATTTTAGGGTCCCATATTTTCGGAAACCCCCTCTTAGTAGAAAGTAGGGTTTCCATATTAGGAATTACTGTTATGACGTAGGGAAGTATCCCCCATAACAGTACATAGGACCCTTGGGAATGTAGGCTGGCCATCTAAAGCCTCTGAACAATATTCGTAAATAGGGTCCTGCCCAGTAGGGGAAAATGTAAAATGTCCCAAAGGCCTACCTAGCCCATGATAGGGGTTTTTTCTATAAGAGGCTACTGAGAAGCATCCCCCCAAAAACAGTACCTGGGACCCTTTGGGGCTCTTAAGCGGCTGGAAAGGCTTCCCAGACCTTCCAAAAAATCCTTTAATTAAGGAATATACCTTTAAATCATATTAGGGACCCTACTTAATTTAGGGTATAATCCTTAACTAAGGAATTTTGGTCGGTCTGGCTTGGGAGCCCTAAGGGATGCACCTGTCTAGTTTTCCAGGCCCCCTTCGTTGAAGCAAGGGACTCTTAACGGAACGGTGTTGGGTGTGGGGTTTAGTAGGGCCTAGGGCGTCTGAAGGCCCTGAATCTAAGCTGACTCTGGCTCTAGACACAAAAACCGAAACTTCTAGCCCTCAGCCCAAAGCCCTAAACCTGAAACCTCACACTCTATACCCTGAAGCCCTAAACCCTCAAGCGTGAGGTCTGCGGCGCCTCACCATTGAGGTAGAAGTCTTGCAGTTCAGTGAGGCGCCTCTGCTTAGGGGTTCAGGATTTAGGGATTAGGGTTTATAGGGTTTAGGGTTCAGAAATCAGGGTTAAGGGATTGGGGTTTCGGGATTAAGGATTAGGGTTTAGGGTTTGAAGCTTGCGGTTTAGGGCTTGGGTTCAAGGTCTTGGGTTTAGGGTCTGGAGTGGGTCTGCTTAGTGCTTCTGACCCAGGACCGCCAACACCAACACACCTCCATTGTCCATTGAGTGCTAATGTAGGAGCGTGATTAAGAAACCCTGGCCCTATAACCCCCAATATAGTAGGATTCATATAAGTTTTTAAGGAACCCTAATAAAGGGCCAAGGTTTCTTAATCAGGTCCCGACACTAGGGGCATGACAATGGGCCTGGTTGATCTTAGCGTTAGCGCACCGATCTCAAGGTTTCGGGCCTTGATGAGGTTCAGCCGTTTCACAACATTCCAAAATTACTTAAGTAGGGAATGTAGTGTTTTAAAAGGTAAGAAAACCCCGAAAGTACGTGGTAGGATTTCATACCAAAGATGTCTGCCTTGGGCAGTTTTGTCTTGAATCTGCTCCCGGCTCGGGATGCCACGGAAATGATTTAACGACAGCGGCGCAAGGGGAGCTTAGGATGTCTGCTCAGGCATATATGCTAAATCTGGAAACCAGCAAACCACAGCCTCTTCTAACTTCGCTCTGTCTCTGAACCCTGCCTCCTTTGCCGGGCACCAGACGAGAAAACGGTTGATCTAATTACATACACCCTGAACCCTAAACCCCTAACCCAACATGGACAGAAATCCAAAGCCGGCTACCACGGCCTCAGCGTGAACGGAACCGTGCTCACATTCACACGCAGCGTCTTCCTGAGGTTGGATTTAAGGTTCGTTTCTGTTTGCAAGGCGCACCTCTCAGCATCCTCGAATGGTTCCGGGTTCCCTTAGCCTTAACTCTAAGCGGTAATTTCAGGATTGACAAAGGGCTTGGCGCTCGCAGGGTTTTGTTCAGTGCAGTGCACACGAATTTGTCCACCAGCGTCGGGCTTAGAGTTTAGGGTTTGGAAAGCTCTACGGTTTGGGGCTGGGGAAGGCGATGCCCAGAGACTCCAATATCCCTTAATTAAGGAATATTCCCTGAATCATATTAGGGATCCTATTATAATTTAAGGTATATTCCTTAATTAAGGGATATTGGAGTCTCGGGGTGGGGGGGAATGTAACATGAACTGATGGAGTGGCTGCACGGCTACATAACCCAGAGTCCCAAACCCCAGTCTTGTAATTTCGGTGAATGAACATGTTGATCCCTGGCTTGGACCTGCTGCCGGCCTCTAGTACTAATATGCTATAGTATTATTAATATTATACTAATACTATAGTACTAATATCAGTATTAAACTAATACCATAGTACAAATATCAGTATTCTACTAATACTATAGTACGAATACTAGTAGGAATGAGTCATAAGGGGAAGCCCAGCAGCAACTCTGTCAGTCGGCCCAGTGTATCCGGCAGAGGCTCCGAGAAGTCGTTGCCTTCCCAGGGATTTCGAGTTCAGGAGCTTACGTACATATTTAGGTACCTTACCACTATGGGCTATTAGACCCTAAAGATCCTATTAGGACCCTATTAAGGGTAGATTAAGGTACCCTTAAGGCCTAATAGCCCATAGTGGTAATTAGGGTTACAAGTAGATTTAGCTGCTAGCTATAGTTACCTTACTTATAACCCTGCTTACTAAGTCCCCTGATCCTCTAAGCATCCTCTTGCCTGTAGTCTCCGTTGTATTTTCTAAGGAGTCCCTATCGGGAAATGATTCCGATCCCTCTTACCTATACTCTCCATTGTAGTTCTTTTTTTCGTTAACCAGTTTTATGGTTAGGATCCTGTAGTATAGTATTTGGTTAACCAAAAAAGGAACTACAATGGAGACTACAGGTAGGGTTCGGAGTTCAAGGCATACGGACGACAGGCATGTTTGGAATCTCCTTGTGCGTGGCTTCGGGAAACGAGACCCAGAGACTCCAATATCCCTTGATTAAGGAATATTCCTTAAATCACATTAGGGCCTATTGTAATTTAAGGTATATTCCTTAATTAAGGGATATTGGAGTCTCTGGGGACGTTTTGGAACGGGCTTTGTAGGACCCCAAGAGCCGCAGGTAAAGGTTTTACAGAGTCTCATGTTTGATTTTGCAGGTTCCCGCCAGCAGGTGCTACAAGGATGAAAAACGATGCTTCCGAGGTTGTAGAGTTCAGGACTACGGTTGTACGATAGATAGTTTGCAGGATGCCTCTTTAACTTGAAAGATCTGCTGGGTCCTTGCTCAATGGACATTGCTGGGCCTTGGACCCAAGAGCTAGTAAGACCCTCGAGCCTGAACCCTTGAGCCCTGAATCCCACAGCCCCTTTGCCTGCCCAAGCCCCAAAACCTCGAGTGCAGAACGCACGAAGGAAGCCCGGCCCCCTGAACACTTAATCCCAAAGCCATACGCCACGAGAAGCTGAAAGGACATAAGGTTTTCAGACTATTAGATTGCAACTGACCTACCGCTTTCAGGGTTACATACCGTAGATCTGAAGTGGTCTGTGATACCGTGATAGGTTTCAAGTTAGGTTTGCTGGCTACGGGCAGGTCAGTCCTTGCATCCCCCAAAATCCGAAACCCACTGGACTGCCTTGCAACTCCAGCTTTGTGAGCTGCTGCAAGTTGCCGAGACTCTCGGGAAGGCGCCCCTTCAGCACCTTGACCCAAAGGGTCCAAGTATCATTATGGTCTATACTTAGACCCCCAAAATGCCCTATAAGTATAGACCATCATGATACTTGGACCCTTTGGGTGAGGTATGGGGGCTTGTGTTTTCGCACCCGACACCCCGAACGCTCGGAGCCAACAAGACCACACGTCGGCTTATGCCTCATTAAAGCAGCTGTGAAACCCTCAATGCATGTGTATAAACCCCGAAACCCTAAAACTCCTAAACCCCAACTAGAACTAAGAGTAACCTAGGAATAAAAAGGGTGCCCTTTTTGTGTAAAGGGGTTTACAAGGGAACCTAAGCCTCAAGAAAGGGAATAAGGGCCTACTCTGGGTCCTAGCCAACTAAACCACGTATAAACCCTGAGCCCGACTCCTGGGAGGTTCCAACTTCTGGACCCTAGAAGCACGAAGATCCAAAACGAAAGGCACAAGACCAATAGGTAGTAAAGACGCCGGAGGAAGTATAGTAATACCTTTCCTTAGGCATATCCTAGTCCCTAAAACCCTATAAACCCAAAGTCCGAACCCCAGCTGAAATCCACCGAAATCCTGAACCTGTTCGGGAGGGGAGGGGGTCTTATCGAACCTTTGTTTATTTTTCCTCCACTGGGGCGGGGGGTTAGCTTTGTCCTGTTTGGGTTGAGGATGCTGTAGGGCACCTGCCGGGCCCTGATACTAGAGATCTATTGTAGCACCCTAAACCCTAAACTCCCCTAAACCCTCTCCCTAAACTTTAGGGATAGGGTTTATCATTTAGAGTCGTTTAAGGTTTAGGGATTAGGGTTTAGGGTCCACGAACCCGAATAGTATGTACATTGGCCGAAGATACTTGCCAAACTACCTATAGTGGGAGTTCTGCGAGGCCAAAGATTATAAGACACATCAGCACATGGACCCTTAGGGGACAGTCTACAGGGACTTTACTGGGATGTTCTTCAGGTAACTATGTAGGGATCTAAGACCTGTATGACTTCAACAATACAAGGAGTAAGCTTGAAACATCCGGTTAGACTGTTGAGTACGTAGTGTGGTTCGGAAATCCAGCCCCTCGTAATTTCAAAACCTGACCAACCTCAAATGCTTGTAAAGAGCTTGTATCTGGGTCACAGAAGCCTGGTGCATATCTTCATACCATCACAGTAAACTGAACCAAACGCTTGGGTGCCTAGGCTTAGGTTGCGGTTTCAAGCTCTTGGACACCTACCTGGAGGATCAGAGGACTTCGTAAGTGGTCATATCTACTTAACTTGTAACCGTAATCAAGGCTCAGAAAAGCTATCGAGGCTTAGCCAGAGCAATTGAGTCTCAGGGAATGTTGGGCACAGTGTCTACGTCTGCCTGAAAGCATAATCCAAATTTATCCATCCACGACAAAGCCCTACACACACTATAAGCCCTAACCCCATTCAAAGGCATGCTGCGTTGTTGGCCAACGAGAGGGTCTTCAGCTGCAACATCTGTCCCAGTTCGCTTAGCACGTCGCCTTCCAAGGCAAACTGACAGCAGAGGCTGCTGGGTTCAGGGGGCCCAGGAGAATCAGCAATTGGTTTTGGGGTATAGACGAGCATTACCGCTTCGGAGCACTTGCGCCCACCTGAGCATAGGCCTAATCCAAAATGCCCTGCTAGTTTGCAGCCGGAATGAAATCATGGTGATTGGCATTGTCTGTCATTGTGGACCTGGCTGGGGCAACCGTGAAACGAAACAACAGTGTTTGATCTGTTTCCTCCTGCAACAGGGCTATCCTGCGGTCACAGGGTTCAAGAGAAAACGCACCCGAAGCCTTTGAGAATCCTGCATGCAACATATATCCCACTAGTAAGTTAAGTGAGGGGGGTTCGGCAAAGAAAAGACCCTAACAAAAACTGGAAACTGCCAAGACACGGCACTTTCAAGACTCTTAAGATGCAAGGTAGCCGAACGCTTTACGAAATCCCTTACATTCTAAGCCTGATGAACAGGCACTTCGGCTTGGCCGGTTCTGTCGATCCTGTACCTTAGGCTTGAGGGTTGCAGCCTTGACTGTGTTCAGGGCCTTACATCTTAGCATCTTGCTGTAAGCGCGAAGCATGTTCATGTCTGTCATGGAAGCTCGGTGCGTCTTCCAGCAGCTGCAGCTAAGCCGCTAAGCCTCATGTGCACATAAGTCGGAGGGCTCATTTTGTTGAAAGTAGTTGCCGTCGGAAAGCTTCGAAGGCCGCGGCCCTAATTACACCTTAAACCTTGGACCCCAAGACCTTAAACCATTATTATGTGTTCTTCTGGAACGTTGGGCACTGTTTCCGAGCTGAAGATGCCTTGCATCCCTACACCAAAGCCTGAACCACCATAAATCCCCGTCCCCCACTTGTGTCTTAACGCCAGGTGTGATGGGAACGTGCAACCCTGAAGCCCCAAATCCTAAACCCTATTATAGTATAGAATGTGGTTTTGGGAGTTCCTCATTATGATTATAGTATATATGTATGTGTATATATGTATATATGTATATATGTATATGTATATATATATATATACCCCAAACCCGCAAATGGCAAGCCGTTACCCCAAACATCGACATCAACAAAACCTGGCTGAGGAAGTCTGGGACAACGGAGCCTGTGAGGGCGTTGCCCGCGAGATTCAGCTCCTCGGCACCAAGGAAGCTGGGCCGAACTTCGTCTCTACATGGGTGGTTGTCAAATTTAGGGCCCCTTTTTGGGTCCCTAATATAATACGGCACCCAATATTTAGGGTACCCAAAAAGGGAGCATAATTTTGACAATTACCCACATGAACCCCCGAAAGTATCTAGAATAATAGCATGTTGCAGGCGCCGGGCCGTTATCTTGCTTATTTTTTGGGGGGTTTAGGTAAGGGCCAGGGTTGATGATTGTAGGGTTTAGGATCTAGGGAATCTAGGGCCTACCTAACCTACTAACCCTAAGCCCTAAACCTTATAGATTTAGGTCATACTGTTGATGATTTAAATCCTGCATTACTTTAAGGACCTAAACCATGGGAATTATGGTGTATTCCTTATTATGGGTAATGCAGGATTTATATCATCAACCGTAGGTTCAGTACTCGGCTGCTGGACTTTCGGCTGATTAGGGCCTTCAGGGAGGATTTAGAGGCCCAGATGCGTTGATAAAGCCCTAAACCCTAACCCCTGAGGCCCAGGAAGGAGCCTTGATGAATCAGAGTCCGTACCGGGAAATGATTCCGACCCCTCTTACCCATAGTCTCCATTGTAGTTCCTTTTTGGTTAGCAAGTTTTATGGTTAGGATCCTCCAGTATAGTTTTTGGTTAACCAAAAAAAGGACTACAATGGAGACTATAGGTAACACCCGCCGATTGTCTCGCACAGCTTGCTAGCCTAATCAGTGTTGCATCTGATCTCCGCCGGCGAAGGTCTCCAGAAAACACCCGACTGTTGCAACCATCACCCCGGTCAATTTCTGCCCCCTGAGCCTTGAGCTCTACACTGCACGGAAGCCCTACCTGGACCCTATAAGTATGTACATAAATATCCATTTACAGGAGTTGGGCCATTCGTTTTGCCTACTTCTGGGGTTTAGGTAGACACTGGAGCCCTTGGCGCAAAAACTTGACAAGATTTTCATCTCATGAGAAACCGACGGGTTCAAAAGGAAGTCGTTGTGCAGACTTGGGATACGGGAAGCTGCAATCTCTAATACGGAAACCCGAGACTTGCCATAAAACCCTGCAGCCCTCAACCCTGCATGCCTTCACGCCAGGGTTTAGAGTTTAGGGTTCCTGAACCCAAACCCTAAAGTTAAAGCCGAAGCCCAAAGCCCAAACTCTAAAGCCGAAGCCCAAAGCCCCAAAGCAGTCCTTCAGCTGCAACAGCCTTTCGAAGGATGTTGCAAGAGGACCGCTGAAGGCGTTGTTCTCTAAACTCAACACCTGCAACCTTGTCCGGGCAAGCAGGAGCATCAGGGCGGTGTTTGGGAGATAGGGCTCAGGGCTCAGGAGTTAGGGCTTCCATAGAGTTCGGGGGAATTTTCGGGAGAATGCCAAGCACTCCTGCAGGCCAGGACTTTCGCGCAAGCATTGTACTGCAGGGCTGCAAGGCGAAACAGAACATCTAGGTTGATTTCTCAGCTTCGTTCTCTATCTCCTCCTCTCAAAACAAGTCGCAGGGCTACCTACACCAATTGCACTTTGCTGCAACAAAAATATTCGACTTCAGTTGTGCGTGCTGCTTCGTCAGACAGTGCAAGAGCTGAAGCAACACCACAAGTCTGATGCGGAATTCCTTGGCAAGAGGCACAGTGTTCAGGATTCGTTCTATGCAGCCCTATAAACCCTAATTTAAACTCTGAAATGATAGTTATCCGATAGTTGATGGATGGTAACTACGAGACCGCTAAACCCCAAAACAGCTCAGCGCACTTCATCCTGCTGCTTTCCTGTGGGGTGCACAAACTGAGGCAGAATGGTGTCTCAAGTGGCATGCGGAAAGAAACTCAAGAACGAAGCTGAAACACCTGGCGTGTTTTGCTTCATTGTCGCGAATCAAGGTCCTGCAGTCTACCCAAAGACTCATTTGTGTATACTGAACTCGAGCCGTCTCACCCAAACCCTAAACCGCAAACCCCGAAAAATTAAACCCTGAACCCTCAAACCCCTGAACCCTGAACCGTTGCCGCGTGGCTGCGTCAGCGACCCAATACCCTCCTCGGCTTCCAACTGCATACTTCGAGGACCCGAACTGAAGGGTGGAGGGTTTAGGGGCTTATGGGCTGAGGGGTTTAGGATTTTGGGGTCGAGGGTTTGGAACCTCCTGCATAGGCCCACAGGACCTAAGACTTTGGCACTTGGGTTATTTAGGTTTAGGATAGTAGTTAGTTACCTAGGTGTGTACTTTGGAGAGTCTAAGATTATCAGGACTAGGACCCTGGAGGTGGAGCCTGAACCTCCTACATCTGCGTTTCGGGGTACTGTCCGCCGATCTAAGCACCCCAAACCAACTCGTATCCATATCCCCCAAACCCATGACCGAACGCCGCAAAACCACAAATCCTATGTCAACATGTCCTCAAACCCTAAACCCTAAACCCTAAACCCTATCAACACCACATGCTTCGGGTTTTAGGGCTTAGGGCTTCTGCTGGGTTGCTTTGGTCTGCGGTTCCGCGGCTTACCGCTTAGAAGTGTGCTTGAAGGCTGCACAGATCAGATCAGTTCCGGACTTGTGTTCCGGGCACATTAAAGGGAACTCCAGAAAGTTGGAATATGGTTTCAGGGTAGGATACCCTATTATTTACCAAAAAAGGGTTTAGGATAATCATATTCCAACTTTCTGGCTTTTACTGTAATGATAGGGTTCAGGGTTGTGGGACTGAGAGTTTTGCTTGAAGTAGGGTTCAGGGTTGTGGGACTGAGAGTTTTGCTTGAAGTGAAGCTTACGGCGGAGTTCAAGAAAAAGTGTTGGGAGAGAACTGTGGGTTGCTATAAGAGGCAGTGAAACATGGAATATAGAAAAGGGACGCACCCTGTTCCTTCCCCAGAGAAGATCCTACGCTCTCATGCATCAGCTCTAACAGCCTCCACAGCACACACACACACACACACACACCCAATGCCCTAAACCCTCAACCCTAAACTTTAAACCCCTATAACACTTAAAACCCTAAACCCGAATGCCCCCCCATCCAACGTCAACGGCTCAAGCCTCAATGAGGCCCCAAACCCTCAACCCTAAACCCCAAACAAACCCCAAAGCCTACCGTGGCCCTCAAAGACAGCAACATCGGCCCGGGAGCCCCCAGTTGCATCGGCCAGGGAGCCCCCAGTTGGCCAGTGAACTTGTTCCCGGCCAAATTCAGGACCGTTAGCTGCCGCAGCCTGACTTTAGACTCGAGGGCCTTTTCTTTTCAGCACCCCTTTCCGTCTGCACGATCACAAACGGGTTTACGGCTTTAGGTTTGGGGTTTAGGAGGTTTTAGGGGTTCAGGATTGAGGGTCTTGAAGATCCTGTTTTTGTGCTAGTCTCGGGTATTTTTAGTCTTCCTACCTTAATTCGTTTAGGTATATACATGCTTTCGGAGTTTGGTCTGCTGACGCACAAGATCCTAGCGCTGCAGGGTGACGCACACATGCGTCTTTGAATTTCTTCCGGGTTCAGGGCTTAAGGGATCTGAGATGGTTTGAGTGTTTTTCAGGTTTGGGGCTCGCACGCGATCCAAAGCAGAAGCCGCTTCCGTGATCCCTGAGACCGTGGCACGCAACTGTTCTCGTCGGTCTAGCGGTACGTGGTTCGTTCAGGGTTTGAGGTGTTTGATATTTTGCTTGATTGGGACTCAACCAGAGATCCATCAAGTACAACACCTCTTGCAACCCGTAACATACCTCCTGAATGGAATCTCCAAAAGCAAAGCCTCCTAAACTCTTCGTATAGTCTCCATTGTAGTTCCTTTTTTGGTTTAACCAATTATATATTACGGATCCTATAAGGCAACCCCAAAAAGGAACTACAATGGAGACTATAGGTTTATTAGGGTTGCCGGATGGCTGGAAGAGAGATGCCGGGAGCTCCCCGGTGAGCTGGTTGTTTGCCAGAATCAACTTGCCTCAGACATCGTTGTTGTTGGGTTCAGGAAGTCGGGTTATAAGTACCTTAATTAGTCAGGGCTACATGTAGAGATGATTATAGCTGCCCTACTTATAACCCTACTTACGAAGTCCTCTGAACCTCCAAACAGAGGTTTGAGGCTTCGGATTGCGGCGGGTTTAGGCTATGTACATTTCTGCAAGGAGGAGAGTGAGGTGGCTCGGTCTCGAGTTTGGCAAATTTAGTTGGTAGACATGGCTCAACATATCCTAAATTCCCTACTTCCTGTATAACTCGGTTGAACTCAAAGGATAGGTTTCAGGGCTTCTCCTTCTGCCTGCAGGTTCGCGGAAAGAAGAGGTCAACTCTTCAAAGGAATCGAGTTTGAGTTGGCGGCCCATGAACACAGGGAAGATCAGAGACTCCAAATTATAATAGGATCCCTCGTATGGTTTAGGGAATATTCCTTAATCAAGGGATATTGGAGTCTCTAGAAGATCAGTTTTCACGAATCGTAAGGTCCGGAAGCGACCACTGATACTTCCAGACACCACCCATCTTCAGCCCCCTACGTCAAGCCTCAACCTCACCATAGACTAAGAGCATCAGAGGAAAGCAGAGACCGATAGAAGCAAAGAGAGGAGGAGGTCAGAAGAGATTGAGAACGAGATGAGAAGACAGTAGAGGGAACGAGGAGAGTGGATGAGAACAGAGGCGAAAAGAGAGAGAAGAGATGTGATTAGAGGGGAGCAGAGACGAAGGGAAATAAAAAAGGAGACGAACAAAAAGTCCAAAACACAACAATATAATAGAGGGTCTTTAGCGATTAGAATAGGGTTTGGGGGCCCACTATACTACAACTATATTACAAGGACCTCCCCCCTCAAAACAAACACAACAAACATACTACTATAGGTAATTATTAAGAACCCTATAAGAGGACATACAGTAACAGTAACAGACAACCAGAAGAGGCACAACATAGCACCAGATAGACAGGACTGTCACAAAGGTTCTCTCTCTTCTACCTCTCCTGCCTATGTCCTTAAACACGGCAGTGCAATAAGCCTTGCTATTTTGAGAAATACTCGTCGGAGGAAAGCCTCATAACCTTAGGAAGACACTCGAAACCCGACTCTCAACCCCTAATGAATTTATCTTCGCAGCAACAAATGACAAGATTTTGGTGGAATCGAATACGCCGAGGTGCGAAGCTGCAGCAGCTGGCCAAGACCTTGAAGTTTTGAGAGTCTTTTGGGGGGCTTCGGGGTGTCGGGGATTGGGTGTTCATTTAGGGTCGAAGTTTCTGGATGCGGCGGCACCCAAAGACTTGAAGAACGATTCCTGCTCTGCTTTTTGTCATTGAAGCCCTAATCTTTAAGATGACCTCAAGGGGCTTGGCCTAACTTGTGGGTATTCGTGATATCGGTGCGATACTTGGGCAGTCTAGGCACAGCCCAGGTCAAAAACCAAAACCCCTAATACTGCAGCTGGATCCTGAACACCAAAATCGAAACCATCAACTGAAGGTTGCGGCTTTGGGCTGGAGCGCGGAAAACCTGACATCCCGTATGGCCAAGAGATGTCATCTCAGACCGTTCAGAAACCAGAGACCGGGTGGCAATTTCAATAACCGCCGGACGTAGGGGAATTAAATCCTCAAGCGCAAACCTGCCATCCAAGACCGCCTTCGACACCCTGAACCTAGTTCCACCATCCGTACCAGAGTAAGAATTCTAAGACTGAAAAGTGTCGCAGTTCACAGACTCCTGAACCCTAAACCCTAAATTCAAAAAACCCTGAGCCGTAAACCCTATAAATAGACTTATAGACCTTAGCCGCAAGCCTCCAAACTCTGAACCTGATAAATCCTAAACCCCCAAAACCAAACCCGTCATGCCCGTGTCGAGGAACTCTCAGGGATCGAGCCGTGCAGACTGACCTTCCTCGGACATTGGGCTGAACTTCGGTTAAGGACCTAGGGTTTAAGGTTTAGGGGTAAGGATTGTTGAGGTGTCAGGTGTAGGTGTAGGGTTTCAGGATTGTGGATTTGAGGTGTCAGGTGCAGGTGTAGGGTTTATAGGGTTTAGGGTTTACGGTGATGCTTCGCCGGAACCTTTTCGTGTGCTTAGGAGTCGAAGTACAAGCATGCGATGCAGGGCTTTCGGGTTAGGGCTTGTGATTCACAGAGACTCCTTCATTTACCTGAATTAAGGAACTTTCCTTCAATCATTGTAGGCATCCTTCCATAATTTGATTTAAGGTATACTCCTTAATTATGAAGGGACATTGGAGTCTCTGGGTTGTGTGCCTGGGCTGATTGAGCTCCTGGCTGCGAAGCATCTGTTTCCTGAGGCCCTACAGCTCATAAAAAGGCTCACTTCAGCAGTCGATAAAGCCCGCCGTGTCTTAAAGGTTTTGAGTTTAGAGTTTTTTTGGGGGCTGGCGTTTAGTGTGGGTTTCAAAGCTGCCTTTTCGGGCATTTCATATTCGCCGCATCCAGCTTTTTGCCTTGCTTGAAGGAGCCACATGACTGGCATCACCCAGGACTTTGGAGTGCTTCTTCCAGGGGCAACATGGGTATGGAGTGGACGAGACATCATTAATTAAGCTGAGTCAAGCTGAAACCCATGACAGCCATCACCTCAAGCACTTCCAGACCCAAGAAGACAACCACGAATTGCGGCACGCCAGCATAAAGTTGGCACCAACGACTGCAGCGTCACCAGCAGCGGCAGCGGCAGCAGCAGATGCAGCAGAAAGAGCAGAAGCAAAAGCAAGAGCAACGGCAGCAGCAAACAACAATATCGACAGTACGAATACGACGTAACAGTAGCTAACATGTATACTTGGACAACACATTACAGCAAGGACGGCAAACTTCAATATCTCAGCGGTTGCCAAGCCGCGCCGATGGATCTGGGGCCAGGGGAGGCAATAACTTCAAACGTATGACTACAGAGAACCTGCGAGTCATGTAGATACCGAACTCAGACTTCTCTGACAGCACGGCATATGCCTTCGTTCGGTAATATTCACGACTCATGTAACATGGAAGGCGTTATGACTCAGGGGATGTCTCTTGCTTCGGGGGTGCTATTGGCCTGATGTTGCAGGTTCCGGCGAGCGTACTATGGGATCTGATTCTCAGGATCCCTGTGGAAGAGAGGTGTGCGTCTCGGAACCCCCAAGGAAATGTTCAGGCTGCTGGTGCCAAGTGGAGTTTTTCAATCATTTCAACCACCAGCGAATAACCAGTCGGTGTTGAAATGTCGCATGAAGGCACTGCGGCTCCGAACATGCGAAGCATAACCTTTGGCGTTGGACGCCTCAACCTCAAATAACAACTGAACAGAAGCTTGACTAGCTAAACTTCTATATATATATATATATATATAGTATAATGTGTGTGTATATATATATATACGCACACATATTATCTGCGAATACACAGACATGACCAAGCCGCGGACCCGAAGATGAGCTACGATTCATTTACTCCAAACACTTGCGAGCGTGCGCGAGGCTGAAGGGCGTTTGTTTGTCACCGTCACAACGTTAGCCACAGCCCAGCACCATGGCACAGAAAAGCGTTGACGTACGTGTGCGTGTGAGTGCGTGAGTGTGTGAGCGTGTGTGTGTGTGTGTGTGTGTGTGTGTGTGTGTGTGCGTGTGCGCGAATGTAAATATTAAAACACTTAAGAACGTGGAGAGAGAGGTAACTGAAAAACATGGGCTAAGCTAAGCCATGTGCATGCTCAACTCAGCGGTTTTGGGTTCTGGATTCGGGATATTTGTGCTTTTTGAATCAGGGCCCGTAGACCAGGAGTATATTCATGCTTAAACTGAACGTTTTTCGACTTGGGCCCCCAAAGACAACCTCACCCAAACCTGCAAAAAAAACACCCCAGGGCCATGTCCCAGGCCTGCCGTGAGATCAATGACCTGCGAAACAGGGCTTGCCTGGTGGCTCCAATTGCCAAGGATCCGAACAAAACCCAGAACACTAAAACCCTGAAACTAAATCCCAAAACCCTGCTGCCGCAAGAGTCAGGGGGTCAAAAGCGGCTACTAGTATGTTGAAGACAGTAGGGCTACAGGCATCCGACTACCTGAAGCCTTGGCTCACTTCAGGCTCCTTCATGGGTTGTTTCTGGTTTTGGTTTAAGGGCTCTGGCTCATTCAACACTTCTCCATTGGAGTGCTACTGCTTTTCGGGGTTCATGCGGAAAGAGAAAGTCTTCAACGATGGGTCGATCTTTCACGACACAGGATCTCGTGTAAAATCATTTCGATACCTGAGTAATGACGGCTGATGATATAAATCCTGCATTATCTTAAGGACCCTAAACTATGGGAATGGGAGCTGTAGTATACTCCTTATTCTGGGAGATGCAGGGTTTATATCATCAACAGTAACTGCCCGCCCTCCGTACATGGGGCCATGGTGGTGAGATCCTTGCTTCGTCTCTATCCTGGGGGAAGGAGGTTTACGAATGTAGGAACCTGATTAAGAAACCTTGGGCCTTTATTAGGGTTCCTTAATTGAAACCTACTATTTTGGGGGTTCTAGGCGCAGGATATCTTAATCAGGTTCCTACATTAACCTTGGCCTCCGCTCGACTTAAAAGGCGCGTGATCGGCTTTTCAAGACAAGGCTTCGGCAGAAGGGTTTAGGGTTGGGCACACCCGAATCCGTAAACCCCAAACCACCAAATCCCAAGCTCGGCGCTCCACCCGAACCTGAATTACTTGGCTTTGAAGTAAGGAGGCAGAACAAACAGATACACTTTGACTTCGTACGGGTTCCTTTTCAGGAAGAGGTTCAACAAAACGTTAAGGTATTGTATTCCAGAGCCCAGCTCATCATAGACCATACGGTTGATGATATAGACCCTGCACTACCCATAATAAGGAGTATACTAGTACCATAGTTCCTATAGTTTAGAGTCCTTGAGGCAACGCAGGATTTATATCTTCAACCCTCTACCCTATACATCCCTTACAGGAACCCCTTAGCGGTAGGCTTATAGATCCCTTTAAAGGAGCCCTAGGATTTCTATCATCCAACCTATCAGTGCAGAACCTGGAGCCACCGGAGCTCGCCGAGTTCTTCAGGAATGCGGCCAATGGCGGGGACTTCCGAGTCCTGGTTGTGGTTTAGGGTTTAGGGTTTGTAAGGTTTCTAGGATCTAGAGTTAAGGGTTTGGGGTTTCTAGGGTTTCTAGGATCTACAGTTCAGGGTTAAGGCTTTAGGGTTGTAGGGTCTATAGGATCTAAACTTAAGGGTTGAGGGTTTAGGGTTTTGGGGTTTATAGGATCTAGAGTTAAGGGTTTAGGGTTTCTAGGGTTTCTAGGATCTACAGTTCAGGGTTAAGGCTTTAGGGTTGTAGGGTCTATAGGATCTAAACTTAAGGGTTGAGGGTTTAGGGTTTTGGGGTTTATAGGATCTAGAGTTAAGGGTTTAGGGTTTCTAGGGTTTCTAGGATCTACAGTTCAGGGTTAAGGCTTTAGGGTTGTAGGGTCTATAGGATCTAAACTTAAGGGTTGAGGGTTTAGGGTTTTGGGGTTTATAGGATCTAAGGGTTCAGGGTTTCTAGGGTTTCTAGGATCTAAAGTGAAGAGTTTCGGGCATTTAACTGGGGTTTAGGGTTTAGGGGTTTAGGGGTTTAGGGTTTAGGGTTTAGGGTTTAGGGTTTAGGGTTTAGGGTTTTAGAGCGTAAAGGACCTAGCCTTCTTAGGGTTTTGGGGTCTACAGCAGAAGCCTAAAAGTTGGAAACCCGATTGCCTCAATCCCTAAGAGCAACGCATAGGGATCCCAGCACGATTTTGTCCTTAATTAGGTTTCCAACTTTTTTGAGTTTACAATAGGCTTACTGTAAGGGTTTAGGTTTGGAGTTTGGGGTTTAGAATTTGGGGTTGCCAAGCTGTGGAGCTCACAGGCCACAGGAACTTAAATTGCTGTTCTTTCAAAAGGCCAAATTGTAACGTCGATAACCTCAACTACTGGGTTTGGCTTTGCTTCTTTTGCTCTTTTCCCCGGTATCTTTGTCACTTGCGTACCCCTGAAGGTCCCTGGCCTGTATACACCCTGCAGGGTTAGGGGTTGAGGTCTGCGATCAGAATATTGTAGGATATGGTTTGAAGCTTCGACCAATAAACCAAACCAAAACCCCCTTGGAGAGGTTCCGGGTCTCAGGTTTGGGGTATCTATTCTAGGGTGCGGCTCTTGGGACTGTCGCACAGGTTGAGTCCTCAGCTATCAACCCACGGTGGAGACAGAATGTTGTCAGGCGGTCAGCTGGAACATGGCCGCTGCTGCAAATCCCTGGACCCAAGCTCTGACCCTGAACCCTGAAACGTAATTAGATCTTGAACCCAAATCCCAAAAACCCTGAACCCCAGACCCCTGAACCCTGTTTTACACCATCCAAATCCGCGGTCTAATGAATGTTCGGAAGGCAGAAGGTCTTCATGCGGGATTTCCTTGAACTGCTGCCGTCTACTTTCGTTAGGGTGTTATATGAACCCCAAGTTTTGTCACATGCAAAAACAACAAGTTGCTATAGCTTACGGTCAGGACACAGGCTATCCTATGTCCTAGCCAACATGCGAAGCTGATATGTTCTTGCGGGCATTGGCAACCTCGGTTATAGGGGCTGGATGCAAGCGTAGAAGCTTGTGTAATCAACACCGACTGACCCAAGCATATTATTGGGCTTTGGTTCATGGCTGAGGACTTAATACCCTGCAGCAAGCGATTTCGGGGCGATGTCGATCCACGGGGTTAGATACGAATGTGACGAGGCGCTTTTCGGGGGTAGGGTTCAGGGTTTAGGATTGCCAACAATCCAGCTGGCTCCTTGGTGACGATCTTCGCCACCCGCCACACGCCCTGGAGAGCGATCACAGGCAACGTTTCCCCAAATGCTTGCACCTACTGCTACGATAAAGCCGAATTGTTGAGATGCAACTCCATAGGTTCAGACCATAGGTGTAGTCCTTCATGAACACGATAGCTTGTAGCATGCACAGGTAGTTCCATCTGAACAGACGAAGAGGGTCCCTGCTTCCCGGGTGTCCGGTCTAGCGTTTGGGGCTCAGCGCCTGAACCCTGAACTCTGGATGTACAGGGTCTTGCGCATTTCGGTGCAGGCACTGCCCGCCTGCACTCGCACGCAGGACACCTCCTTGAGGCGGCAAAGGGGCTCCGCCGCTCTCCTTGCTGGCTAGGAATTGGCGGGAATGTCGGGCCGACCAGCTACACATTCTTAGTAGGCACAAACCTGGATTGCTTACATGTACGCGTGTGCATATGGGAGTTTCCGAAAATTATGGGCAGCTTATCTTGGGTCCTTAGAATAAGGATCATACTATTTAGGGTACTACATGACGGTCCCCTAATTTTCGGAAACTCCCATATACATAATATCTATACAGAAGCACATAATACTCACATAATCTGGCTGTCAAGGTCCGTCGTCTCATCGGGTGTATGTATGCATGAATGCATGGGGGTCTCATGAATGCACGTAAGTATGCATGCCTGCATGCATGCATGCATGTATGCACATATGTCTGTATGTATGCATGCATACAGGTATGCACGTATGCCTGCATGTGTGCATGCACACGTGCATGTATGTGTGCATGCCTGTATGTATGTATGTATGTATGTATGGACGTATGTAGTTGCGGATGCATGTATCTGTATGTATGATTGAACTATCTAACCTAATGTTGTTGAAAATTCATGTACTGTGATGCAAGGTAATATAGGTAAGTAAGTACAATACCGCAAGTACGTCAGTGAGTGAGTGAGTGAGTGAGTGAGTGAGGGTACTATAACCTATGGTGGTTTTCCTGAATTTCAGTTAGACACGAACCTCACTAAGTCGGTGGCACTCTTTCGAGACCTCCGAAATCATTGATGTTCCGTCCGGCAAAACCCTATGAGTTTTCTTTGCAAGAAATATGCTTGCAGATGAGTCGGCTTAACCGGCTGAGTTCCTGTACATGACTTGAGGAGAGTTGCTGCATGAAGGGGGCCCCATAAATCAGAACAGGGTCTTACACAAACCCCTAAACCCTAAACCCCTGAGTGCATACTATAGTTCAACGCTATTCAGGGATGCGAAAGTCTTAGGGCTTCTGCTGTAGCGTAGGAACCTACCGGACTAAGAAACCTTGGGCCTATTATAAATTATAAGGGTTCCTTATATGAGCCCTACTATATTGGGGTTATAGGGCCAGGGTTTCTTGATGAGGTTCCTACATTATTTTCAACCCTCAGTTTCGAGGCCGTGGCTTATCGCGCATCTTGATCTCCCACATAAGTGGGTGATAAAGCTCTGATAGCACCTGCCACGTGCTTAGCATGCCTAAACCCCAGATAACCTACCTTCTCTGGGACTTGTATAGAGAAACCATGACCAGGAATCCTAAACAATTAGGCTTCAAGAGGGATCAGAGTAGGCTTTAGGGTCAAGCGCATAGAGGATGTGCAGCCAGTCAAATTGCCTTTTCAAGGTTCTACAGGGTCCAGGGCCTTCAGACGTCTTATGCGGTTGTGGCCGTTTCCATGAGGCTGGCTGTTTTGCCAAGAAATCCCAAGCTGGGGGTAAAGTCTGTAGGATTACCATCGGGCTTTTCGCAGGCTACGCAGGGACTCCCTCAGCCTTTCCGTACTGTAGCAGTTTAAGTATGTTACGTGCACGGGAAAGGAAGCGATTTGCGGTGATGGGTTGCAAGCCCTACTTAAAGGATCATGGGACTTAGTATATTTACTTATAACCTTAATTGAGGTACTTATTCTAACTACCCAACTTACTAAGTCCCACGATCCTTCAAGTAGACCCGCCCAGACACGAAAACCCCAAGTCCTCGAACCCCTGAACCCCAGCAGCGATGCCATAAATCTCTCGAGGTTTAAAACCCCCAACCGCCAAGGCCCATGAAAGCCTGGAGCCGTAGTGGTCTTTTACTATAGTCTCCATTGTAGTTCACTGTT
Organism: Symbiodinium sp. CCMP2592; assembly: GCA_905221615.1. Lineage (NCBI taxonomy): Eukaryota > Dinophyceae > Suessiales > Symbiodiniaceae > Symbiodinium > Symbiodinium sp. CCMP2592. The sequence goes on along the minus strand of CAJNDT010002624.1, from coordinate 481,507 downwards.
TTGGTTAAGCATAAACTATATTATAGGATCCTAACCATAAGAAAGGAACTACAATGGAGACTATAGGTAGGGACACATCAACGGTACCTCTGTAATCTCGGTGAAAGTCTTATATTTCACATGCTGCTTCTCTTTGTTGGAACGCTTGAAAACCACTTCACAGTTCTTTAAGACAACAGACCGTTGACATCAAAGCTCCTTGACACTCCTACTTGTATGAACTATAGCAAACCTTCCCTCCAATTAACAGAAAATTCTGAACCCCAGGCCCTAAACATAGACACAATAAATCCGGACCCCCTCAACTCTGACACTAAACCAGGATAGCAACCCCATGCAACCCCTATATACTAATTCCTAGAATTCCGAATAACCTTTCTAGATGAGCCTATAATGGACCTTTTTGTTGAGGCCTTCTCAAGGACCTCCATCTCCTTCTGATCCAGCGAGGAACTTTGGCAGGATGCTACGAAGGACAGCAACCTTTCTGGCAACGAAACGGTGTTAAACGGCTCAGGCTCTTAGAGGACATAGGGGTGTAGTGGGGGTCTTAAGGCATCAAAGCTCTTACAATTGCTTCGTAACTGGGCTCAGAACATAGGCTTAGGTTAAGAACATGTTCCTCCAGTCTGCTTTTGAAGCACAGAGGTACCCAAGAATGAAGTCTTTGGGTTTAGGACAGGAGGAGCTGTGACTGTAGGTTTTTGTCGGGCCCTTCCGGATCTCTGAACTGCGGACATGGACATGCTGATGTTAAAAAGATATCCGCAAGTAACCGTTTAACAGGAATCCTCCTCTACTGACCACAAGCCCGAAACCCTCGTCTACTAGGGCCTCCAACGATTCCGGCCACAAGCTTATAAGTGGTGTTATGAGTCCCCTAATATGGGTTATAAGTATAGTTACCCTACTATAACCCTACTTATACCTGCTCAAAGCCCTCCGGAGTTCCTGACAATTCAAACACCAAAATGGACAAATGCCCCTTGACTTTTGATCATGAGCCTTTAGCCTCAAAAGCTCAGAGGGGGTTGCGACTAGGGCTCAGAGGCCGTGTAAACTCTAAACCCCTAAAACCCCTACTAAACCCTAAGCCCTCAAACCCCTGCTGAACCCTAAACCCTAAGCCCTACAGTAAAACCCCTAAAACCCCTACTAAACCCTAAACCCTACGCCCTAAAACCCCTGCTGAACCCCCTAAAACTCCTAAAAAACCTACTGAACCCTAAACCCACACCTTGGAGAGCCTAAGGCATGGGCAGGAGGTGCCATCGCAGCTGGAGGAAGAAACACATGGCGAAGAGCAGCCGTGTGAGGTTTGGAGCTTATACGGGGTATAAGTTGGGTACTGCCCCCATACAGTAACAGTCCATAATAGGGCTACTATTAGGGTCCTAATATACCTGGATTATGAATATTATCCAACTGTTACTGAGTGGGGGCAGTACCCAAGGCATAAGGCTTAGGGCGTAGGCTTAGGCTTTAGCATGCGTTGTAAACTGCATAAGGCCTGCGTAAAGCCTTACCCCCTCGAACCCAAGCAGTAATTTTTGTTGAGATGTCTTGTGATAGCTTCGGGGTCCGAGGTGTGAGGGTCCTCTTGCTGTTCGGGAATGTTGAGTCTGTTCTGATGAAGATTCCCTAGTCTAGTGGTTTTAGGCTTAGGGTTCAGGGTTAACGGTTTAGGGTCCAGCCTGGAATCTATATCATGAAATCCTGAACCGATAACTGAACTGGCCCTAAACCGCACCACCACGGCTAGCCATGCAGTCAGGTCTTTTCCAAACGACGCTGGCTTGAGACGGAATGCCACATATTGCCGTGCAACTTCGCATGTTGCGAGGTTTATGCGTTTAAGGTTCATAGTTTCACGGGTGGCTTGCCATGTGCTCATCTCTACATGGTCGGAAGAAATATAGATCGTAACCATGAGGCTCGCAGAACCGAATCGATTCGTGATGCGAATATGACGGGATCCGCACAGGAACCGCACTGCTACAACCCGCCATTCGCCGAAGACAAACACATACGGAACCGAAGCCGCAATTCCCGATCTGTACACAAACGACTCCAACAACACAACCTGGAATCCTTGAAGAGTCCTTGAACCCCCAGGTACGACGCCGCAAGCAAGATAACCCTCAACCATCAACGCATCGCAGCTCCATGCAGTGCCTAATCTAGGATGCCCAGTAACCTAGGAAAACAAAGGGCTCTATTCGTAGTATTGCATAACTTTATAAGGAACCTAGGACTGCAACAAGGGAATAAGGGTACCACTGGGCATTTGATCGTGAATCACCCTACCTTTATATCCAGATGCGTAGCCCTCACGTTGCTGCAATTGCAGCAACCTTCAGGCCCAACTAATCGCGAGACGACCATACACCCCTTCATGACCCAACACGACCCTCATAAATTAGAAGGGTTTAGGGTTTATGGGGTTTCCTGAAGACTACATGTACCCTAAACATCCCTAAACCATGAATAAATCCTATAGAAATCGTTACACTAACCCGGTAGATACCTGTGTCAGGTTCCGAAATCGGGGATTGGGGCTTAGAATCTTAGAATTGAGGAATGTGGCGTAACAAAGGCATCATTGTTGATACTCTGGTTTGGGTCATCAGCATCATTGCTCCTAAAGATATATCCAACACCCCCAAGCCCACCTCGCTGCACAGCCCCAAAATCCCCCTCCCGAGCCACGGACCACCGTGCAAGCTGCCTCCTGACACACAAGCGGTGTCGTTGCATGAGCAACTTGAGACCAACCAAAGCCCAAGAAACCCAAACAGTGGCACTTTACTATAAGGGCCTTAATAACTTGAAATTTGAATAGGCTTTTAGGGGCCCAATATACTATAATTATGACAAGGAACTTCGAGAAACACCCAAGAAGTATAGGAAATTATGAAAGCCACTACATTAGGCTTCGATGTTGAGCTTTTGCTGTACAGGGCGTAGGGCTTCGGGGTTGGTTGCGGAAGGAACCCACTCTGGGCCGACTCCTAGGAATCATGAGGACCCTTAAGCCTTATGGGGGTAGGGGGGAGGGGGTAGGGGGCCTTAATACCCATAATAAGGATTAGAAAAGGCCTATTCAAGCAAGAATAGTCCCCTCCCCCCCTCCCCCCAAGGGTCCGTATGAAGGAATGAGCTCAATCTCAAATGCAGACTCCTACAAAGATGTAGACGCGAACCGAGGCACCCAAAATCCCGGACCCTAAACGCGGAGGCCTGAACCCACCGCCCGGAAGACCCAAAGAAGCAAACCATAGAAGCCAAAATCGAACCCTGAAGCCCGAAACCCTCAATTTTCCCTGCATTGGTCTCCAAGCCCCCTGTAACCCTGAACCTTAAATCCCAAACACACAACATCCGAAACCCTGAACTTTTTATGCCTTAAGAGCCTAAAACCCAAAACTTCCATTTAATCCGAAGATCCCAAACCCCACAACATCCGAAAACCTACAAATCCCTAAACCCCCTCAAGGCCCTAAACCCCAAAACCTCCGAAACTCCTCAACCCCACAACATCCGCAAACCGAGGGCCTTCCGACCCTTAAACCCTATAAAACCCCTAAATGAATTCTTATAGATCCCTTATATGAAAGGAGAAAAGGAGGGACCCTTGATGGGGACCCCTACCCTATAATGGGCTATATAATGGGTATATGATAGCTGTATTAAGGGTATATACCTAGGGGTCCGTATTAAGGGTCCCTCCTTTTACCCTTGGGATTATAGGAGCCCTTATAGATCCCTATTGTGGTCAACCTTCTGAAACTGAGAGCCTTCCGACAAGCTCCGGGCGGCTGTCTGGAGTTCGAGGTCGAGGAGCTGCCTGGGGGCTTTTTTGGGATCCTCTCAGGGGCTCCTTTAAGGATTTAGGATTCCTTTTAGGGGTTCATTTAAGGAGTTAGGTTTCCTTTTGGGGGTTCATTTAAGGAGTTAGGTTTCCTTTTAGGGGCTCCTTTAAGGGTTTGGGGTTCCTTTAGGGTTTTCCTTGGATTGTTTAAGGGTATCGGGTGGGCTTAGGGCTTTCTGAGGTTCCTTTAAGGGGTTGGTTCCAGAAGAGTTTAGGGTTTAGACGGCGCTTAGGGTTTGTGGTTTTCTTGGGGTCCCCTCTAAACTTTCCTGTAAGGGTTTAGGGTTTAGGGGGCGCTGACATGCTTTTTGGGGCCGTAGTGGTTAGAAACATTGCACTGCATACATGTATGTATACTGGAGGAATAACCATACTTATTCTTCCGACCTCTGCATCGAGCATGGCAGTTTCGTGGCCCGATGTCCGAAATGTTCAACCCCAGGCAATGCCTAAGGATGCGACAACCTTCTTTCAGGGCCATAGCCGGACAACTGCAGGCTTACAACCTAGGAAGCTCGGGCTCATAACCTACGAGTTCGTAGCTAGCTTTTGGGGCTACGGGCAAAGTCCAACCTCGAAGCATAAATCCTAAACTCGGTAGCATCGCCAAACCCTAAAGAACCCAAAGCCTGAACTCTTCATCCTAAACTCAAACCCTAAAGCCGGACCCTATAATGTTTAATGCTTCTTGCAAACTAGAAAGCTGTAAGGGTGACCCCAAGACCGAGCCCCACGCGCGTTGGGAGCGGAAGCCTCGTGCCAGGCAATCTTTAAAGGCGGGTTAGGGTATGTGTATATATATATATATATATATATTATATATATATATATATATATATATATATATGGTTCAGCGCTGCTAGGCCCCCCCTCCCCCACCACCCCGCGGCATTTTTGGGGGTTGAGGGCTTAGGGTAGGGGGTTTGGGGTGTAACTTGTTCATACCTTGGCCGCCAGAAGGAGCTGTGGACCATCTCTGCTGCAGCTGATAGATACCCTTCTGGGAGTTTCCGAAAATTAGGGGGTACCTTATTTTGGGATCCTTACAATAAGGATCCTACTATCTAATTTTTGTTCGGAAACTCCCATCTTGCTTGGAAATCGAAAGGGTTTGTCAAAGATGATTCAGCGATTTTTTCGGCGTAGGATTCCCTAAAACTGCCCCTGGTGCGAGCACGTTGACGATTACCAAACCCTCGTTTGGAACAGCCCCGCCGCTGCATATGTTCCTTATTCCAGGAACCGTGTTCGCAACATCGTATACCGCAAGCCTTCACCGACTTTAGCATCCCGGAGTGTCTGACACGTGCGAGAGCATCCCAAACATCAGCCGTTTCATTCCTTGGTAGTGTTCCCCTACCCCAGTGCCAGATCAAAGGCGCACTCCCCATCGGCCATCGTCGTCGACTACACATGACACAGAGTCAGGCCGTGGTTCTCGACCCAATCATCCCATAGGCAGGGGACGACCCCCTTTAAACCGAAGCATTCGCGTAATGCAAAGCCTACCCTGAAACATCCCAACCCGAGATTTCCAAAAGTAGCACGCCTTCATTCATAATCAGCGGATACTATGATTCGAAGCTGCGGTGAGTTCTTCAACCATGGTCGCTCCATATAAGTCATAGCCTTCAGTGCAAATCAGCCGGAGGGTTTTACTGCAAGTACACCGTCGATCAAACGAAAGCACTGCGAACTTAAGCCGCCCACAGACGCAACAAAATGCCTAAAAGGCTTAATTCTTATACAGCCCCAAACCCCGAGATCTAAGCCCAAACCCCCGCAGAAGCCTTAACCCCTGAACCCCATGGACCTGTAGACCCCAAACCAGTAAGCCCTCAACCAAGTCAAACTTGCCTGGCGCAAAAGATCCGAAGCACGACCTGGTTCTTGGGTCAAAAGAGAAGAGTGCCCCAGAGAAGAGTGATGTGGGCTGTAGTGTCTATAGATGTATGTTTACCAATTGTCTAAATATGTGACATGTCTGTGTATGTGTATATATATATATATATATACATATTCCTCATCTGTGCAGGGTCTTCTTTAAACTTCAATCTTTCGTGGCACATTTGTATTTCCTTTTGTTCCAAACGGGACACCGTGCGAGCTCCGTGTTGATGTTCATGTTTGCCATTGATATTTTAAAACCTTTTTCATTTTTCGAGCATACATGAAGGAAGCACACGGGAAGATTACTGCTACAGTGCATGATTTCAGGATCGCCAGGTTGACGGTGGGGTGAGTTTAGAGGGTTGAGGCTTTAGTGGGGCAGAGATTCGCCCGGCAGGATGGATTTTAACGTGTCGCTGCTGGACGCTTGGTGTATGTGGATTGTCGGCTTGCCTGCTGAAGCACCTACCAGTGAGGCAAACTGCAACGGTCCACGTTTGGTGTCTTTGTCTTTCGTATAGATGATCGATGGCGACATCAAGACAACAAAGAGCGAGCCTCTTCAACTACAACTATGAGGTCAACTTCCATTTCTGTAACTCGTGTCGAAACGCTGTGCGACCTTCTGCCACCTCTCACATCATGCGTGGCCACCTGAATCCTAATTTCACAAGCCCGAGAGAGGAGTGAAAGTTATCTCTCCAAGCATATGCTTCCGGGGTTAAATTCTGTCGCCCCTAAGCCTACGCAACAGTATACTCTAGACTCTAGATCCACGAGCAAAGTTCGGATTTACGAATTATATAAAGGGTGTAAGGTAGCCGACGAGGCTGATATCATGGCCCTGGTCGAAAGCATCCGGTTGAAGAATGAGTTGCTATATAACTCCCAATCAATGACTAGCCTTGGTCGTTGACAACTGCACCATCCAAGCCGTCTTTAATCACAGTGGGTTCCTGTTCCTGAAGCTTCCCAAACTTCAAGAAAACTCCAATACTCACAAAATCCCACAAAACCTGCTGCGATTCTAAGCAACTATCTGAAGAAATCCGCCTTGAGCTCCCTAAATCCTATACAGAACTCCAGTATCCGCAAACCTGAAAACCCTTAAACCTGCAACTATCTGAAGAAATTCCTCAAACCTGCTGGAATCTTCAACAACCCCTCAACCCTTAACCCCATTTGAAGACATCCCTCGTTGAGGGCCGCGGCGCTTCACATTCCGCACCTTCTTGCGGAAGTCTTCGCTTCCCCCTGGCGCGATCTACCTATAGTCTCCATTGTAGTTCCTTTTTTTATGGTTAACGAGTTTAATGGTTAGGATCCTAAAATACAGTCTTTGGTTTACATTGTAGCGCAAGGATCCCCTCTAACCTACAGCAAATCGTTTAGGGGGTTTAGGGGTTTAGGAGTCAGGGGTTTAGGGGTTCAGTGTTTAAGGTTTAGGGGTTTAGGGGTTGTTGGGTATGTAACTAACGTACAGCAAACCTCAAAAAGTTGGAAAGCGGCTTCAGGACCGTGATATAGTGCTGGGATTCTTGGCTCTTCAGGGTTGAGGCTATTCAGTTTCCAACTTTTTGGGGCTTATGCTGTAGGAATGAAAGGAGCTTCCTTTCGGGTATTGGGTAGTTTTAGAAGGGACCTTGAAACCCTAAACCTCCCAAAAAGCAAAAACGGCACACTGGCAGACCTGAGTCAATGAGCTTCTTCAACGACCCCTGGGGGGAAAGTACGATCATACTTCTTGAGGTCACCCAGGAACCCAGACATGCAAAGGAAGCAGAAGCTATACCGCTGCATAACCTGGATCAGAAAAGTATAACATGACAATACCAGGCGCCCTTATTGCTACCCATAGGCCCCATGGTAGTTCCTTTTGGGGGTTCATATTTGGAATTCCATGAGGTGACCCAAAAAGGGACTACAATGGGGCCTATGAGCTTGACGCATGCAACCTGCGTCATCTACCTAGACATCGGTTTGTAGTTTTATTGTGGGTTACCTTTTTCGCTAAACTCAATGAAGATAGAGTAAGGTCCTAACCACAAAACAGCTTACCAACAAATATACAAGTTTGGGTTAAGGGAAACACCTGAAACCCGAAGCAGTGTAGCATCACATCCAAAGCCCCGTGCCCTCAGCCATGAACCTGGCAGCCCTGAATGTTGTAACCCCAAGCATGTATGCAAAGATGCACACGTGCACAAAGTCATTCTGGAAACCTACATTGTCGGCTCTCTGCAACTCTGCAACATACTAGATTCCACATAGCTCCCCGAAGACTCTGAACCCCTAAACCATTGAAATCCCTGATAGCTTCCCCCCAAAGTCCTAAACCCTCAGAGCCCCAAGGTCCCTCATAGCTCCCCCCAGACCCGAAACCGTAAACGCTAAGAGTCCTGAACCCGAAACCATAAACTATAATTTCTGAACCTAAACCCTAAATCCAAACATAGATGCCTTTAAAGGAACCCCCTTCTAGATCCCTTTAAGAAGAACAACTTATCTCCCCAAACCCCTAAACCCGATATCCCACAAGCCCGGCACCGGAGCTCGAGGAGAGAACCGAAGGTCTTCGAGAGCCGATCGGCTCTTGGGGCACCTGGAAGCCTCCTTCGGTTTGAGTTTAGGGTTTAGGGTTCAGGGTTTAGGGGGGGCGGGGTTTGGAACGAGTATACGCTTTAGGGCTTAGGGTTTGGGATTTTAGGGATTAGGGTTTAGGGATTTATAGTATTATAATATAGGGCCTGGAAGCCTCCTGCGGCTTGGGGCTTGGAGCTTGGACGAAGTCATAAGCGGGGTTCTATAAGTCCCCTAATATGGGTTATAAGTATAGCTACCCTACTTATAACCCTAGGAGTATAGTCTTTGGGGCTTAGGGTTTGGGATTTTAGGGATGAGGGATTAGGGTTTAGGGATTATAATATTGTAACCTAGGGCTCACCGACTGGGGGTTAGGGCTTAAGGGATTAGGGTTTAGCGCTTAGCGACTAGTCGCTCCTAATGAGGAAACGATGAAGCTTGATTGGCTTAATGAAGCCTGTGCGGCTCTCAATATGCAGAGTGGCAAATTTTGAAACATTTGGATAATGGCAGTGAGCAATCGCCCGTAAGTGTTCCATGTTCCATTGTTGCAGCAGCACCACTCGAAACAAGCCTTGAGCAGGGCATGGGATCCAAAGAAAGAGCAACAAGTTGTCTTCACCTCTTGCGCGATGGATACATGGCAAGAAGCCGCAATCCCACACCCTCAATCGCAAGTTTATAAAAAAATGTTCATGCTCTGATTTCGTTCGGACTGCACAAACGGTGAAAGGATATCAATTTGCCACCTTTTGACAAACACTCTGTCAACATAATATTGGGGCCTTTGAAATGACAAAACGGTTTTGGGGGGCCCATTTTACAATACTTGTACTGTAATAAAGAACCCCCCAACATAGTTTTAGTAATTATAAGGTCCTGAAGCCACAACCACTCCCAAGGGCTATTGAGAGACCTTCATTTCGACGTCGAAATGCTCAGCCCTGCATCACGTACCCTCTACTCTCAGCGGGTCGAACAAGATAATCCTGGATTCCAAAATGTCCGGGGTGTAACAATCGCTGAGATGGGTATACCAGGCTTAAAGCATAGGGCTTCTGGGATTTAGGCGTTTCCATCGAATCCCCCCCTTCTGAATTTCGAAATCCCGAAGCAGTCTCCTGCTGCACCAGCACGGGCCTGAGGAAACACTTGACAAGCGTCATATGGGAGTTTCCGAAAATTAGGGGTACCTTTAGGGTTCCTTTAAAGGGATCCTGTAAGGGTTCCTATAAGGGATCTATAGGGTTTAGGGTTTAGGGAATTTCCGAGAATTTGGGGGTGCCTGATTTTGGAGTCCGTATAGTAATTGGGGCACCGTATTAGGGTCCCCTATTTTGGGAAACTCCCATATGTCTTCGACACGAACATCACCTGACCTCTTTGAACAGGTTGAGAGCCGGTAGAGACCTGATAGTGGGAAACATTTACGCGCACCCGCGCGCGGATGTACGGGGATGTCGCACGCGTGTACTGCCTCATATACGCAGGAGGCTCTTGCAAGAATAGGGCCATAATAATTATAGAATAGGTAATTATTACCTATAGAGGCTACATAGTAGTTCCTCTTTGGGGTACGTATTTAGAATCCTAGAAGGTAATCCCGAAAAGGAACTACTCTGGAGCTTTTGCGTAAGGCCCCGATATTACGTCTTCCAACCGTTGAAGACTTTGAAGCTTCGCGAACACAAACACGGAAGCTAAGCCTCTCATCTTACACCCCAAAGGCTCCATGTGCGTTTATAGTAGATACGTAAGCCTTAAAGGGGTCCGTATATAGGTAATTTAAGGCCTAAGTATATACTATATGGGTACATGGAGCCTTAGGGCACCAGGTTCAAGTTGCATACGCAGGCACCTTGGAAAAATCTCCAAGATCGGTGTCCTAAACCCAAGCCACGCATGTAACCCTCAAGCCTGAAAAACCTCGAACCTGAACTCTGAACCCCTAAACCCTAAAACAAACTCCAAACAAACCCTAAATCCTAAACAACCCCCCAAAACACCCTAAACCCTAAAACAAACCCCAAACAAACACTAAATCCTAAAACAAACCCCAAACAAACCCTAAATCCTAAACAAACCCCAAACCCAAAAACAAACCCAAACAAACCCCAAACAAACCCTAAATCCTAAACAAACCCCAAACAAACCCTAAACCCCCAAAAAAAACAAACAAACCCTAGGCCCTAGACCCTAAAACAAACCCTAAACCCGAAACAAACCCCAATGACCTTCAACCCTCAAAAATATCAAAAGAGAAGCGTCTTCTCGCCTGGCTGAGCTCCGACTGGACAGAAGTGAGTTCATGCTGAAGCTGTCGGTTTCGCTCCTTCTGGGGCCCACTGTAAGGGTTCCTTTAAGGGTTTCGGGGGGTTCTTTTAATCGAGGGTTTAGGATTCTTTTAAGGGTTTAGGGCTCCTTTAACGGTTTAAGGTTCCTTTAATTAAATTAGGGGCTTCAGGTTCCTTGATTGAGGGTTTAGGGCTCCTTTAAGGGTTTAGGGTTCAGTTGCTCCTGCCAGGGACTCTAAAACCGCCCTCCCTTCGTGGCTAAGGAACCTGGGACTACAAAAAGGGAACAAGGGTACTACTGGGCATCCTAGTAGGAAGCCTGGGCCTACTGTACGGGTTCCTGTGAGGGTTACTGTAAGGGGTATGCCGTCCTTGTCAGATTATTTTAAGGTTCATGCTGCAAGTTGGAACATTTGGGGGTACAAGCTAGGCATCCAAAAACGTATCCTAGGTAAAGCTAGATCTATATCTATGTAACGTATCTAACGATTTGCCTGGAGTTTGTCTTTACGACGGTCTCTGTGATTGTGTGCGTGCGTGTGTCTGTCCGCCTGTCGGCCTTCCGTCTGTCCACCTACCCATCTTCTTTATCTACCCATCTCTGGCTGAAAAGTTGCGCAACAAAGAAACAGCCACGCATGATTAATGCAGGCATTGTTGGGGGGATCTGTGCCATCAATCCAGCCTCCATTTTGATCCTTCTATGTTGCATTGTCTATTTATCTATCTACCTATTACCTATCTGTTGGTGCCCCTCTGTCTCGATCTCCCTATCCCTCCCCCTCTCTCTCTCTCTCTCTCTGTTTTCTCCCTGTATTTTTGTTCACGTCTCTCTCTCTCTCTCTCTCTCTCTCTCTCTCTCTCTCTCTCTCTCAGAGGGAAGGTAGAGAGCTGTGAGCTCCTTGACATTGCAATTACGCCGCGTGATCTTGAGGGGTTTTCAGAACTCTCCTCACAAAACCGATGTTCATTGCTTGGGAGGGTGGCTCAGAGACGTGTGGCATTGCTGTAGTCCAGGTTTTCGGATTTGAGAAACTGAGCTAAGGGGACAGATCCATTCTCCAGCGGTCCTCGGTCATGTGGTGAAGCTGCTCCCGCTCCTGCTGCTACATGACAACGTATGAGGCCTTAATTAGTTCAGGAGGGTTTTGTCGTATCTTTTTCTTAAAAGTACTAGCTAAGAAACACAGGGGAATGGTCTAGGGATTTTTGGGGTGTCGAGGTTGAGGATTTTGGGATTTAAGATGGGATGCTGCGGGGCCCACCGGCACGCCACGATGCCTGGTAAATCAGCTGCCAGTCCCGGCTACATAGGTTGTAGCTTCGTGACTCCCCTAAACCAACAGTGATAGGCGACGTATATCTGCGTCAAGTCTGCAAAACCTACAAAAAGGATACTGTACGGCTTCCACGATCCCTCAAATGGTTTCGATTCTCGTCAGCTTTGCTAAGGCCGTGTACTAGCACAACCGGCCAAGGTCTGGATGCGGCTTACACCCGCATACTGTAGTTTGTCTGGTGTCTTACACTTGGGAGTGTCTTTTGTAGGGGGACCTTCTCATAGTAAGGATCTCAACAGTGGGGAGTATACTAGGATCCCCTCTTCTCTGGAGCCCAATACATGAACACAATCGACGAATTGAACACTCGAGCAACACCATGTGCCAACCCTCAATTTGAAAATTGAACTCTCCGTTTTTCTGAAGCCCCTCATTCAAACGCAGTTTTTTGTTTCGTAGGACCTTGATGTAAGCCAAGGTACCTGTTGAGTGGCCTGCATGAACTTCTTTATCTACATGAACGAATCTTTGCATCCAACCAATAACAATAACCCTCGTATCGAATTTCACTGGGTGCCACAACGTGAAAGCTGATGGTACCTTGTAGAACTGTAGAAGGTCAATTACCCCGGAAACCCTTGAACAACAAACACATCGCGAAAGCATCAGACCATCAGAACCAACCTGGCCACAAAAGCGGCCCTAATTTAAACCACGTTCCTGTGAAACCTTGAACATCCTTTCAAGACCCCTTTTAAATTCAAAAGCACCATGAAGACTGCAAAGCACCTTAGCCACATCAGATTTTTAAAACAAACCCTAAACCCTAAACCCTAAAATCACAAACCAGAGGAGCCCCAGGCATCTCACCTGAAGGCGGATAATTTCAGAGCGGAGCTCCTGGTGATGAGGGCGCCAGGGGGGCTAATATAATCTATAGGGGCCTTAGTAGTTTGTGTATCATACTTATAGTAAGGAACCTCCAAAAGAGTATAGGTAATTGCTGAGGCCGTTAGATTAGGGCATGCTAGAGATTTCGAATTTCGGGGGTTAGGGTTGAAAGCATTCGGCTGCGCATAGAGGTCTCAATGTCCCGGGTCCCTGCCGTAGGGCTCAGGGAGGTCAGGATTTGATGGGTTCCGGGTGTCACGCTATCGAGCTCTGGGATGCCTCAGAGCTTTGTCGACGTCGGCAGACAGAGAGGCTTTGATAATTCCCCTGGGGATTACACTTGAGAAGACAGCTAAGACGGTTCAGGGCTTATGCGAGGGCCATTAGTTTGTTTGAAAGCTGGCATGACGTCCCACTGCTTGTTGACTGTATGCTGGTTCATCTTGATCTTGTAGCGCCTCAGCAACGCTTAAACCCTTGACTTAAACACACCCTGCAACCCTCAAGCCTTCACCCGAAACACTGTAGTAACTTTCAAGACGCCAGAGAGCCTTCTCTTGCAGGCTTGCCTTGAACATAATGATACATTGCCTCAGCACTGATCCACCGCAAACACTCACATCCCCAAGACCTAAGCCTTGCGGCCCTAGCAAATCCCGAAACCAAACTCCGAACCCTCCAAGCCTCCAATAAACCAAACCCTGCAGTTCTGATATCTGCTTGGGAAATACACCCTGATACGTTGACCGACGAAGTCAGGGTTCGCAAACCCTACATCCCCCAAAAACCCTGAACCCTAAAACCACATCGAAGCTCCCGTGGCACCTCCATAGCTTCACCCTGAGAAGCTGGAGTCTGCACCGACCCCTGAGGGGCCAGTTCACTGCGGTTTTGGACTTTCGTGGCTTAGGGCCAGGGTTTACCACGCAATGACATGACCCACCCGTAAACCCTGAACCCTACTATAATACTTTATATGAAACTCATAGCATACTACTTTGTAGAGAGGGTCTGGGGACTTGGTGGCCTTCCGGCTCATGCAAAGCTTTGGGGATGCACATAGACCGTAAGATTCAGAAGCCTTGCGTTTAGGGGCTAGTGACGGCTCGTTGCTTGTGTAAAAGACATCCATGCTAGTCAGAACCTCTCTCGCAGAAGCCAAGAAGGACCTGAAAGTTTAAGGGTCTGCGCTTTACGGGTTTCGGGTTTTGGGAAAAATAGTATGGGGTGTCAGACCCTGAACCCCCGGATACCTGGGTTGACAAGGCAGTTCACAGTTTGGGCCAGGGAAAATCAACGTGCTTTGGACTGGGCAAGCGTTGTGTTTGCTAAGGGGAAATATCCCAACTTATCCTAAACTCCCCAACCCTGAGCCCAGGGTTTTAGGTTTAGGGCTGTAGAGCTTAAGGTTCAGTACTATAGGGGCCTAAATAATTACCTCAATACTATCTTGGTGTTCCTTATTATACTTAGAGTATATTTCATACCAACCAAACACAATTCTAACGATTAAGGCCGCTACATTACTAAACCTTAAACTCCAAAGCCCTAGACCTTAAAATCCTTGGCCTGGTACTGGCTTTGGGATGCTTTAGGGCTTACGATGTTTGAGTTTCGAATGAAGGCGTAGGGACGTTGCCCTACCAATACTATTATCCCACAGGGTCCACATACACTGCTATTGTGGAACTAGGCTCCCAAACCATAACAGGCATGGCCTTTTTTGGGAGCTAATTCAATAATGGTAGTGTGCATGGGTACTAATGCCCCTATAATATGCCTCGAAGCTCCGGCTTGGTTTTCCCAAGCGGGGTGAAATCTAACCTTCGGAGCTCCAGGGGTTCAATTCTCAAGCAAAGGCCTTGAGGCTGTGAGGATGGAATCTGAAACTGGCTTGGAAGCTTTAGAGCCTCTGGCTTTGGGCTTAAGTTAAGGGTGGCTCTTTTGGGGGCCTTGGGCCCTAAACCCACAAGAATTCCTAAAACAGCTCCCTTCAATTTAGGATGCCCTAAACTCAAACTCTGAACCCTCAAGCCCTCTACGATTTCGGGAGTGGCCACAACATAGGTGGTTGTCAAAACTATAGTCCCGTCCCTTTTTGGGTTCCTCATATAGTACGGCACCTAACATTTAGGGTCCCCCAAAAGGGACCATAATTTTGACAATCACCCACATGAAAAGCCCGAGCCTCCAGAGTTGCGACTCTCCCCTGCAGATAGTCGATCTCCTTCTGGGCAAGAGCCTGGCAACATGCGAGGTTTAGGGTTTAGGGGTTTAGGATTTAGGGCTCTTCAAGACAGTGCAGCCTGTAGACGGCTTATGAAGGTGTCAGGCAACTGATGAAAACACAAGTCTAGAACATTTTTCTCAACACCTGCTAGCAATCGATGTTGTCTTTAGTTGCAGAAGCTCGCTCCGGTCTCCTCTCCAAGTCGTGGGCACAAGTGCCCGAATGTAGGTGCTCTTTCAATTGCATAGGGTTTCGGGCTAATCAGAATCTTCCTTTTAGGTCACCAATATAATACCAGGGACCTAAGATAGCTGAGCTACCCTAAGGAACTACATGGGTCATTATTCAGTGGCAGCTTCACATCGGGCCCTAAACCGCATATCTTGGATCCAGACTCCAAAAACCTGAACGTTCAACCTAAACCTTCAACCTTACTATGAGCCCCAGACCCACATTCGACACCCTAGACTCTGAAACTTAGACCCTAAGCGTTAAACCCGAAACCCTACACCAGGAATCCTGAAACCTAAACCCTATGGATCCCTATCAATTCCCTTAACACCCTGGAAATCCCTATCAGTCCCCTTGAACAACCCTATCCAGCCCCATTAAAACCCTAAACTTGGAGGCTCATGGGACTTAGTAAGTAAGGTTATAAGTAGGTTATAATAATTGGGATAACCCCACTTCGGGGACTTATCACCCCACTTATAACCTACTTACTAAGTCCCGTGATCCTCTACCCAGACCCCCGGGAGGATCTAGAAAGTAGATCCCACTAATTTGGGGCCCTATACTACTAAGGGTACTTTTTATCAACCCCCATTTGGGGATCTACTTTTTGAATCCTCCCGGGTGTCTGGGCAAGTAAATCCCTATCTACCCCTTGAAAACCTCAGCAGATGGCCAGAAAGCTCCAGTCCCTGCCTCAGCCTCGCGAGCATCCTGGCCTTGCTGCATGGGGGGATTCTGAATACGATGGGGGCCTTGGGGTTAGTTAGGGGTTTGTGTTAAGGGTTTAGGTTTTACGGTTTCGGGGTTTAGGGTTTAGGAACCCTAAACCCTAAACCCAAGTGGATTTTGTGTTTAAGCGCCGCTGTCGAATCTCGTTACAGTGAGTTTTTTCTAGGGTTTAAGGCTTCGGGCGATTCGGGCTACTATATTAGGTTTCTTGGGGGGGCCTTAAGAAGTAGAATGCGGCGCTGCGATGTATACAAAATACGGAAGCCTACGGAAGAGCCTGTTCAACTATTTCGGCTCCCATATTCATACTGGAGCCCTAAACCCTGAACCCTAAACCCGGAACCCTTAAATAACCCTAAGCCCTGAACCCTAAACCCCAAACCCCTAAACCCTGAACCCTCGACCCTAAACCCGTGAGGTCTCGGGTGGTGGTTCTGTAAGCATGGCGATCCGATGCTCGGCCAGTATGTGGCTCGGGGGAACCGGGACTGCCTGGCTCTTAGTAGGAAATTAAGGATTCCTTTGAGGGTTCCTTTAAGAGTCCCTTTAAGGGTTCCGTTAACGGTTCCTTTTCAGGGTTATACTCTAGTAGGGGTTTAGGATTCTTTGTAGGCTGTCTCGTTATTAGTAGGGAATGGGGGAATGGGTGATGGAGACTATTTTTGTGGATTCTCTGGGGACTGCTATAGCAAGGAGCCCTTAACCCCCGAACCCAAAAACCTTAACGAAAAGCTACAGTGCGGAAGACACTTACTGGGTCATGTGAGCCTTGGAGCAGTCAAAAAGGCAGAAACAGCAAGTATTTGGTACTTAACGGAGCCCAATACTCTGTAAATAAGGTATGCGAATAAGATCAATGCACCTTAAATCCCGCAGAATCCTCTATCATGTAAGGGATATTATTCATTCAAGAGATATTGGCCTCTCTTGGTTTGGGAGTTGGGAGCACTTGCGGAGTCCACGCCAATGGTTCTGGCGGCGATGGTTGGGAGGGACTTGTAGGGTTCTGCTGCAGCCTTCAACCGTTGTCGCACCTTGAGGCTGTTACCGCCGTAGTCAGAACTGCCCCAGGTCACCACCGACCCATCGGCCCGGATGGCAGCGAAAGCTCCATGAGAAGCTTGGATGTGCTGAACTTGCTGCAGCTGATTCTGCACCACACGGCTTTCGCCTCCATATTCAGCATCGCCCCAGGTCACCACCGAGCCATCGGCGCGGATTGCTGCAAAGGCTCGCGAAGAAGCTTGGATGTGCAGAACATGTTGCAAGCGATCCTGTACCGCACTACTGTCGCCTCCATATTCAGCATTGCCCCAGGTCACCACCGATCCATCTACCCGGATTGCGGCAAACGCTGCGCCAGAAGCTTGGATGTGCTGAACATTTTGCAATCGATCCTGCACCGCACGACTGTCGCCTCCATTTTGAGCATTGCCCCAGGTCACCACCGATCCATCTACCCGGATTGCGGCAAACGCTGCGCCAGAAGCTTGGATGTGCTGAACATTTTGAAGTCGATCCTGCGCAACAGTGTTATCGCCACCAACAAGATCATAACTGCCCCAGGTCACCACGGAACCATCGGCCCGGATCGCGGCAAACGCAGCATCAGAAGCTTGGACGTGCACAACATTGTGCAGCTGATCTTGTACCGCAGTGCTATCACTTCCGTAGTCAGTATTGCCCCACGTCACCACGGATCCATCAGCCACGATCGCAGCGAAGGCTCCAAAGGATGCTTGGATGTGCTGCACATCTCGTAGTCGATCCTGTACCACCGCGCTGTCTCCGCCGCAGAAGCTAGAATCGCCCCAGGTCACCACTGATCCATCAGCCAAGATTGCAGCAAACGCTCCGTAATCGGATTGGATGCTCAGAACCTTTTGCAGCCGACGCTGCACCGCAGTGCTGTCACCTCCACAGGGGCCACCCCAAGTCACCACGGAACCATCGGCCCGGATCGCAGCAAAGGCTTCGTCTGAAGCTTGGATGCGTACAACTTCTCGCAGCAGATCCTGCACCGCAGTGCTATCACCTCCGACTACAGCGCTGCCCCAGGTCACCACGGAACCATCAGCCCGGATCGCAGCAAAGGCTCCTGCAGAAGCCTGGATGTGCACAACATTTTGAAGCCGATCCTCCACCGTGCCGCTGTCACCACCAATTTCGACATCTCCCCAAGTCACCACTGAACCATCTCCTAGGACTGCAGCGCAGGCAGCAAAACTGCGCTTAGCATCACGATCAAAAGAGATCCCAGAAACTGCAACTCTCGTCTGCCCAACATGCAGGGTCAACATTTCATGATATTTTAACCCAGCTCTTTCGACAGTTGCAGCTCCATCCAAGGTCTCTCCTGAGGAAGTTAGAAGCCTGCCCTTGCCGACTCCCAAAGCTCCCTGGGCACGTAGGCTCACTTCCTGGCACGTCTCATCGGCTCTTGCTTCCAAGGCTACTGCTCTCCCACTTATCAACTGCACGTTCACCGAGATCGACATGGAGCCGATGGCAGGTTGCCGCTGTCGCATGCAGTTGAGGGCTGCGCTTGACCCAAGCCTTGAGCCATGTGAGTCTTTTTACCAAGCATGGCTCTGATTAAACGTTAGGACCCTACGATTAAGGGGCACACCATGTTAGAGGGGTCTTCTACTAGTCCTCCTGAACGGTCCCGGGATTTCCTGTGAGAAGATTCAAGACTTTGCAACTGTGCTTCGAGAATTGAGGCTCAGGGTCCACTATGCGACTTACAAGGCCTACGGTCGAGGCTTTGTCAAACCCAAAACACCCTAAACCCCTTCAAGTAACACACCTCGCACAGCTGCCATGTCCCCTTAAGGGAACCATCCCTAAACCTAAGACCAACCTAGGAATCAAACGGCTACCCTTTTGGGTTTAGACGGGGTTTGAAGGGAACCTAAACTCCAAAAAAAGGGAACAAGGGCCTCCTCTGGGTCCTAGATCCCAATGGAACCTCCAAAGGATCACTCTACTTAGAGTAGTAAGTAGGAATATAAGCAAGGTGGCTATAGCTATATCTACTTATCACCCAATTAGGGTACTTATAAGCCTACTTACTAAGTCCCATGATCCTCTAAGTAAGGAACCCTTTTCCGCACCCTTACAGGCCCAGGCCCAACCGCAAAGCTTGATCTCTGAGCTCTTCGATGAGGTCGCCTGGACAGTCTGGGGTTGTAGCATATATACATACATAGTTCATTCAGAGGCACATATATATATATATATACGAGAGAGAGAGAGAGAGGGGATACAGAGGGAGAGAAAGAGAGAGATGGGGGTTCTAAAGGGTTTAGAGTAGAGTTTAATGATAACGGGTCCACGGTTCAGGGTTGAGGGTGTGGTCTCGGGCTGAGTGTTCAGGGCCCATCATCTAACCGCCCCAGAAGAGCTGCTGATACTATTGAGGCCTTAGCTGTCGGGTTCTAGCTCTATCAGCACAGGTGTTCTGGGTCTGAAAGTTGTTGGATGTGGCGGTTTTACTTTGCTGCTGCTGGTGCTCTCTATATCTCGATATATATATATATATACACACACATACAAATATGTATGTACGTATGTGCGTATGTTTGTATGTACCTATATGTATGTATGTATATATATACACACACATACAAATATGTATGTACGTATGTGCGTATGTTTGTATGTACCTATGTATATATATATATATATATGTATATGTATATATATATATGTGTGTGTGTCTGCGTGTGTGCCGTAAATGTACTCATGCAACATGCACTTGTGCACACATGTATACTCCCAGATGCGCATGTGCGAGTAGTGATGGATGGTTACAATCTGTAGTTTGGCACACTAGGTTTGGGTATGTGTTGCATCCTTCGCCGTTCTGTAGAGCTTGGGACTGGCGGGTTTAGCACTTAGAGGAACATGGGACTTAATAAGTAGGTTATAATTAGAGTTACAAGTCCCCTAAGTGGGGTTGTCCTAATTGTAACCTACTTATAACCTTACTTACTAAGTCCCATGATCCTCCAAGTATATATTTTTGGGGCAGATCTCAGAGCCAGATACTTCAGCTTTTAAAGCAGAAGTCTGAACTATGTGACGATTGACTGGGGCCTTAAGGTACACGATAAACTAATCCAGAATGCCCAGTAACCTAGCAATAAAAGGGCTCCCTTTTTCGTGTTGGGCAACTTTATAAGGAACCTAGGACTGCAAAAATGGAATAAGGGTACTACTGGGAATCCTAGTAATTGAAAGTAAAAGGGGATTTTCATCCGAATACTTCAAACCTTGGGTTACGCAGGATCTTACTTAGAGGACCTTGGGACTTAGTAAGTAGGGTTATAATAAGTACCTTACTTAGGGTAGGTAAGACTATAGTTACCTTACTTATAACCATACTTACTAAGTCCCATGATCCTCCAAGTAGAGGGAGGGGGGTTATGGGGCCTGAGTGCCCGCAAGAAGGACCAAACAAAAAGGCCCACTTAAGGGCATATAGTCCCCTACCCCCCTCCGCCCTACCCGCCTAAGGTTCCCTACGAAGAAGGGTCTGGGCTGCTCGCAGAGGGATCAGGAGCTACCAGCTCGGATTGTTTGGGCTTGAATTTGCGAGGTTAGAATTCTTACTTGTCGGGTATCATGGGGAACTAAAGCTTTACCTTTTTGGTTATATAGGGATTATATAGGGGCTATACTACCCAAAAAACGTTAAAGGTTGCCTACTCTACTACTAAGCATTTGAAAACCTCTCCAAGACTCTTGATCAAACATCAGAGTATACAACCCTTCTATACGGGCGGGCTCTACAGGAAAAACATGTCGGATGATCTTCTAATGAGGCTGATTCTAAAGGAACCAGTGAACTACCTATAGTCTCCATTGTAGTTCCTCTTTCTGGTTAACCAGTTTTGTGGTTAGGACCCTATAATATAGTTTTTGGTTAACAAAAAAAGGAACTACAATGGAGACTATAGGTATTCTCGGCACGGCACGCTGTGCTGCCAGCTCGCGCCGGGCCTTGGATATTTGAGATCAAAGTACTTAAAGGATCAGGGGACTTAGTAATTAGGGTTATAAGTAAGGTAACTATAGTTTTTTCTACTTAAAGCCTACTTATAACAATACTTACTAAGTCCCATGATCCTCCAAGTAGGGGTCGCTTTGGGAGAGTGTTCAAGAGGTACCTCGTTCAATACCGGGATGTTGTACAGTAAAAAAATGTACGGGTTCTGAAGCCCTTTCTATGATTCCCTAAGGGTCCATGTGCTCATGTAGTATATACATTGGCCTTAATACCCATACTTTGGGGATCATGTATCTCTATATGGGTACATGGACCCTTAGGGATTTGTTAAGCTATTGCAATTGAGGGATGCTTTTGGGGGATCGGGGTCCCGAAACTGAGGTTTTCTTAAGAGTCCCTCGGGCTCTGAAGTTAGGGCTTTGCTGGGATCAAGGTGGGCTTCGGGCCGGCGTCTGATTCTCCGCCGGGTCTGCATTTGCGGTCGAAGTGTGGTGATTCCCATGAAACCCCCCAAGAAGGATCTTTGGCAAAAGGGCCCCGCGCGCGCATACCTTAACAAACCAGTTGGTACGGTCCTCCGCAATCTATGGGGCCCCAAGCAGGTTAGCAGGTAGGCTAAAGCACTCTAGGGCGTAAAGTGGTGGAGGCTTGGGTGGGTCGAGGGCTTGCAGGGCTGCTTAGGAGGCTTGTGCACGTGTGGGAAAATGCAAAGCCTACAAGCTCTGCAGAGTCCACAGGCTATGCTGACCTGCGCATGACAAACCGAAACGGCGATCCTCTGGAACGGTTTACATAGAGGATCATGGGACTTAGTAAATAGGGTTATAAGTAAGGTAACTATAGATATATCTACTTATAATCCCAATTAAGGTACTTATAACCCTACTTACTAAGTCCCATGATCCTTCGAGTACCCGGAAACTCGCCTCATCCAGCTCCTTCTCCGACTCCAGCGTCCGAGCGGCCTCTCTCTGTGTGTCTTATGTTAGGGGTTAGGGTTTAGGGTTTAGGGCACAAGGGCTTACTAATTGAGGGCTAGCGGAAGGTAGGGAAAGCTACCGTTTAGTGCGAATGACCGGCGCAGCCAAAGTTTTACGTGTCCTTGCTCTGCCCACTATCGACTCACCAGGTGTCTAGGGTTTAAGCTAGTGAGACCAGGGAGCAAACAGAAGCCCGAACGAGAGCATTGCTTGGCTACTGCCCACTGCCCACCTACAGCAACAGTCTAGCATGGGGCTCCGGCTACGGGCCTTCTCTATCTCTGTCTCCGTCTCTCTCTCTCTCTCTCTCTCTGTCTCTCTCTCTCCCTCTCTCTCTCTCTCTCTCTCTCTCTCTTTCTCTCTCTCTCTCTCTCTCTCTCTCTCTCTCTCTATATATATATATGTCCACATGTATATATCATAAGTATTTTCACCTGTTACCCACTAGAGGCTGGGACCCCACATCGGACGACAGTTCAAAGCAGACCAAAGCCCCACAGCCAGGATCGACTCAATCCTCCCCAAACCCGGCGATTCCGGACTGGACCTACGAGTAACCTAGGAATAAAAAGGGTGCCTTTTTTTGGTTTAAAGGGTGCTATAAGAGAGCCTAAACCCCAAAAAAGGGAATAAGGGCCTGCTCTGGGTCCCAGTTGAGTCCTTTTCGGGTGTTAGGTTCTAGGGTCTAGGGCTTATAGGGTTTAGGTTTATAGGGCGCAGGGCCTTGAAGTACCCCTTCCCAGAGACTCAATATCCCTTAATTAAGGAATATTCCTCAAATCAGATCCTTAATCTGATTTAAGGAATATTCCTTAATTAAAGGATATTGGAGTCTCTGGGTTGAATACTACAATAGGATCCCTAATATGATTTAAGGTATATTCCCTAATCAAGGGGTTTTGGAGGCTCTGGGACCCCTTGAATACCGGACCCTCCAGGCCCTAAACCCCAAAGCTGGACCTGGAGTCTCTGGGAACTCAACCAATACTGCTCCTTTAAAGGGATTAATAAGGGTACCGTTAAGGGGTTCCTTTAAGGGATCTATAGGGTATAGGGTTGATGATATAAATCCTGCATCACCTTAAGGACCCTAAACTATGGGAGTTATGGTATATTCCTTATAATAGGTAATGCAGAAATTGAATCATCAACCGTATTGCAGCGAATGTGAAGTGCACCCCCTTTGATGCAGAACTCTTAAGCTGAACTCACCCAGAAACAAAGCCGCTACTGCGATCGTGGGGTTAGCGGGTTTAGGGCCTTATAGGGTTCAGGGTCCCATTTCGACAGCCCCATGAACCCGAACCCGTTAAACCTATAACCCCCAAAACCGGGAACCGAGCTTTAAGAAGGAGCCCACTCCCTGCATAAGCAGATCCCAGGGTTTTGGGGGCTCACACTTCACTGTGATCATCGTGGAGAGCCCCGGGACATCGTTTCTAGGCTGGGCCTTTAGAGCCTTTGAATGAGATTCGTAAATGAGAACCTTTTATATTACAAGCGCAGGAAGGGGAAATATGACACCTCAGATGTTTACCTTAGTTATTTCTAAATCTTCGGGCAGCTGGAGCAATCGCAAACGCCCTCAACAAGCAAAACCCTCCCGCAGCGCAGTCTGAACGTTCACGTAGCAAAGAGCCCAGTATCCCTCTAACTGTTAAGCACGCCTCTACAAGACTGGTTACCATAGGATCACCGAGTTAATGTCTCCTAGAAATCCAGGAAGTCTCCACCTGAGGCATATCGTTGACAACCCGAAGACCCAAGACCCCTAAACGGCCCTAAACTCTGAACTCTTAACCATCAAAACCCCAAACTCGCACACCGTAAAACCGCGTAGCAATCCTTATAGTAGCCCTTGTAGGATCCCTTAACGGAACCCGACGCCCGGTGAGTCCTGTTCCTCGGTGAGCTGCACTTGCAGCTGCTCGAGGTGTTGTTGCCACTTCGACCTCAGCAATCCCCAGAACTGCAGTTTGACTTCGAGGATCATGGGACTTAGTAAGTAGGGTTATAAGTACCTTAATTAAGGTTATAAGTAGATATAACTATAGTTGCCTTGCTTATAACCCTACTTACTATGTCCCCCCATCCTTTAAGGATGGTGCAGGGGTTACTTCAAAAGTGAGCTTAGACCCGCAGGGTGCCACGGCCACCACTTAGCACTCCGACGAAAAACATCGAGTCCCAGACCTGGACCCGAAACTTGTATGACCACAGACCCCACACCTGAACCGCAAAAACCTAAAGCCCTAAAGCCGCAACTATATCCACAGCCCCTGAACCCTCCAAGACTTTATGAGGAGGGCTCTACGCTACAACAGTATGAAGGAAGTCTAGGGCATGAGATCCCTGCTTTCCCGGGCCCTATACTTCTTGGGGCCAACAGGGTTGGCGGATTTTGGGGCTGGGGGTTTTGGGGCGGAAGTAGTTCCTGGTGCCTGCACCCACTACCTAGAGGATCATGGGACTTAGTGAGTAGGGTTATATGTACCTTAATTAAGGTTGTAAGTGGATAAAACTATAGTTGCTTTACTTATAACCCTACCTACTAAGTCCCCCGATCCTTTAAGTACCAACACTTTAACCCAGACCCTCAGCCCTAAAGCCCAAACCACCATGCTCGGGTCCGTACTGCTGTCGCTTCAGTGTCTCCTGAGCTGTGCTTAAATACATGTATAACAAGGCTGACGGTTTAGTTACCTTTTGGTGTATATACTTGCATATATAAATAAATAAATAAATATATATATATATATATGTATACAGAAGAGGATATATATATATATATGTATAATTTATATACATGCTGTATGTTATATATATATATGTGTATTATTGTATGCATATTTTCATGCACACATAAACGAAGACACTGACTTTCATAAGGTTTAGGACTAGGACATCTTGCGAGGATTTGAACCAGTCTTGGCTTCACAGCTGCGTGCTTGGGGTCTGAGGTGGTGGAACAGGACAGTTCACAAGTAAGGTCTTACTGCAGGGATACCTCCAGATTGACACATAGTCCTGCCTACTATCCCCCTCCAGACCATAGTCCCCATGATCTTTCAAGCACGCTCTCAACACCAAGCATTCGAAAACAACAAAAAAACGAATCGCACAATGCCGCCAGCTAATTACGCATTCAGGCCGTGGTGCAGTTTAGATCGTGTCCGCCTTGTACTAGTAGGACGTATCATGACTTGTCAATCGTCTAGGCGTTGGGTTCAACATTTAGCATTTCGGCGGGGTCTTAGTGCCCTCAGCTCTACAGCCGAAACAATGCATCTACCATCCCCTGGTAGCGCCTTGCTTGCTCTTGACAGCCAAGTTGCGTTCTCGTGCTCCAGTTCCTATTGGCTTCGAACGCTTAGGAGATTCAGGCGTTCATACATCTACGGATCCACAAACTGTCAAATCTCAGTGCTGTACACAAACTAAGTTGTCATAACCAGCTACTTTTTGGGATTGTGGCTATACAGGTATGAACCCAGCATTTAGGATTGAAGCTTCATGGCTTGTTATGTCCGCCTAACACATAGGCGAGCAACAGCATAAGCCCAGCATAAGCCATGAACCTGTACATGAGGCTTTGCAGACGTTGTCGTGATCGTGCAGGGCTTGATCAGTTCCTAGATTACGGTAGTAAGTCGGTACGTACCTAAAGTTGCCTTAGTAATTATAGCCCTACTTACTAAGTTGCCTGAACCTCCAAGTATCTGGCAACTTTGCCACTTATGACTAGAGAAAGTAAGGCGAACTAAAGGTCAGGCCAACTAGTTCGGAAGTTGGAGGGGGAGCAGTCAGGCAATTAGGCCACCGCAAAACAACCTCAAGGACTCAAGAAAGACTGATCCAAAGCGTAGTGTCAGCCATCCCACTTCACGAACCGACCTCAACGAAGCTTCCACTCAAACCAATGGGAACACCAGGGGTCCCTTTCACAAACTCCCTTTCACAAATACCGCACAGCAATCGAGTCGTAAGTACATGCAAAATTCCTCCAACCCTGAAACCCCAAACCCTGCTGAACCCTGAAGCCTAAAGCCCTGAGATCTGAAATCCCGAACAAAACAGGAAAACCTTACATGAACCTTCGAAAACCCGACCGACGCCTCCAGTCTTTCCGCGTCGGCACCGCGCCGTACCGAGGCTGCCCGGAGGACGCGGTTAGTTTCCTTGGGCTGAACGGGTCCTAAGAGTTCCCTGGGGAAGAACCCTTCGTTTTCCTCTTCCTCTTCAGCTTTTACCCTCAACCCCAGAAACATAAAACATTACAACCCAAACCCTAAACCCTAAACCGGAGTCCAGAAACATAAAGACCTTAAAACCTAAACCCTAAACCGGAGTCCTCTTCGGTCCGAGGACTCCGTCTTGCAATTTGTTTGCTTGCTGTCGGACAGCGAGCTCTGGTTCGTGTGCTCCGTTTCCCTAATGCTGGCGGCCACTATACCAGACCCAAGAGTAACCGAGGAATCAAAAGGGTGCCTTTTTTTGGTTTAAAGGGGCTCAGAAGGGCACCTGAACCCCCAAAAATGGGGGAAAAAGGGTTTAGGGTTTAGGGTTTAGGGTACTATAGATCCTAGTATACTGTCAACCACCTGAGCTCGACAAACTGTCGGCAAGAGAAAACAACATCTGTCGCGAAGATCGAAGATCCCCACACCCCTGATCCCTGTGAGAGTTGACATTGTCTGCTGGATAATTAATTTAGTCCCTTCTGAATCTCTGAAACCCCCACAACGGACCCAGGAACCCTAATGCCTTAATGATTGTAATGGGGTGTTGCGACATACTGAAAACATCTGAAAACTACACGGAGATTATGAGGGGATGTTGCTGGTAGACGTTCCGGCCCTACACTAGATACTTACACACAATCCCGTCGAGCCTTTAAATTCGAAGTTCTCAAATGTGAATCCGAAAGCTCCCTCGAACATAGGAGTTTCAGAGCACTAGGGGACCTGGAAAAAAAACAATAGTCGGCTTTTTAGTTGGACGGACGCCCTAAGACAGTGCATACTACAGCATGGTTTACCATATCCATATATATATATATATATATATATGCTCACCCCCCCCCCGTTGACAGACCGCGGGTCTAAAAAAAACCGTGCACGACGATATTCTATGAAGCAAAACCTTTACATGAGGTACATAGTATAGCACCAGACGTGCGGCACATGAGTTACGTAACAGTCTTGTGGTAGTATCGGTATTAGGGTGCGTATTATTATTAATATTAGTACTATTGTTTGCTGTAAGTATACGTATCAATATTGCCAACTATAAATTAGTGTTAGTGCTCATGTTCGTGTAAGAGTTAGCGCTAGTGCCAGTGTCAATGTCAGTAATACAGCACCACTGCTACGAGTAGTATCAGTATCAGTCTTAATGCTGGGTTTAACAGCAGCTTATATTCGCAGAAGTGCTAGTATTAGTATCAATATTAGAACTAGTTAGTTTGGATATGTTAGTATATTGATAGTCTCGTATATTAGCAGATGAGTATATTAGTACATCAATGTATTCGAACAGTAAAATATTTGCATACTTGTATACTAGTATATTTTACATGTTAGTACAACTGGTGCATGAATACACTACTATACTGCTGTACTAGCTTACTAGTATATTGACATACCAGTATATTCGAACGTTAGCATATTAGTGTACGAGTATGTGTACTATATGACTGTTTTATCTAAGCATTTATAAGTATATCAGTATGTTGGCATATTGGTATACGAACTTGTCATGTCGGTATTCTTGCATAGTGCAGTAGCCGTATATGAGTACAGTCACATATTCGTGTAGTATACTCATACAACAACGAGAGGTATATTGATACATTGGTATATGGGCATATGCCTATGCCAAAGCATTAATACATGAATGCACTGACGTATATATCTGTATCTTAAGATAGTGGTATGTATTTTATGTACATTAGTATATGCAGGTGTCTATTAGTAATGATATTAGTCATCATATCAATATGAATATACTATTGGTGTTCGTAGCAGTATTCATGTCAATATTATTAGAAATAGGACTATTTATACTCGTAATAGCCATAATATGAGTGCTCATGCTGGTAATACTAGTGGCATTCTTGAATATTCAGCAGATTATCAAAGTCCGTACTAGTGTTGGTGATAGCATCACTGTTAACGCACAAGAGTTTACGTACTCGTATTCGTAGGAGTATCAATAGCTATGTAAATCTTGATGTTAGTATAAATTTTGTGTGAAGTATTAGCAGTAGTGTTAGCTGTATTTTATGTACATTAGTATAAGCAGGTGTACATTAGTAATGATATTAGTTTTCATATCAATATGAATATACTATTGGTATTCGTAGCAGTATTAATGTCAATATTATTAGAAATAGGACTATTTATACTCGTAATAGCCATAATATGGGTGTTCATGCTGGTAATACTAGTGGCATTCTTGAATATTCAGCAGATTATCAAAGTACGTATTAGTGTTGGTGATAGCACTACTGTTAACGCACAAGAGTTTACGTATTCGTATTCGTAGGAGTATCAATAGCTATGTAAATATTGATGTTAGTATAAATTTTTGTTAAGTATTAGCAGTAGTGTTAGCGTTAGTACTATAATATTATTGATGATATACATTCGAAAGAATGTTTGTAGTATTATTACTCTTGATCACGTTAAATTCTAACAGTTGAATACATGAGTGAGTTAAAGGATTTGTATTTTAATATGGTGGTATGCATGTTTATGTACATTAGTACATACAGGTGTGTGTTAGTATTGGTATTAATATACATTATTATCAATATGAATATGGTTATTGATATGCGTAGGAGTAATAAGAGCAATACTAATCAATCTTAGTATTTGTGTTATGCATATTCGTACTAAGCTTTATAGAAGTGTAATATTAGTAGTAATGCTGGTATTAGCTTGAGCATTCAACAAATGATCACTGTCAGTATTTCCAATGGCAATACGATATGTAGGAGTATCAATACATATATGTATATACAGATAGACAGGTAGATTGAGAGATATTCGTTTAAATATGGGCATGAGTATTGACAGCCCTTGCCTTTGCAAGTAAGTCGTGCATGGTCTGTCATCGGATGGGTCACAATCAGCCCTCCTGAGAATCAATTCCAAGGGTCAGGAGATTCCAAAATTTCCAAAACGTTCCAAAATTCCAAATTTCCGAAATTCCAAAATTTCAAAATTTCCAAAATTCCAAAAAATTTCCCAAAAAGTTCCCAAATTCAAAAATTTCCAAACCTTCCAAAATTTCCAAAAGTTCCAAAATTTCCAAAATTGCCAAAAAGTTCCCGCCCTTATGTTTTTGGAAAAATCCTGTCCACTAAGGTCGGGCCCGTTGGAAATTTTGGAAAATTGTGGAACTTTTTGGAAATTTTGGAAATTTGGAACTTTCGGAAATTTGAAATTTTGGAAATTTTGGAAAATTTGGAAATTTTGGAAATCCGGAAAGGTAAGGGAGGGAATTTGGAGGGAAAAATTTTGGAAATTTGGAATTGGAGTTTTGAAAGCTGAGGTGTAACCCCTCCACGATCACAGACCATTGCACTACGAATGAGTGAAAGGGCATGGTCTGTAAAAGATGTCTTTTGGGGGTTCCAAGAGACGTGTTTTCGGAGGCTTCAACTCGATTAACCCCGAAAAAAGCACGAAACACACGGTGGAGACGATGTTTTGAAGGGTGGATGGTCTGTCCAACGGGGGGGGGGGTGCAATTATATATATATATATATATATTATTACATATGTATATATATATATATACATGTGGATAGCATAAACCTAAAAAAAGCTGGTTAAAGCCAATATACATCTTTAAAACGACTTGTACCACCACATCTCGCCCCAAAACCACAACCTGAAAACTGTTAGACTCCTGAAAGGCCCCGCAACGCTCGTACGTAGGTCTTCTGTTAAAACTTGAAGACTGATTGCATATCCAGGGTTAGGGGTTTAGGGTGTTACGGGTCTTGGTTTGTAGGTACCATTGAAGTAACCTGAAAGCCTCAAGGCCCATCTTCGAAAAGTCGCACATCGCCGTTCTTGGATTCTCTTCTCTCAAATCGACCTCATCTTCGGATACTGCATGTCTGAGATGGGGGGGCTTTCTTCGTAGGGCTTTCATGTAGGTTCCAAAGGGAGTGAAAAGAGTTTTCACCAGCATAACCAGTCAAGTGTGGCATAGGGTTTTATGCATCTTTGGGTTTTAGTGTTGAAACAGGGGTTGACCAAGCTTTTCACAAGGGTTCGACCATGTCTTCGACAAGGTCGGTTATCTTTGAGATGCGGGGTTATCCCAAAAACAGGTTCTGGCGCAGGAGGGGACTCTTGCGGGGTTGGACTTGGGGCTAAGGAGAAGTATGGGGTGTGTGCCACGCCGGCAGTAGCTTGTGGCTTCGTGTGGTGGCGGTTTTATATGTGTTATGCAGTTTGAGAAAATTATTCAGCCCTAGGAGCGAGGGTTAGACAGGACGTATCCGAATGATACGTGAGGCGAGTGTTGAGAGGCGCCACAACCTCATGGCAGCACGAGGCTTGTTCACATTTTGGCGTAAGTAATTTAGCCATCTTCGTGTCATCCTGATTCAGCCCATTTCGGTGAGAGTAAGCACAGAGTTGCCAGCTTAGCTTTTCACCGAAATCGGGCTGTGGAGGTCAACTTTGCAGACAAGCTGTGATGTGAGTGATTGCTGTTGCGTTGTCGATCCGCCGAAGGTTGTCAAAGGTTGCGTTCGAGTGCGCCCGGGGAATCTTCCTGAACGACACACCGCCTCGGTTGGAATGTTTCCGAAGCCTGGTGGTGTCAATGGGACATTTTTCAAGAAAGGAATTAAAAACCCTACAAACCGTACCTGCTACACGCTGAACCCAAAGCCCTGAACCTACAACCGGCAACACTAAGCTTAAGCACTAAACTTACGTGATGCGGCCACCTAAAACCCATATCCTAAGCTAAAACCTATACCCAGGAACCCTAAAGGCCCGACTTCTCTGCACCCTCAGCCCTAAACGCTAAACCTTATTACCCTAAAGCATGAACCCTTGTTAATATCATACATCATATATCATCCATATATTATATATGTACATATCCTGTACATATGATACAGGGGGACCATGTCATATATATATGTGTATAATTTAATTAATATATACCACATGTATATTCAGCAGTAAACCCTAAGCCCGGGCGGCTTTTCCGGCGTGCGAAAGACCTCACGCGCTCTACGCCGACTCCAGCAGACCTCGACTGGGGTGGGCTTCACGAGGCTTTTCGGTTCTCAGGGTGTGTTAGGGAGTTTAGTTTTTACGGTTTTTTAGGATTCGATAGGGTTCCTGTAACGGGATATATCTATAAGGGGTTCTATAAAAAAAATAACGGGTGTTCATTTGAAAGGGATTAGAAGGGGTTCTATGGAAGGTTGTGGGTTTAGGAGTTTAGGGTCGTCTGGGCTTTGGGTTTAGGAGTTTAATATTTAATTAGGATGGTCTACGCGTTCGGATCTATCTAATAAAGGGTTCCTGCAAAGGCACCTATAAGCAGTACTTTTACAGGGATCTATATCAGGGTTTAGGGGCTAGGGTTTTGGGGAGATCGGCGCTTTATTAGGGTTGAGTTTAGGGATTATTTCGGGCCTACTTGGAATCCTCGCTGTGTTAAACTAGTTATCTTGGTAACAATGAGTGGTATAATGTTTTATAATAGTTAGGTGGAGTTAGCCTAAGTTGTTATAACTTTCCTCCCCAACCCACTGTTTTTTGGGTTTGTGGCTTTTCGTAGGCAGGGCAAGACTCCCTACCTAAAATCTAGGGATGGAACAGCCATGAAGTATGGGAGCTATGTGGGGGAATCGGCTGGCCAGATAGGCTTTCACTATGGTTATATGTTATATGTAGCTGGCAATATATAGCGGTTGTCAGGGATATCTTGTAGAGCAGAGGGCCTTTTAAAAAAAGAATTGAGAAAGGAATCAGTAAAGCTTAAAATAGAAAACCCATGCATGAAAACGAACCCTTAAACCCCAACTTCTTTGGAAGTTTCCAATCCTCCTAGGTCGGCCCAGCGATGATCAGGGCGAAAAACCCCCCCAAACCTGCACTCAATAGGTGAGAGCATATGGATGTTTTACAGCTTGCAGTGGAGCTGGTACGGGGGGGATGAGCACGTGGACCTCTTGGTCTGAGGCGTTGACTATACAGAAGTGGTACTGGGGATGGAGTCGAGGGAACGAAAGCCTTGCTCGTTAGCGATTGGTTTGCATTTAGCAGAGTGGGCTGCTTTTGTTCACCTGTTGGGACTGGTCCACCGCTGGAGAAAGTGTGACTGTTGAGCACCCCATTCCCAAAGTGGAAAACCAAACCTTGGCCGACGTCCCAACGCGTCCGTCTGCTGCTGGTGGAAAAAAGACAACCACCAGCGTGGGCAATGAATGGTTGCCACCTTGGGCAACAGTCGCACTCGAAGCAACACATGGCTTTTCGTTCAATGGCCATCCACGAAGTAGCGGAGGGAATTTGGGGACTAAATTTGATGCTTGTTATGATGCTTGGTAGCTATTGGTTCAGCAGCTGGCAGGTGTCGGGTTGCAGACATGCCTCCCTTCAAAGTGGTGATCTCCATGGCCACGACCTGCTGCATCAAATGGCTTTCGAAAGCCGTGGTCTTCTGCAAGTTGGTGGCATACTTGGCAATGGTTTTGTGCTTGCGCTCAGTGGTGAAAGTGCTTGGCAACATCCCATACCTCTCCAAGAAATCAGGCAGGTGCAGAAGCCAGTGCCACTTCTTTATTAAGGAAACTCCGAAGTTGGCTTCCACGAAACTCTGGATGGCCAACTCAGCAGCTGGTAGTAGGCTTGCCCTGGTAGTGGCCCCATACATGGTTCCTTGGTGCACCTGGTCGAGCAGGTCTGCATGGGCCAAGAATGCCTCGCAGGCCTTAATGGGGCAGCCGCCCACCGGCATAACCATGGTGTGGAGATAATGCCGCACAATGGGGAATATACTCAAGAGGTCGCTGGCCTGGCAGGAAAACTTATAACTTGCCTGGTGTTTGCTCACCATCCTGGAGGAAAACAAAGCTTTCAGGTGCCCTGCTTTGGAAGCCCCTGGACAGGACCAGAGCTGGATGTACTTTTCCATGGAATCCCAAGCATTGAAACCCATTGCCATGCCAATGGTCTCCATTGTCTGGAAGAGGACGACAGGGCCAGTGCCTTGCAAGATCCCATGCATCCAATCGTGGCAAAACTGGCTCACTGGTCGAATGTGGCCTCTGGACAACAGCGGCTGGTTCAAGAGGAGGGCATGGGCATTCCACGTCCACCCTGCGGCCTGCTGCCAGTGCTGGAAATCCGCCTTGGTGCATGTTTGCTGCCTTTGGTCCAAACGATGGTAGGACTGGATGACCTCAGTGTCGGTTGTCAAGCGCAGTTGGTGGTATTTGGTCGTCGCATGGTCAATGACATCCTGGCCTGCAGCCATGGTGGCTGCTGAGTGGATGTTTGCGCATAACATGCAAAATCGGGTACCAGCGTCGCCTTTGGAAGACCAGATCTGCTTCTGGGCAGCCCCATCAGCGAGGCATATACCCCAATTGAAATGGAGGCGGATGTTGCCCATGGGCCCATGTGGACGTTTCAAGAGCAGGCCTCCACATGGTTCAGCCATGGGGCAGCAAAAGATGGCTTCCAGAATCTTGGCGAACACCTGGCCTATGCCACCTGGCAATTGGGCCACGAAGGTGGATCTTTCTAGGCTGATGGTCAGCCACATGTCTTCGTGGCCCATGGCTTCTTGGCCTAGCTGGAGGAAGGTGGCGTAAATGGCCCATAGCTTGCGTTCAGCACGACCAAGAACATTGCCAGGGATCACCTCGTCGCAATACAAGATCAAGGACCAGGGCTTGTCCAGCGACGAGGGATTGGCCGCATGCTTCCTTTGGAGCAGATCATGGAAGCTGCCCCCCATGGCGAAAAGACTGGTGATATAGACCAGAAGGTTGGCAAAATGGATGGTCACTGTGGCACCGTCGCTCATGGGCAGTTCTGCCTGCTGGATCAATGGTCCCAGGGGGCCGCCATCACAGCTTTCAAGAAGCTGTTGCCGTGCCTTTCGCTGGTCGTTGGAAGAACTGGCTTCCGGGAGGCCCTGCTCTTTGGCTGCTTTGACGAAGCCCGCCAAAGCACTTTGGGAATGGCCTGGCAGGCTGGCCTTGAACGTCAGAAGGTGTTGAAGTTTGGCTTTCTTTTTGGAAGGCTCCATGGTCACCCAGGGCTTCGGACAGTGCCTACTTGGTTTACAAATGATGGATCCGAACTTCTTATATATATATATGTAAACACATACTTTAAGATATTTCGATGTATCTGAGCTGTCTGCATCCATCTGGTGTGCACGTAATCAACGGGAAACGTTCCATCGACAAGCATATATATATATATATGCACGGTTTTGCAGAGGGGAGCTCGGGGCACCATGTTCAAACTAGTCCTGCATGCATTGCCTCTGCTGGTACTTCTTGTTTGGAGCAACAAGCTTCACGGACAGAAGTCATGCATTCTCAGAGCTGGCAGGACAGAAATGGAAAGGGCACTCACCGATTGCTATGTCGCCAAAAAGAAACCCTGCATGCCATATAGAGGCCCTTTGTCAGGAATATATGATTCTTGCAGTATCATACCTCAAGAGAAATACATATATTCCAGCTACAAGAAGAAATTGACCGTCCACAGACGTCAAATTCATGCTCGCACATGAAATATATATATATATATATATATGTATAGATATAAAAGTATATATATGCATATAAGACTATATATACATATATGTATATATATATACATATAAATATGTATATTTATTGCATGTATATAGGCATATATTTTTCAGTTATTGAATGAAAAGCGAAAGTAATTGGAGAAATAGAACCTTATTATATATGCGACATAAACCATTGTATACACCATTTCTATATATATATATATATATATATATACGTGTGTGTGTGTCTGTGTATCTCTACACGGAGACGACAGCGAGAGAGAGAGAGAGAGAGAGAGAGAGAGAGAGAGAGAGAGAGAGAGAGAGAGAGAGAGAGAGAGAGAGAGAGAGAGAGAGAGAGAGAGAGAGAGAGAGAGAGAGAGAGAGAGAGAGAGAGAGAGAGAGAGAGAGAGAGAGAGAGAGAGAGAGAGAGAGAGAGAGAGACGAGCATTGCATGCAAAGCAAACAACTTGCGAGAAACTTTTGCCCCAATGCAAGGCCCGTGGTTAAGCCAACGGATCTGGTCAGCCAAAATGGCCAATTATGGTGACACGGGAGGTCTCTGGAGCTCACTTGGCCATCCTGGCCTTTCGGGCCATATGGGCCCGATAGGCTTCTCGGCCTGGGAGCCGCAGGCCTGTGTACGTTGGGCTCAGGCACTGCCCACAACCGCTTGGATTCCCTCGGCATTTGGGGCACCCGAAAATCGGTGGATCCCGCTTGTGCGGCGGCAGGTGGTCCTGGTTCTTGGCCACTGGCTTCGCTTGGTTCGCCTTTGCCTTGGGGGTGGCCTTGGCCTTGGCCTTAGCCTTGGGATTGGGCTTAGCCTTGGGATTGGCCTTGGCCTTGGCTTTGGCCTTCGCTTTGGCTTTTGCCTTTGGCACGGCCTTCTCTTTGGCCTCAAGCTTCCTCTTCCTGAGTTCCTCGAAGTGCTGGTCCTCAAACTCCTGCAAAGTCTTTGGCTTGGAATTGCAGGGCTTCTCCGTAGACATGTCTGGCTCGGCTGTGGCGAGCATGGGATCCGGCGGCACTGCTGCTTGGCTGCCCGCCTCATCATGGGCCGTAGCAGAAGTCTGCTGCAGTGCTGTTTGCTGCGACGGCTGCTGCAGCTGCAGTGGCTGGGGCGAGGGCTGCTGCAGTTGCAGTGGCTGCTGCGAGGGCTGCTGCAGCTGCACTGGCTGCTGCAACGGCTGCTGCTGCTGCAGCGGCTGCTGCTGCAGCGGCTGCTGCTGCACCGCTTGGTTCTGCTCGTTCTGCACCGGCAGAAGTGCAAGCTGCGATGGTTGCTGCTGCGGTGTTGGCAGGTTCTGCAGAGCCAGCCGGTCCTGGCGAGGCTGCAAGAGTTTAATCTCTGGCTCTGCAGGTGGTGAAGCCCACCGTTCTGCCAATTGGGAGAGCATTTGGGCAGCTTTGGCCAGATGGTCATGGCTTCCATGTGCCTTGTTGGACTCCGCCGGCACATGATAGCCAACCAGCAAACGATGGTTCTTCCTCATGGGCACCTTCCTGTACCAAGCATGCAGAGGAAGCTTTTTATTGGCTGGACTGCAGCCATTCGTGTATGCTTGGCTCAGCCAGGCCTCGCCATTCTGGAGAGGATCCTCCGAGTAAGTGGCCAGTTTGGGCACAGCCTCAATCTTGGCCGTGCCGTGGAAGATGGCCTGGAAGTCGTCTACCATGGAATGTATGGCCCTCGGCTGCATCTGTGGTTGGCCTCGGCTGTGGTTGACGTAGAGCAGGGTGGCGAGCACCTGGTGCACCGTGTTCTCCTTCAGGGAGGTAAGGCCCATTGCTCGGAGCCTTTTGGCCATGACAGACATCTGGTCATCCTTGGATACGGCAGATTCGAGAGCCTGCCAATCCGCCGTGGTCAAGTATGCTGGCACATGGACTATCTTCTGGCCGCAAGTGGAGAGCTTGATGTGGGAGGCTTCGTTGGTCTGGCATGTCTCAACGGCCTCCTGGATGCTCTCCTTTATGGCATCTGGCAGCTCCATGCTTTGGACTTCACCGATCAATTGGATGATGCCTGCCGATGTCCAATTCTTGGCCGCACGGATCCTTTCCACGAATGTGGTCGCCATGGTAGTGACGACCAGGCTCCCTCATCTTAGTGAGCTGGCCCAGATGGCGAAGTTCAGACAAAAAGTCAGAAATGCTCCACACTTGGGACATGCCGGCACAAGCGTGGTCCTAAAACAAATTGGAATGCAGGCCAAGGTGGCTGCGAGGATGGCAGAGAAAGCACATCTCAAGCAATCTATAGCGGCACGTTGAAAGGCACATCCTATAGATACATTAGGACACACAGAAGACATGTATATGTAAAGACAGATATGCATGTCTATATATGTATATACACATAAAATATATGTCTGTGTCTCTTTATGTATGGACAACAACAGAAAACAGTACAGAATATAGAACACAGCGATTGTTGATTCTGGAAGGAGACATCATGCAAGCCAAAGTTGTCTGGATTTCTGCCAAAACAACATGAAGTTCGTGAGAGTTTAGATGAAGAAGAAAAGACACACACACACACACCCATGTACAGATACCATGTGAAACATATACAGTATCCAGCTTTTTTGGCTAGCCAACAGAAAGAATGTGTATATATATATAAGTTATATAGTTCAATTAAATGAATGCATGTATATATAAAGATGTACATATGTAGGTAAACAGACAGATACACATATATATATATATATAGATATCTAAGTAACTATATATTATGTAGAAGACTCTATATGGAAAGGAAAAAAACAAAGTGGCTAGCCATGTGGCTTTATCACCATCTATACGTTTGCTTATATATATATAAGCACAGTGATTGTATGTAACTGGGTATATAGGTGTGTATAATGAAACAAATATATGTATGTATGTGTATATATACACACACACATACGTAGATATAGACACATATACAGGTATGCAGCCTAGATTATTATACACAGAAAGAAGAAACACATATATATATATATAGATAGATATAAACATATGTGTGTATATATATATATATATACATATATATAGAGAGAAAGAAAACAAAAACAACCAATAAGTTTGATTCTTTCTGTATAGTTACGGTGCTGGCCACAAAAAATGGCGAACTGTGCTGGCCACAAAAAATGGCGAAGTGTGCTGGCCACAAAACTGGCGAATACATGACATGGACATGGTGCATGCACGGACCTCTGGTGTTTTACTGGTGCTGCCTGAAGCGGTCTGGCTGCAGTGGGTCATGGCCGTGCTCCTCCACCACCATAGCATGCTCAGCCAAGTACTGGGCCATCTGGGACTCCGTGCTGAACCTTAATGGACAGCGGTTGTGTCGGTCGAAAAAAACGAACTTGGACTATTGTTTCAAACTCCTTTCAAAGAAAGCTTATCTGGGGCTTAGCTTATTTATGGCTTTCCGATCCATATTTATCTCAGCAATGCTTTAGAAAAGATTCGGAACTATATGGTTTCTGGAAAACCTAAACAATCAGGTCCATGGTGCCACTGGTAGAGTCTGTGGCAGCGAGCATAGTCGCCCTGGGTCCAATGGTCAATGAACCATTGGACCTTCCTGGCCCACGTTGGTTTCCCGTCCAGCCACAGCACTGGTTCGTGGTCATGGAGCTCCTTTTGGAAGCTGCTGCACAGCTCCTGGACCCCTCTCCAATCTTCTTGGCTGTATCTGGTCAACAGCCAACATGCTTTGTGTTTCCAGCCTGTGTGTCGGTGTGGCACATCTGGCATGGCACCGGCTGGTGCAGCAGCAGTGGGTCGCCTGGCCTTTGGTGGTTCTTTTCCCACTTGCTTTGGCCCGAATCCAGGTGGTGGGTAGTCTGGTTCTCGTGGCTGCAGCTTGGGCGGCGGTCCTTGGAAAGCCCATGGGTCGTGGGAGGAGGTGGCCGGCTCTGGTGTTTGCTTCGGTGGCGGAACGACCATGGGTGTGTGGCCCAATGCTTGCTTTCGGAATGCGGCCGGGATGTTGGATTCTTTGCCTTTGCCTTTGCCCTTCATAACGTTGGCTTTGCTGATTGGGCCCACTGGTCGAGTGGGTTCCATTGGTGGCCTCGCCGCTTCCGTTGCTGACTTTGCTGGTTCCTTTGGTGGCCTCGCCGCTTCCGCTGCTGACTTTGGTGGTGCTGGCTGTGGTGCTTGTTGTCGCCGCCAGGGAGGTTGCTGCTGCTGTGGCTGTTGCTCTGCTGTGGGTGGCTGCTGCCGTGGCTGCTGCTGTGTTGTTGGCCCGGCTGCTTGGGATGGTGGTTGTTGCTGTTCCTTCCCTTGGGCCTCAGGGCCTTGTTGTTCTGTTGGTGGTGCTGCCTGCTGTGCTGGTCTTGCTGCGGCCTCTGCTGGGGGTTGTTGTGGCTGACTGGGTCCCCTGCCTCCGAATGTTACCTCCATGCTGTGTGTGGTTGCCTCTGGCTGCCAACCATGGACCCATTCAGCTGGAGGAAATGCTGCCGCTGGAGGCACCATCGGTTGCAGCAGTGGTGCTGCTGAAGGCAGGCATGGTGCCACTGCGGGCACCATTGGTCCAACTGAAGGCAGCCATGCTGCTCTTGGAGGAGTCAGGAATGGTGCTGTCGGAGGCACCAATGGTGCTGTCGGAGCCAGCAATGGTGCTGTTGGAGGCACCAAGGGTGGTGTTGGAGGCACCAGTGGTGCTGTCGGCCCAAACTGTCCCAGCACTGGTCCCATTCGGCCCAGCACCGCTGCTTGTTGGGCAGCAGCCTGTAGGTTCACCCAATCTGGTGGTGTCGGCCATGCGAAGACCTGGGTCCGTGCCTTGGCTGTGGACCTCTCCGGCACCACTGTCTCACGGGAGACTTCACTCATCGCAGGGCTGTGAGGATCGTACTCTGGACTCGGTGTCGTCGGCACCACAGTCCTGTCGCCATCATCCATGGCTGCGGGCCACGTGGAGAAATGGAAAACGCCAAACAATGGCTTAGTACACTTAGGATTGTAATTGCAATCCTAAGTGCAGAAATTTTGCACTTAGGATTGTAATTGCAATCCTAAGTGCAGAAATTCTGCACTTAGGATTGTAATTGCAATCCTAAGTGCAAAACTCTTGTACTTAGGATTGTTGATGCAATCCTGAATGCAACCACTGTTTGTTGAACACTGCTTGTAAGTTTCCATCTACTCAGTCTGCTCGCATGGTCTGGGTGAGGCTTGTTTGGTGCTTGCGACTCGACTGAACCGCTGGAGAGAACGGGCTCGGATTACAACATTATGTGATGCACATGTGCCTGCGACTGGGGTCTGCTACCAGCTCACACTGGCACTCGGACAGGAGATGCATGCACTATAGGGCTGCTGGGTTTCACATTGCTTATGGTGCTGCACTGGTTGCTGGGACTGGTGTTGGAGTTTGCTGGCCATGCTGGCTATATCCATATAAAACAAAAACTGGCCACGATGGCTGTCTTTCAATGTGTGGATGAGAAATCTAAAGAAGCTGGCCATGATGGCTGTGGCTACATATAAATGTAAAACAATATGAACATGCTGGCCACACTGGCAATGGGTATACTGGCCATTCTGGCAACAAATCTGTATAAGTAGCAGTATATATACACTAGATATATATATATATATATATATATATATCTGAGTCTGTATATATATATATATATATCTGTCTGTATAAAAAATGATATATATATATATATATATATATATATATATATTCCTGTGGATGTATATATACATGTAGATCTACACTGAAACTTTGAATCCCTATGTTCCCGGACAGCTGAAACAATGTCTCTGTATGTCTTGAAACCTTAATACCTAAAAAAAGACTTAAAACCTCCAAACCCTAAACCCTATACAAACTTAAAGACTATAATAATCCCAAAATGAATATCTACATGTCTAGAGATAGAAAGACACAGCCCTATATAAACCCTATTAAACCCTATAAGCACTCAACCCTATAGAAACCCTATAAACCCCTATACTTATAAACCCCATTATATATTATATATTTAAACTTAGCTAAACTCAAGAGCCATGCATTGGAGGCTGTCTCAGATGTCGCACGGTCCATAAGATAACCCAGTGCGTACGCATAGACGCCATGAGCGCGTACAGGCGAACAATAAGGGTCATCATAACCGCACGTATGAGCGGCATAGTGCGTACGCATAGGCGCCATGAGCACGTACAGGCGCACAGTAAGGGACATCATAACCGCACGTATGAGCGGCATAGTGCGTACGCATAGGCGCCATGAGCACGTACAGGCCAACAGTAAGGGACATCATTACCGCGCGCATGAGCGGCAACTCACATGTGTTGCACAGATGCCCTGACTCATGGACTCATGGCAGCAGAACGGCATGGTGTGAACTGTGCGAACCGTGGCTTTGCTTTTTTTCTTCTCGTTTCGGCGGGCGCATCTCAGAACTCAGAAACGCAAGTTCCCCACTTGCGAATTGCCAAAACTCCACAACGAAGCGAAATCTTCGTTGTCTGTCACGCAACGCTGTGTCGCTTCAGCCTGCCCACGGGGTGTATTGGCTTGTCGTTAAAAGGCATCACTGGAATCATTAGTATCATTAGCTTGGGTGTAGCTTCGCAGTTGTTCGAAACTCCTGCAATCCAAAAGGATGTGCTACTCGCTAGAACTTGGGGTGAGTCATGAGGGACAATCTATCACAGAGCCAAGAATACCGAGTACGCATACCTTCAGCCTTCAACTAGATTGTAAGTGCACGCAATGTAAATTCAAATGGCACAACATCACACACACCACACACAAGCATCTATCCTAATTCGGAAATCACATGCAAGTTCACACAGGTAACCTTGCAAAGTAACCCACTACTCATTCAGTGTAGTGTAATCCCAGATTCACTCACTATAGACTCTAGAGTTCACAATAACAACTTGGGGCTTGAGACTCTAGTCAAAACTTAAAACTTAAACTTAGACTTATCTAAATTATGATGACCTTTATTGTTCGCCTGTACGCACTCATGGCGTCTATGCGTACGCACTGGGTTATCTTCCCAGAGAGCCCAATACCCCTTAATTAAGGAATATGGCTTAAGTTATATAGGGTTTCATATTATGATTTCAGCTATATTCCTTAATTAAGGGGTATTGGGCTCTCGGGGTTATGGACCGTGCGACATCTGAGACAGCCTCCAATGACTCCAATGCATGGCTCTTGAGTTTAGCTAAAGGCCAAAGTATGACTATGACATGAGCGATTGACGATATAATGATATCGAATCAGAATCCAAAAGCCTCCAACATCAGCCGAGCGACACATCAACGAGGGACTCGATCTTTTCGTCTTCCTCCTCTTCGCTCGGGCTCGAGTAGTTCAGCTCAACCAAGCCAGCGAGAACCACTGCCAGGCAGACACTGGATGAAAACCTGAGCTAGACTCAAGGCACATCCAGCCAAGCTTACGGACAGCCAAGTATTTTGAATTGAGATGGGTTGGTTCGGATTATGTGAACCGTCTGTGGGAGGGTGCAGAACTACAAAACTTAACCCGAGCACGAAAGCTACAATCTTACCGAATATTATCGAATCACACCTTTTTTTATTAAAAACTAAAACTTAATGCTCAAGATTTACCAATCCATACCATGACAATTAGTAGGAACTTATTCAGTAGTAAGTCAAGTTGAATGACACCAAATACCAACATCAGACACTCTAGACTCTCGAGACTACAGACACCATAACACGTAACAGGTACAAGACTTTGTTAGATGCTTAAGTTAAATTACATTCAAATTAAATTATGTTATGTACTATTTGGTTCGGCCAATTGAAGCGTGCAAGCAGCGCGTTGCCTGCCATGTCCGTCAATTGGTTTTCTGTCACGGACTGTAGGATGTCTTCATCGAACTGCAGCCCCTGCATATGGATGAGCTCCCGACCTGATTGAAGTAGCTTCCACTAAAGCTACTGAAGGGTTGATGCGGCGATAGGTTAAGTTCACATGGAACTGAAACATGCAACTGAGTCAAGACGCCCAGCAGGAGTCTTTCATTGACCAAATCATACATTTTGGAACCTGGCAGAATTGTTGGCACGACCTGCAAAGAGGGAACCATCAGATCAGGGCAGTTGACTGCAGTTCATGATTATCATAATTCACAAAGACTCTTCATGATCTTAACGGCTTGACTGTATTACTGTTATAGTTACTATAACCAACCATGACTGTTCATCGAACCATCAACCAGCATTCATCAGTCAATTCATCATTCAATGTCATGATTCAGCACCCATGGTTCGTCAGTTCATGTCATTTAGGTTTCATCTGGTAGGGTTTATCATCATTCAAAAATTCAAAAGCCGAACGCCTCGTGAGTCGAAGTAGGAGTTCGGGTAGCGGACTGGTACAAATCACCAAACCGGATAGGTTCCTTCCCCTGCTGCTTCAGCGTCTTCTGCAGGTTCCCCAGGAAGAGCCGGTTCTTAGAGGCAACGGACCACAAGCTGGATTATCATTCTCAGCAGCACGTCTGAGTCTAAACTTGGGAAGAAGCGCGTCTCTAGGATTTTAGACCCCAGACGTGAATCTAAATCTCAATCTCAACTCAACTCTACACTCTAAACTCTAATTCTAAACTCTAAACTTCAAGTAACCAGTAACTTAACTAAAATTAACTAAACTTTACTGCAATATCTGAAGTAAACCAGCTAAGCTTGTCTCAACAGTCGGCGACACTGACACGACACACTGCTGTTGCTGGTGCAATTTGCAATGCAAACTTCAATTAATACTTGGACTTGAAAATTGATAATTGAAACAATGAAA
The DNA here is from genome assembly GCA_905221615.1 of Symbiodinium sp. CCMP2592. NCBI lineage: Eukaryota > Dinophyceae > Suessiales > Symbiodiniaceae > Symbiodinium > Symbiodinium sp. CCMP2592. Next base: position 437,904 of record CAJNDT010002624.1, on the reverse strand, counting down.
AAACAAGCATGAACTTCGGTCTGTCTCATGCCATGTCAAGGTACTTCCTGCTCACGTGGCCCGAGGCTGTTGAACCAATCCGATGCTTTCAGCTCCATCGGCACCCGTAACGGCCATTGGATCCCACCTTTGATGGTTTGACAAGACAAACTTGAATATCGAAAATGTTAAATGACATGCATTGCACACATCACACAGTCGTTGGATTACATAAAGCATATGCCACGACGCCGCAGCAAACAAACTAAATCAATACTAATAACAAAGTTGTGTGACCCACGTGAAGTAATAAAGTAACTCGTAAAGAGATGAACTGTCAGACTTGTGTCGCGTAGTTGCATTAATAGAACCTTTGGAAACCCAATCATATGAAACAGGTTGCAGTGAATAACCTAACACAACTGTTCATGCCTGAATTTATGCCCTGGTACGCTTCTCTGCCAAGTCCATATGCTGCTGTCGCCACTTCCCTGAATCACGATCTGTGAACTCTTTGATCTCTTCGTCATTTTGGTCCACCTGTGCATCTTGACCCTTTGATTTGTCCTTATCCTTGTTCTTGGCGGCTGTCTCATATGCCCGCTTCCGCAATTCCAGCTTGCGCGCCAGCTCGCACAGCACAGCCACATGATCGTTGGGCAGCAAGAAAGCTGCCTTGACCAGTCGTTGCTCAATATCGAGCTGTTCACAACGAATATATTTGTTTACGTTCAAGTTGGTTAAGCTTGATTCAGCTTGATCGTTGTGTCACTTTACTAACTTTAGTAATTAGCAATAGCAGCTGCAGTAGCCTTCTAGTTGCAAGTGCAAGTTGAACGGCTGCAATGAGCGTAGGATTTTTTTCGATCCATAGAACCTAGAATCTTCATAAAGTAATGTAGCTAGTAACTAGTAACTAAGGCCGTGGCTGGGGGCTGAGGCTTCAGCTTGAGTAGCTGGAGTCGTTGTGCGACTCGATTAAAGCTCACGTCCGGATGCGCCTTCTTGCTGAACCCTAAGAAAAACAACCGCATCCGCCGTTGAGGAAGGCCATAATCTGAGGAGATCATCTTGAAGAAGTTCACTGCATATCCTGAGCCACATTCCTTCAATGCACCCAATATCTGGTTCAGGTTGGAGTCGTCGGCGGATGAATTTGAGTCTTCCAGATCGACATTTTCCAGAACGAAAATCTCTGGTGTTGAGTACTCCAAACATTGCGTAACCGCCTTAAACGTCATAACCGACGATGCCTCCTGCGCAACATCACAAGAACTAAAAACATATTCATTGACTATTAAGGTTGAGATTAAGATGTAACTTGTAACTGAACTAACTAACCACTCGGCTGCTGATGACGGACATGCATGCCGAAGCAACTGCTTAGGGACGGCTAGGGTTATTTGAAATTTAGTCTACAGAGTTTGAGGTCTTAGTTTAAGCGTCTTGTGTGTGAGAACATCGCATTATCATTATATATAGAACCGTCGCAACAACTACGTGACTCGACCATAATAAGTTCAAAAAAATCAAAAAAATTCTGTCCTCGTTGTCCTCAGCGATGGCATTCTTGAAACTTTGAGCATCCGGATGCATCTTGGAAAAGTTCTTGCAGCTGAACCCACCATTGAAGAGCCAAAGATCGGATGGCACATCCTCGGATGCAGAATGCACTACTTTAGGCTCAGACTCTAGACGCTAGACTAGACTCTGGTTTCGACTCGCCCCCACTCACTCTGACATTCTATTATGTAATGCTTTGACCGTAACCTAACAGCGCTACTCTGTGCCCTACAATCTCTAAACTATATACTATATACTATATATTGCATACTATATTACTATATTTTATATGATACTATAACACTATTCTATTATATACTACAAGCCTTTACCCAAGCTGTATTGCACGGGCTAAACAACATATAAGTTCAATTCACTTATATCTGATTTCACTGACTCACGACCATGACTCGCAAGCCTTATTGTGTCTCACACAATGGCGTTCATCCGAAAACACTTTGGTCGCATCAGCGAACAAGCAGGTGCTGTCGTGTTCACCAAGTTGTTGCATGATGAACTTCTGCTTGAACGGAACACATTCGGACATGTAGCCGTGCTCGACCTGGCACTGCGTAGTAGTATTGGCAAGCAACAAAGTGAGTGAACTGCCGGTTAGGTTCATGGTCCATGGGTGACGGTTATCCAACTGCGTCCTAATCATTGAAGCTATGATGGCCTGCAAGTCAATATCATTGTAACGCTCCCGTAGCTCCGCAAAAATGGCATCCATAACCTTCTTGAAAGTGCCCGCACCCGTGAAGAAGTCTCCCACCAACATGCGGTGGTTGGGCAGCGAATTCACGAACTCTTTCGTTATGATGCCGGCATCCACAAATCTGCCGACCATAATCTGCAAGTACAGGGCATTAGCAAAATCGAAAACTAAATCCATTTTGATTTTAATGACTGTAGTGACTTTAGTGTTGACTCGACTAACAAAAACTTTTTTGAAAGATTCGATTGCATAGTTGACAAAAAGACACCTTGGCAGCTGATGGCAAAAAATCTGCGACGTCAACGTGCTGCGGAGCATCTGGCGGTTTGGGCTCTCCGCTCTGGCCGTTCTTCATCAGCCACTCCTGGAAATGATCAACATCAGCATCGGGATCTCCGCTTTCAGACCCGAACGAGTACTGCTCTTCCTCATCCAACATGTCGCACACTTCCTTCCAATACTTCGTGAACAACGGATGAACCTTGATTTTCTCGATGCGGGGATCTTTGGTGGCATTGTGTTCAGCGGCAGGCGCTGGATGTGCGGCATCACCTTCAACATCGGCATTGGCATGGCTCTTCTTGTCACCATCAGTTGTAGTAGTTGTAAGATGAGCCCTCTCATGACTCTCGCTGTCAATAATGCCCTCACGCACCATCAAACCTTCAAGTTCGAGTTCTAAGTCCAGCGCAACATCACTGGGGTTGTCAATGCCGTTGCCGCTGCCAACATTGTGATTCTCGGCATACGTTTCCTGGATCTTTTCACCACCAGTTGCGACGTTGCAAACATCGTGATTCTCGGCATCCGTTTCTTGGATCTTTTGTCGTTTGCTCTTCTGCTCTGGCAACTGTTCACGGTTGTCGTCGGCATCGTTCTGCTCGTTTGGGCCCTCATTGGTCGGTTTGCAACCCTCACCTTCAACTACTTCCACCGGACTGACATCAGTTGTCTTTCGCCGTTTGTTGTCTGAGTCGTCGCCAATGCCACCATTCTCATCCTTTGACTCCGCGGCTGCGTCGGTGCTGGTAGTGATGAGCTGGGTCTGGCTATCATTCTGCTGTGTCTCGCCGCCCTGAACGGTTGATGATGTGTCCGCTGCAGACTCGGGCGTTGCTGCAGGGATGACCTTCCACGAGTTATGTGTTTGTTTGTTGACTAAAGTGTAGTTATTTGGATCCTAGAGAAAACTTGAATATTTATGGCCCAGCAAATGGATTACTTATACGGTATTCGCTATGTATCCATTTATTAACTCATTATTACTAGTCAAGCTGAAAACTGTTGGTTCAGTTAAAGTCAGAACTACGGTTGGATTTCAAGTTTGTAAATCTGAATCCTTAACGGACCCTAACCTGACCCACAATTTGGTCAACTGTCCATTGGAACCCCCACCACTGATGCCTGCTGGAGACCGTCAGTGCTGCCAGCGCTGCCAGATTGACCACGTTTGTGAAACCCAATTCGGGACCACTGGTTGTCGTAGATGGCAACTTGATCCGGGGTCAACTTCTGCAACGGTGGATAGTCCAGCTTACGTTCTCGTTCCCGCCTTTGTGCTTCTGTCTTTGCTTTGGGCTCCGGCTTTGCTTTGGGCTCCACCCTGGACGTTTTTGGTGCAGCCTTTGGCTGTTTTGGTACTTTTGGCTTTGCAGCTTTCGGAGGCATGAGGAAAACACGATGGAGGTGAAACTCAGACTCACTAAATCTGATTGCGTACTTCAAGGTCCGAGGGTCCAGTCTACGCAGCGATAATTGTATTACATTATCATTCAACATTAACAACATCACGATAAACAATAATAATAATACGCAAACTGAAACAGATAGATACCGATACTGCAGATACATTCTCATAGTGCAATAGTGACTATGGCAGTGACTTTGTGGTGTATTCCGGTGCGACTCGTTGTTTTGAATTATGAAAGAATGAAGTTTTAATTTCAGAGCTTGTGGTTCGTTGATATGACCCAACGCTGACAATGATAGCGACAACGAGTCTCAATATGAACATAACTATGCTCATAAAACTCAGTGTGATGATGACTCACGGACCATGACTAGGAATGAACACGTCAGTCAAGGAATCAGGAACTACAATAGTGATATGTAGTATTAGCAAAAACAATACAACAAGTATAATTGATAATCATTGTTCATTTTAACTGAACGAAAACATACTGTAGCGCAATGAGGTAACAAATCAGCAATGTAATCAACGATGTAATGAACGATAGCTTAACAATATCGTAGTACCGTAGTAGATTTAGAATGTTCTAGTTATAAGTTATATAAGCATAATAATAGCATTCTAATATAGTAGTTTATAAAATTTGTATCATAATATAACAGGGTAAAGCTTATTGTGCAGTTCTTGTTGAGTAGGCAATACAAACGGTGTCGCACAACGCCTGACTGCACCCAAGGACGCACGCAATGATCTCAAGTTCTCAAGGAATCGAATGTCATGTCCTGCGTGTTGTCCCCTGTTGTAGGCATATAGCATATAACATATCACACAAGTTGAAGGGAGCATGTCGTCATGAATCCATCATATGAACCATAATATTCAGATTAAGATTAGCCCTTCGAGTCAATCGAATTTGGAGGTTCGGTTTCATCGAACCGTTCACGTCTGCGGTACGGGAATCAGTTACCCACTGCATCATGAATCACCACACATCACATTAGGCTACATCGCAATGTTGTATGATATAACAAACAGTACCAGCATATAGTATATAGTATAGCTAGCCGATCAGCAAGCGCAAAGCTAATTCCCGTGGCATGTAAGCTGCTGCAGCACTTGCAATACCGATGTCAGTCACATCACACATGTCACTGGCCGCATGCGTCCCATCTCGAATGCCAGTCACTCCAGCCACTATTTTTTCCGTTGACCCGTTGTCGCCAGCAAAAGCATGCTTGAGCGGTTGGCCTTCCCACAAGCCAAATAAGATGTGCAAGGCTCCATCATGCGGGCTGGGGTTGAAGTTGAATGATGAAGCCGTCATACACATCAACTAATATCCGTAATGACCCTTAACATTACATAACTAACCATAACTGAGACCAAGCATGAATTTTGATTCATAGACAGCGGGCTACGACAGCAATAGCAATCACTGCAGTAGATGATCAATGGCAATAGTGAATGCAAACGGTGATGGTATTACAGGATTGCCGCATCGCCGTATTACGGGAATAGGAAGAGTAAGAGTAATAGTACAGTTCCCAACAGAGCAGCATGGCAACATACGGCACACAAATGACTGCCTGAAGTGAAGTAGCAAACCTGTTCACTATTTTTTTACCAGCTGGATGATGACCAACGTTGAGCCCGATACCAAAACTAAACAGCAACACTGATACCACCTTTTGATACGCTGTGCCTACGCTGAAGCTGAAAATAGAACTCCAACAAATCCCGATGCGAGCCTTGGCACACGGGTCTGAGCTGCCGCTGTGGGCACGATTGTTTGCATAGAGTTAAGTTGCAGTTTTCTTGCAACGACATAGAATCACCAGCTGCCAACGACAGCCACAATCTAGGAACTCGGAAACAACTTCGGTCGCTCAGCAGCCCGTTCGGTCATTCGGCTGAGCTGCAAAGCATACCGGTAGTGCGTGATAATCTGGATGAGTCGCAGTGATGTGCTCGACGATTGTTCCCTACTAGTTGAACATACTGAATACGATAACGTCTAATCGAGTTATTCTCAAGAGTGAAGAAAACTGAACACACCATTCAGTTAGTTAAGCTTAGTTCCTCAGATTTGGCTTAAGGTTGAAGATCGGGGCGCGATGTTTAGAGTCATGCAAATCTGTCGGGACTTAAGATTCTAAAGTCTAGAGCACTTTGTATGAATTAAGATAATGAAACATCAACATAACCACTAATCGTTGTTCATCAACAAACAATAACAAGCAATTATTTTTTAGTTTATGCGTTCTGTCATTTTACTAACGGTTAAATTTATATAATCTGTTTTAAATCTAAGAATAACAAAGTTTTAAGTGATAAATGGTAAAATTTAAATAGTCTCACCTGATTACCTGAACGTCGAAAACCAAGTCCCATGAACCCTTGAATACTGAAAACAGTGAACCAACCGTCAAGCCACACCGCATCACTCCGGCCGCCACAAAAATGGCTGACTGTACAGAATCGTTCGGCCATACTTGGTAATCTTAAATCACTTTGAGCTCGAAGCACACTTCAAGACATTCAACGCCTTTGCTTGCAAGGCTCCCGGGATACACAAGGACAACTCTTGGCATGTTGTCATCGTGATTCTGATGTTGTCTGCCTGCTTCGCCGGGAGGTCACTCTTGGACTCGATAGCTTGCGTAAACTTCTTTGACGACATCATCGAGATAAGTGTGATGCACGCCATCACGGTGAGGGTATTCGCGTGTAGCGATTTCGCCTCACAGACAAGCAAAATGGGACACAGCTCCACTGTGAATCAATATCGGCTATGTGACAAAACACAAACCGCAACAGTCCAGTTCACCTAACTATAGATTGTGTAATTCAGGCATAAATGTATACGTCCTGTTGCTACATGGCTACATGTGCAGATCAACTGCCTCCCTCATCTCGGCACACTCCTCCACGGTCTTTTTGAGCTCGTTGGAACTATTCTGCATGAACTCCTGGCATACGAACCATAAGTTACAACCGATAGGAACTGTTATAGTTTTATGATTCACAGTTGAGGTCAGTTATGACTCGCTATGACATGCAAAGCAGTTGAGTGATAGGTGCATTGATACGGGAACATTGAAGCTACATTGACACTTGAAACTGAAATCGAACTTGGGATTTTTAGCAGTTACCTTTGTATTCAATTATGTTACTGCTGGCTGTGACACCTTACGATGTCTAGACTAGATTTGTGTCAAGAGTCAAGAGTCAGGAAGGGCCAAGCTGAGCTAAGTCTGTTTCGGTTGTGGAAGTTTGTATAAGTTAAGTTTGAACATTTCAGACTTACCTAAAGTTATGGCTCGTGAAACATTTCGCATATCAACAATCAATAGTCGACCCTGGCACTCCTCAAGACCGTCCAGAGTCGCCTTCATGGCGTTGGTTGCTGAGACTGCCACATTCACATCAACATTGACGAGTGTTGGAAATGTTGACAATGGCGGCGATGGCCCATTGGGCGATTCATCATCATAGCTGAGGCTGCTCGCGTCGGGGTAGATACGCATCTGGTTGTTCAACTCACGCAGCCTGCCCACCTCCATTGAAATAAATCAAATGGACCGAGCACCGCTAGTTCGATATCGCAGCTTACGGGGAAAAACAACTGTGCATGGAATGAGTTCAACAAGCTAAGTGGAGTTATAAATATAAAATACGTTATACGTCGGAACACACATACCTGCAGAACATGGGGGACTTGAGTCATGTAGTCAAACATACACGAGCAAGTTGCTGCCGGGCCTGCAGGTCCAGCCACTCGGTGAACCTCTTTTCTGCTGATTTGACCATATCTGCGATACCGAGGGTCCATTGATCACACGTAGCTTCGCTCACTCCGGATCCTTCTCCAAGGTATTTTGCAGCTTCGGAAACCGCTCGTGAATCGTAGCCTTCCACCCGAGCGGCCATCATAGTGTAGGCTCCTAGTTTCGCTGGCGACGGTGATGAGGCCTGCTTCGTCACGTTGGCAGCGAGCACACCTAAGCTTTTCAAATAAAACCTTTAAGCACGCATGGAAACCATCCACATCACAGTCTACAAGTATTTAGCTGAAGTTCAACCTAAATATAGACTAGACCATAAATATTTTATAAATAGACCCCAAACTCAAAACTAAACTCCTAGAAACTGAAAACTTATAAACCGAATAAAAGTATGTCATGAGGTTACAGAATATTTGTTATTCTATGATATGCGTTATGAACTGTGACTAAGACAAACCAACAGCAACAATGACGAGGGCGAGAGACTATCAAGCAACTTTGAAGAACGGCCAACACTAGCTAATGATGCTTTGGAAGAACACTGAAGTACAGTTATTCTTTATACATTCAAATTTAATCAGAAATCACAAAGCACAGAGCACATATCATCAATCATAAGTCGTGTGAATCTTGTGCCTTATTTTTACATCAGAGTATTAGTGATTATTCAGTAAAGTAAGCCGAAGCGCCGAGTTCCAAAACATCTCTGGCAAAATCTGCCGATGCCATTGCCACCTTGCCGGTTGCCGATCCCGCCGGCAGAGTGGCTGCCCAAAGGCGCAGTTGCTCGAAAGGATCGGGTGTCACTGACTGGAACTCAACGAATCTGTCATCCTTGTCGAACAGCTGCTGCAGGAACGTGAAAATCCCCGTCTTGCTTTGGTTCCCGCCAACCTCGGCAATGGAGTCCCTCACAGCTCGTGCTTGATCCACAAAGCCCTTGGCGGCGTTGAGCATTACCAAATTTTGTGCCACCAGATCGGCATCTCGTGTGTGGTCCGATTCGAGTTCGATGGCCGCATTGAAGAAAGTAGTCTGACGGACTCATATCAAAGAAAGCAAGATTGCATAGTTGCAGCTGCACTGTTCTAGATTTAGAACTAATGACATCAATTGGCTCTAATCTTAAAATCTGACTGTAACTGCACTGTAACTGTAACTCCTAACTCCTAAGCTCTATGCACTTGAATCCTGAACTGTGGCCTGCATCATGACTCATGACTTAAACTTAGACTATAAAAGGATTTTGACATAACGGTCCCCGCCTTCGATGCATCCAGCGCTGACTCAAAGGCAGCGATTGCACTCTGAAGATAGCCCACCAGCTGTGTTCCACCACGAACTTGAACAATGGCCTTTGCCACTGCCAAAGCATGCTCCAGCGGTGTTTGCACTGCGCTCCGGAAGACGTCAACCGTTGCCAAAGCTCTGGTCGAAGCCCACTCCACTGTTGACATGTCAGGCTCAGCCACGATGCCGGTCGATTTCATAGATGCCGTCGCTGTGTGGTACCAGGGACCAACCTGAGTTTCAACAGTTTCAACAATACCTTCCATGAGTTATTCAGAACTACCCAGCTTGCACTAACAGTACCGACAATATAGTGTAACTTAGTATTAGTATCATATAATAGCAACACAAAACATAATACCTGAATCTTTCGGAATCAGCCTCGTCGACCATACATCGCAAGACGGCTACACGGGCAAGCCTTGCGATGGAGTTCCCGCGGCCTTCCACACCATCTTTACCCAAGACCTTGATCACCTGCTTGTTGGTAACAAGCGTAGCCAAGGATTTTGCTGCTTTGGCAACCGCCTCACACCTTGGCATAAGCAACTGTTTATATATTAATATGATCGCCGTCGAATGGTGACTTCTTGAACCCTGTCTTGTCAATATGAGAACAGAACAAAACTGAACATCAAAACGAGCCAGAACTGCAAACCCACTGTAACTGCAAACTGCAAGCCCAAACAACTCGGGTAGTCACAAGTTCGGGAGACGATGCTGATAGATGTCGAGTTTGTCGATCTCCTCAATCGACTGGTCAAACTCTTCTGCTGCACTGGCCTGCTCCTTACGCGAAGTTGCTGTTGCCTTGGCTTCTGATAGCATCTTCTGGCCAGCAGGGGTGCTCACCACAGCAGCTGAGAGAAGCATTTGATTGGCCCTCAGACTCACGGCAATGAAAGTGAATACAATTCCGATTGTCATGATTTGTAGTTTATTACAATTATTGAACATGACATGACACCACCAACAATCACAAACCACAAATTTAAGAAACATTCATCATTCATGAATATCCGAACCAAGGCTCGCATCGTGCTTCACTGTCTCTAGCCTCTCGACTGATGCCAAAACTAGTGTGATTTCAGCTGAATCCCCGCTGAGAATGTGAAGAACATCGTGTGCATCGTTCTTGAGAGATGGCTCGCTGGAGTCAGCCGATGACAAAGCCTGCGTGAAGTCTGTAAGCTGTTGGAACGCGTTCTTGTTGTGCTGGGAGTAGAGGCTCTCCTGGTGAGATATCTGAGAAGAAACGATTCCCTTGTTACAATATCGTTTGTGGGTTTAAGACTTTAAGCTAGCTAAGGCAATGCATCCAGCCAACACAAGTCCTTGGCACGTGCCTTTCCGGCGGCCGTCTTCATGATCTTCTGTACAATCTGGGAGCAAAGAAGATAGTAGAAGCTCCATTCCGTGACATCATCATCATCGTCACGAATGAACCGTTTGGTGATTGTTTCCTTTGTTTGCTGTGTGAGCCGAACCCAATCACTGAGCCTGAAATCCTCAGTCACGAGCGCTTTCAAAGCCTTGCGCATCACTGCACCGTTCACCGTGCAGCCCCCTTCAACTGCTTCATCGACCAGGTCAATCATGTTCTTGTTGGCGGAGGGGTCGATTTGAACCGTGCCTATCACACCTTACCAATTGAATTCACTACACTACAATTACATTACTTCAGAACTTGGGACACTGAGGCTTCACTTATCTGCGAGACTCCTATACCCAATTGCACACCTAACTTATTGAATGGCTCAAAGTAAGTCAATACGTTATCCTGATAACACTTTAACTTGAAATCTGATTTGTTCATCAGGCCAGGCTACGCTTCAAGAACAACATGTGCCCCGCAATTCCTTCATCCATGCTCTGCAACGCAGCACGCAATGGATCATTTTCCGAATTGGTCCTTCGTGCAATGGACCTGAGCTTCACTTTTATGTCATTCTTCAGAGCGGAACCCTTCGAGATCAAATCGGTGACATAGCTCTTGAACGCCTGGTCGGCAACAGGCGGCTCCACACACAGAAGAACATCCATTCTCTTGCTGAAGCCAGTCATGACCTCCGCATCCGCGTCAGTCATGCACGAGGCATCTCCAAATGTCACTTGTTTTCGTGGCTCATCATCATCATCACCGAAAAGGTTGTCTGGTATGAACTTGCCCATCCCCTTGTGCATGGAGCGTCGCTCGGATCGGCTCCGTGCACGATGCGTAGTTGATTCCTTCTTGGGGCCAGGGTTTGTGCTGACACTTTTCGGTTTTGGCTTCGGTACCGTTGATGATGAGGAAGGGTTGGCCTTGCCGGTCTTTGCTTTCTTTTGGGAAGTCTCACACGGAGCTGAGCGCGAGGTTGCTGCTCCAAAGCTTTTCATGATTGCACCGAACCCGTTCTGGAAACATTCGTCTTCTGATGATGACTCGTCGGGATTTGTGCGTTCCTTCTGGTCATCACCTGTAGGGGCCGACACCAAGATTCACAAACAACTCGGGTCCCATGTGCAAAGTGTGTTGTGAACAGTGAAATAAAACCAATGAAAATTATGGTTTAGGTTTAGTTTAGTTAAGTTAAGTTGCTACTTCTACTAAATTACTAAGACTAAGACTGTGATGATTGCTATTAATATGATAGATGCAACTTAGACATAACCTTAACCTGCAGTAACTCGCTTACATAATCAGCCAATAAGTTAAGTCTAACAGTTTAACAGTTGAAGTTGGACGCATCACCTGCGTCAGCCGGGCGGGAGGCAGACGGTCCGGTGTTGTTGTTCTCGCAATCTTCCAAGCTCATTGTGATGGCTTTAGGTTTCTTGAACAATGCATCTTTGGTCGCTCCGAACATCTTCTGGGTGGCGTTCGGGTCGAGGGTGATGTCGTCGTTGATTTGTGTGTCGCGAGATACACCCCTGACGTCGCGGTTGATGCGTTTGTACCAGCCGTCCTTCCCTGTACGAACGTTGACCTTACATGAGTTATCCAAAGATAATCGGAAATTTCACTAACTGTACCTTAAATCATAAATCTTAAGTATGTGTCGTTAACTTATCCTTCAAGGAATGCAAGCTTAGCGATCATCAGTATCGTATCATCATTTGGTGTTTGGTAGTGTGAATCAAGACTCAAGACTCACAGTACTAATTCTAGATTCTAAATTTCTAAATGCATGCCCTGGTGCCCCCTGACATTCCACTCCGTTGACACGGTCGGTAACAATATTCGCAGGGTCCGCTTTACCGTAGGTCTTCTCATATACGTCGAGGGTGACGAAGAATTCCTCGGGTGCCTCCAAGCCTTGTTCGGTTCGTTCGGAAGCTAGCACACGTTCCTTCGGAAGGTTCAGCTCGAGCCTGAACTTGATATGCGGGTTCTGCAGCTTCATCTTCACCAGGGCGCCACGCATTGTCTGGGTAATCAAGCCACACAATTCAAACTAACTAACGACACCTAAACGAACTGTTGAACTGACCCACAACTCACAAACGAATTCAGAAGTCGCAACAGGCGCTGCTAATCAATCCACCCGGATACAAGAAAGTCACGAAGTCTGGATGCATTTTCCTGGACCGCCTTATCGAATTTTGCCTCTGTTCCATAGTCAGCCTCATAGCCGCCCTGCGTCCAGACCTGACCAAACATTAGTTTCTTGAGATTCTAGCAGTTGTTATGGTAAGTCAAACAGTTGCAGGTACTCTCCATAGAAATGTTAATCTGAGGAAGGCGCAATCTGGCAGGGCTTGCAAACATCTGAGACGGGCTTGGCTCTCGTTCCCCGCCCCCATGGGAGCAATGGATGCCAAAACTGCAATTGTGTCCCGGCAAGAGGCCACGGAGACAATTCACAACTCCATGCACGGCACCATCGGCAGCGTTTGACCTTGTATCCCTCGATGTTCAGACCATCTGGTAGGGACGGTGGGCTGTCGCCATGCAACGACTTGGCAAGCTTCTTGCTCAGGTAGACGGAGTTCTCGTAGTCACTCATGTCGCCAATGGCCGACGAAGTAACACAAAGCACACGCAGGCAAATGTCTTGAACACAGAACGCTTGCACAAGCAACTCAGTGGTTTTCAGCTTTCAGCTGCATCCCTCGATTTGCCAGCGCCACTGATGATGTGATTTGATCCGATTTTACTCTGACTCGACTGCGCGCGTACATGTGCGCACCATGTGCGCGCATATGTACGTACACATGCGCGCAGTGTACGTATGAAGGTGCGCGCACTGTACGCACACATGTGTGCGCATGTGTGCGCTCCGACCGTGCGGAAAAAACATATCAAAAAACAGCTTTTTTGTTATGTTTCCGCCCGAAAACATTACAAAAAAGCTATTTTTTGCTATGTTTTTTCCGCACGGTCGGAGCGCACAGTGTGTACACGTGCGTGCGTACGGTATGCACACCCATGTGCGTACAATGCGCGCGCATGGTGTACAGCTGTGTGTACGATGTATGTGCAGTGGCACGTGCATTTACACGTGATACACATACACACGTGGTGTACACAAGGCAGATGTGTGTACAGCTCTTACAACTTACATACAAGCAAGCTTACGAGTTGCAAGGCTGATGATAGCTCTCATATTTCACGGTCGAGCGTCCCACGTGTCTCTTGAGTCTTGAGTCAGAAACCAATTCAACTCAACACACATGCTGTGCATGATCGAGGCTCTGTACTTGAGACAGAGCACAACTTCCCTATTCAACATACATCGAAAATCTTTCAGCCCCCTGGGCACACCTCTGAAGGTAGACGCCAGGCATCCAGACCGGTGCCGTCACTGCAAGTCTGGCCGCATGACCATTTGGTCGAACCTCAGATGAACCAATGTGAATACTGCACCACACATGCATGACCTAACATCCGACTCACACAAAATACAACATACTGTATGTGAAGCATAGCAATTGCATGTGATCACTGCCGCAAGAACGGTCGGTGATGGATAAGCCGGCATGTAGCCATCTCATGTACGAAGCCTGCAACAGGCTGCAACACCATAGGGGAAACACATGTACATTAGTCTGGTCCAGTTGTTCATAAACCGCAACATCCGAGCCGTTTCTAATATCTAAACATAACCCATATTTGGAGCTAGAATCATAGTTACAGTTTCGAATAGCCAGTGCGTCCAAACTCCAAAATCAAGAGAAACCCACAGTATTGATAAGGCCTGAAAATGATCAGGCAATGTTCTCAGAGTCTTGACCTTCTTGCACTTGCGATGCAGGCTGCATCCCATAGAAACAGCGTGTTGAGGAGTATCGATCTTGAATTGTGTCAGGCGGCCTGTCAGTATGATCCGGCTTCGAATTAGAAAATTAGGCTGAAACTGAACAAAACCTTCGCTGTAGTCTATAGCAAGCTTCAGGCAGCACATTGGGACTGAACCCACGCATCAACACAAATCACACACGTCATAAATCATAACGTCAGCAGAAACACATTTAATCAAGACAAGGAACCACTCGCACGGGTGGGTCTTAGAACCTATTGTTGGATTGTAGGAGGTGTAGTCTCCTCTCGTGGTTTAGGATTGTGGTTTCAGCAAAGGATTGTGGTTTAGGATTTTAGGATGTAGGGCTTTGGGTTTATTTTTGGGGTTTAGGGCCTAGAGTTTTAAGTCCAGAGTTTTATATTCTAAAGGCTATGTAAAACCTCATTGTGATTGTAACTGTAACTGACCCATCATACTCTACCCAGCTCAAACTCAATTCACTACCCGTGAACTGCCTATTGGAGCGGCCCTGCCCGAAGTGCGAACATATCCTTCTTCGTCACAGGAAATGATCTCGCCCGAATGCAATGGTATCTGCAACTCTGTCCGGAGTGTGCCACATGCCCGCTGGTTCCTGCCGCTCCCAGACGCACCACCAGCGGCAGAAGAGGCTGCCGGTCGTGTTGGTTCCGGTTCCACCACAACCGGCATCCCATGTTCCTGGGCACACGTTCGGGAATTTGCGGAACTGCCTAATTGAAAAATTATGTTCTATTGAATGTTGTACCCAAACAAAAAACACGAATCACACAAGATCACTCATCGCAAGTACGGCTTTTCTCCCCACCCCATCACCAAACCCCCTCACCCCCTCAGTCTCCGTTGTTGTTCCCAGGCGGCATGCCTTCAAACTCTGCGAATACGAATACATGTCAAGTCATGTCATATCACAAAAGTCACTAAAGTAAAATTGTTGCAGCGGTCGTGCCACGCTTACTTTTGTCTCGCTTGTCTGAAAGGGGTCTGAGCATATCGTTCAGCGCTTTGCCACAGGAGCCCTGTACATCTGCACAACTCCACTTGGCATGACTTACTTTTTGAAAAGACAGTCCTGCTTCAGCCTATAGCAGCAACCACAGCGAAAGCCAGCGCGTACTAGCATCTTCGCACACGCCCGCGACCGGTTGCGGGATCCAACCGGCACAGGCTGTGGATTGAGAGGTGGGAGAGGTGGCTGAGGTGGCTGAGGTGCAGGCGTGGTAACCACATCAGCGTAAGAGTCACCCCTGTCCTCGCCGTTGGCGATCCTGTCAAAGTCAAAGAACACCTGATTGCCAAGGATGACCGGTTTGCCAAGGATCTGGCTCACATTCCATGCCTGCCGACAGAAAGTTGCCGTGTTTCCCACAACGCCCACTAGACGGCTAGGTGCTGGCTCTTCTGCTGGGCTGCTGTCGTCGTCATCATTGTTGTTGCTGATGTTGTCGCTATCAATGTTGCCAAAGTCATGGTCGGAATGTTGAGACTCTGACGGAAACGGGCTGAACTGATCGACCGCCCCCTCATCCATGTTGCATGGCCCCTCCGGGTCTGGGCTGTCAAAGATCTCGGGCAACGGGCTGAGCTGTGGCTGCTCGTCCATATGAGGTGACTCCAGCAGCATCCGATCCGAGTCTGTGCTGTCAAAGATCGACGGCAGTGGGCTGAGCTGCGGCTGCTCGTCCATGTGACTCGACGTCCGCTTTGGCAGCTCCCGCTCGGAGTCTGTGCTGTCAAAAATCGAGGGCAACGGGCTGAGCTGCGGCTGCTCGTCCATGTGACTCGACGTCCGCTCTGGCAGCTCCCGCTCGGAGTCTGTGCTGTCAAAGATCGAGGGCAACGGGCTGAGCTTCGGCTCTTCGTCCATATGATTTGACTGCGCCCATGGCAACGCGCAGTCAAAGTCCCACGGAAATTGGCTCTGCTGCGCGGGTTCCTCATTCGCATGAAGAGAACTGCTGCAGGACTGATGTGGACTGTCACGTTCTGGTTGCAACGGCGGTTCATGCCGTCCATGTCCGCTGTCAGCAGCATCAGCCGCTGCATTCATGTTCATCCGTCTTTTTTTGTGAGAATCATTCGAATTTCCCAGCCGCGGATGCGCCCGCCTGTCACCTCCCAAGGATAGAGGTGAGGCTGCTGTCGCGGCCAATTCCACTCCACTATTGTATGCACCGACTGGTTTGTTTGATAGCTCCGGCCTTTCTCCACCCAATGGAGTGCCTGGAAGCCGACGGATGTGTCCAGTCGAGTGATGTAGTCGTTCTCCTCCCAGGAGTGTGCCTGGATGCCGACTCAATTGTTGCTGTAGTCGTTCTCCTCCCAAGGGTGTGCCTGGATGCCGTGATGTCTGCTGCCTATCGGTCATCATGGCAGCAACGGGACCTACATGAAAATTGAAATTCAGGTCTGAGATGTGACAGCATCGCGGTGCTGCGTTTTGCAAGGGCTAGTGGCAGAGACTAAACTAAAACTAACCTTATGCCGAACCTGACCAAACAACTGATGAGTCAGAAGCAGTCACGGACGTGTGATGATGCTGTACTGATCTACCTTGAAGCTACGAAAACCGAAACATGACCTCGCAGCTTGCGGCCAAAGACTCAATGGCATGCCCATTGTTCCACGCCAAATCCAATTCTGCATCTTGCACCTCGTCTAGCCCATTCTGACGATCTGGGAGTGGCTGAGCACTCGCACGGCGGCCTGCAAAGCGAGTAGCAGGAGGAACATGCGTCAGTGTAACAGTGTAACCACTGCCACTACGGTTCAGCTCCATATTCACATTGGCATATTAAGCACGATTCAAGCTGATTCAAGATCACGCCAACGACATCGCAAAATCGGAATCCCCCGTCTGTACCGAGGGCTGAAAAATGATCTGAAGTGCTCAGCAGCCAATCTTACTGGAGAATAGAGAACTGAAGAATAGAATCATAAACCCTTGTATGTCGAATCTGGAACTTATAAAATGCAACTTCTGAAAACTACAAACACTCAGTCACCCAGCGCAGCCCTGAATAAAGCAACCTTAACTAAAGTGAAAGCATCCAACGTCTGAGCCTTAGGCTCAGCCAAATCAATCGAAAGAAGTGAGCCGAAAGAGGTGCCTGAGGCCGCGCTGGCTGTCGGCAGTCTGCCCCGTCTTGACGGCGCATCCGCGCGCTGCTTCGGTCTTGAATTCGCTTGTGCTGGCTTGGTAGCCTTCACAAACTGTGCTACCAGACCAGAATTCGTTTCTTCCTCATCCGAGCTGCAAACCATGTCACGTTGGTCTGCAAGCACCTCCCACTCCATTCCAGTCGTTTCGAGGGGAATGGAAATGCGACCAATGTCTTCCACCTGATGTGCTTACTGGGTTAGTGCTTGGCAGGACAACAACACGACTAAAGTAACACAACCGCACCTCAGCAGCAGCGACAGCGACACGACAGCGACAGCGACACCAGCAGCAGCAGCAGCAGCAGCAGCAGCAGCAGCAGCAGCAGCAGCAGCAGCAGCAGCAACAGCAACAGCAACAGCAGCGACAGCAGCACCCATTTCAGCAGCAGAAGCAACAAACCACAGCAGCAACAGCAACAACTACTAATAACCCACCAGAGTCTTGCACACGTGTGTTTAACTAGTTCAACTAATTGTTTAATTGTTTAACTAACAAAACGGAATAGACTCGACAGCGGTCCCGATATTGACAACGACGGCGACATCAACAGCAGCAACAACCTAAGCCTAGACCGTATAACATAATAACATAACTTCAGCAAAACAATTAACAGCACCCTCGCAAGCGGGGGCGGCAGACAGCAGGATCATGGCAAACAGCGGAGCCTACTCGGAAGCTTCACCCGTCACAAGTTGCCAGCTGTAACTGTCAGTCTCACATGATTTCAGAAGACCACACCATGTCTCGAAACACTTGCGCACAGTACTGAGCCCCGTGAGTGTGGGTCTAGAATTTAGAATCTTTAGGTGGCGTCGCGCGTGCTAGATGTGGCAAGATACCTTACGGGGGTGTGGAGCCTGTACACTTGCACTTGAACTATACAACAAACCTGTACAGCTACACTCAATTCAACTCTGTTAAGCACACCTCCGCCGCCTCCGTCGAAACATTAGTATCTCATTATAAAACCGTATGTACTCTAGACTCTAGATTTATAAGGAGTATTCATAGGAATGAGTGACGGATGAATGAATGACTGAGTGCCTGGATGTATGAATGCATGCATGAATGCATACATGAATGAATGCCTGCATGAAGGACTCAGTGAATGAATGAATGAATGAATGAATGAATGAATGAATCACTCAATGAACCCATTGAATCAGTGATGCAATTATTCGCCGAACAAACCAATGAATGAATCAATGAATGAACAAGTGAATGACTGAATGGATGGATGCACGGATGAATAGATGGACGGATGAATGAACGACTGAACGCATGAATGAATGAAGGAATGAAGGAATGAAGGAATGAATGAATGAATGAATGAACGAGTGCGTGAACAACTGTTCTCTTTACTTTCGTCAGTGGAGATTATGAGCTATGACTCAAGAAAAAGAAACATGAAACTCATGAAACACGTTGCGCCACTGAATATGAGCCCGGGAGCTGTGTAAATCACTTCAGTCAGACTCCAGCCGGCGTCATCCTGACTGGAATTGAAGAACCTGAGAGCAAGCTCGTAGTGTGTGAGGATCGCTGGAGCATTCGGCCAATATGCATCTGGCTCTGTCCGAAACATTGGCCGCCCAAAAAGTTTCGCATCTTCCACAGATTCGGAGAAAGCAAACTGCCAGAAATCTGCGCTGTATGGCGAAAAACACCACCAGCACATAAGCCAAAACTCCCGCTCGACGCGGTCATCGGTGGTCCTGCACTCGGCGGAACATTACTACAAACTACAAACTCGAGTTCAGTTCAATGCAATCCTAATTCATCTAATCTAAACTCCAGCCGCTGCTGCGGCAGCTATCTGTGCGACAAATCTGTAGCATTGACATTGTCATTCAGTGCGGTCGAAGATCTGCCATACGGCGAAGTCCCAATCCCGAAAATAAATTAGGAGACGTTGGACTGTCGATGAAATAGAACAATTGACAACTTACACTTGTTAAGTTATTGATGGACGAATCAGTTGGTTTAAGTAGTGGGTTACCTATATTATAAATTTATAATTTATAATACTACAATCCTTTTTTAGGTATTGAGTACGAGTTATCAACTACGTTATGTTAGAGAATGAACACGACTGAGATGGTTGAGTGGTGATTAGCAGTATTAACTAACTATTAGCTTTATGGTTTTATTGTAGATATATGACTCATGACAACCGATACAGTAACAAGTTATAAGTTATAATAAACCACAAATTATGTCAATGCCTACGCTATCTGTTAATAATGTTAATAACATCCAGGTTCCTTTTTAACTGTTACTGTATGTAATTTAACTTAACTTAACTTAACTGCACTTAAATTCAGCTGGTTGACTACGTCGAACAGAACCCGTCCTGCGAAACACCAAGAGTGGATGTTGAATAGTGGCACTAGGGCCCCGGTTTTTGCCGCTCACCAAATGCTTCCGGCGGTGCTTTGAAACGAACTTCACCAAGTGGTCCAATATGCGCCGGTAGGCGTCACCATCGGTGATCTTTCGGCAACAAAAACCAAGATGCTCATGACATGACTTCCGAGTGGACTGCGTGAACTTCACATCCACTCCTGCACTCATCAATTTGCCCTGGCGCGACTTCCATGTCCGCGAAAACTCCCGCACGAACCCCTTCATTCCTTCTTCCGTTTGGGCAACAACGTCTTTGCTCAAGCCCCACGACTTGTCACCAACACCGAAAGACCCCCTGCCCTTGAACGGCTGCACTTGATTCAGGATCTTTGGCTTAGGCTCTGCACTGGCCTCAGCAGCAATCACACCACTTGCATCCTGTGGGACCGGAACCAATTCACTGTTCCTCTCCAAGGCACGATTTGCCAAGTTCTCTGCTTTGGCACGGGCTGAATACTGACGCTGTAGCTCAGGGTCGGCTTTCCAACGATTTGTAGCGTCCGTCATCGTTCGCTTCCGGCACTGCTCCGGCGTCTCGTCTGGACGTTTTGACCGCCGCGCCATCTGCTCCGTCCAGAACAGCGTGTAGCCGTTAAGCACACGCTTTCCTGAAACCGCCAGTCACTGATTACTCAGCCAAGCGTGCACTCAGCAAGTATCACTCGAGCTAGTTTCTGAACTTTGCAAACCGCAATCATACGCAATGATATTAGATTAAAAATTTAAGATATCATGCATTGATTCGGCTCGTATTAGAATTAGAATCATTAGAATCTAGAATCCAGAAGAATCTAAAATCGAGTAAGGAACGGTAACGAATAGTAAAGCAGAAACAATTCCAGCTAGTATTCGTCTTGTCTTGTTACTTCGTCCAATGCAACAACTTACTGACACGATGCAAAAGCTCTCTTGCAACCGCCTTGGTCAACAGGTCGCTCCGGAATGTTCACCAACATGGATTCAGGAATGCCTGTAATCGCCAAACCAGGGTCTTGCGAGCCAACATCTTCATAACGGCTCTGCTCGCAGGAACGACAGTCCTGTAAATGAGTCCTTTTGCACTCAGCAAGAACATGCCGGGCAGCCAAGCTTGCAGCCGTGCCAGGGTTTCCCCGAGTGGCTTGCTGCGCTGTCTGTGCCCTAGCAAAGTTATTTTCCACGGTCACATTGCTGTTTTTAGACTGAAATGATGAGCGGAGGTGAAGGTTCAGATTTCCATCTCCCGTCCCCGGCAGAAGGTCCTGGGAACATGTAGCCTTGCGTTGAACTTTGCTCGAGAATGCTACATCCAAGCAGCAAGGAGGCAGTGCCATGAACCAGTCAGCGATTCGTTGCTTCTGTGATATATCAACAGCAGCATCACAAAGCACTGACAGGCGCCAAGGGATCTTCTGATAAGGCATCACTAGCCTATGCAACATGTGCCCAATTCCAAGTACACAGCACCAGAACGCCTTTGCGGCAAAGTCGACTGGAGTTCTGCTCGAAAGACCTGCGCCGTTTAGTTTAGTTTGCTCAGTATTGGAATGTTAGCGATTCTTGGTTCACGGTTCTTGGTTCACGGTACTACTGGAAGATCTGAAATTGAGAACTGAAAGGCAGTTCCTGCAGTTCAAGTTCAGTAGCTTTAAAATTTGAACGGTTCGATGTGTGAACTTGACGTACTTTACCTGTCAGACCCCCAATGTTAAGGTTGGCACTGTGTTCAAGATTCCCAGCACATTAGTCGGAACTAAACTTAAACATTTTTAAATTATCTAGGATCTAAAATCTAAAGTCTAGAAGTCCAGGAGTGAGTCTAAGCTGGAGTCTTTAGTCCAGAGTCTAGAATCTAGAATTCAGGTTCATGATTCTTAACTTTCAGGACATAACTGAAAATTATTAAACACCCTGCAACGCCAGTTAAGATGAAGATAAGACTGAATTAAGAATAGGGATGTTGACTTTACAGTTCCAGGACTGTACTCAGAACCCATATGACTTGCCCGAAATTCCATGCCTGCAGAGAGATCTGCTAAAGAGACGGTCATCGACGGAATCACGCCGTCGTGTTGCATGATATAGCACAGGTGCCGAACAGCAGCGATAGCTGGTGAACGATCCGACGCCATCTCGATGACAGGCGACGTTTGTTTCCACACAGAGGCATCTTCGCTCAACCAAGTCATAAACTTGAACATGCAGTGTTCCAAGGGCGCAAGAACAGTCACGCACAGCAAGAGGTCGTGAACGGAGTTTGGGTTCACAAGCCACTGATATGCTTTGAAGGCTTTGATTCTCATGGTCTTTTGGTAGACCTCCTTGTTTTCAATGGCCTCAAGTAAATCCGACGTCACGACAGCTTCTGAAGACTCTTGCCCGCCAAGCTGCAACTTATCAGACTTGACTTGTGTCTGGGACACGCCGTGCAGTCGGCAGAAGGCACGTTCCAAGATGTTGTGGTATCCCAGGGTGCACCTTCGAAAGTCGAAACATACAGCTTGTTATTCAGTTATTTGTTTTCGAATCGCGTTGCGTAAATTACGGAAGGAACTGACAGCTGAAGCTTGAATTGCCGCCTAATCATACAATTTTATATCATCGAGTTCACCAAGTCTGGCACTAATGCTGGCATGTTCAAAAAGATGTGTGTTCATCAACAGTAAGACTTAAGACATGATAAGTGGTGTGCTTCGTGTGCAACCGGCAATATAATATAATTAACTAACTTGTAATTCAAACACGCAGCGTGACGCTGAACTGATTGGTTTGGTTTTGGGCTGGTGACTAAAGACTAAAGACTCGAGGCAAAAGACGATGCCAAAAACTGATGTTGATTGTTGGGATTTGATTGGGAACGGCTGCCCTAAAGACAAGCTGATCTGCGCAAATATATGGCACTTGTCACTATGCGGGTTTTAGGAGTACGACCGTGTAAAGTACCAAAGAACAGATACTTAAGAATTCAAAATCAGACTCATGAGAGTGCTGGCACAGGTGAATGCTCGAACTGCCAGAAGTTAAGCTTGCTGAGTTGTGTTGGTTGCAAGTTGCAAGTGAATCACGCGGGGTCCTGAATCCTATTTGCCAAGTCGCAGCTTCTTACTCGCTACTCAATTCAACGGTTATAGCTGCATAATCATTAGTTCCAAATATATATGACGGCGATAGTATTTATAATTTAGAACTTAAGTTTATAGTCGAATCAAATAACATGAGATCAGTGTATCTCTGCTTCACCCGCCATCCAAAACCGTTGCACCACTTCTGCATTGTATATTACAGTATACGATTTATTGTCCCTAATTACAAAGAACAGTTAAAACCTTTAACCTTTTATGAATCAGTTTGCTGACTGAAGTCTGAAGCCAATGCATAATGCAGGCGAGCGTCAAAAAATAGCGTCCGCTCTTGCCACAGCTCGTCCACCGTGAAATGGCTGGAATGTGTGGCTTCAGTCCGAAAATGAATGCCTGGGTTGGCAGTCGGAAAGTATGACACTGATGACACACTGGTCTTGGACTTCGAGTCTTAGAGTCTAGCCGCGGAGGTCAAGAAATAACATCAGGCAACTAAGCAATCAGTTTTCGTGACTTCGTGAATGCAACTAGGGCACAGCGATCGCACTCCAGATTTTCATACAAGATTCCCTTTTGCCACCGGCACAGCAATACAGATTGCAATGATGAGTGATGCGATTGGCGCCCCAGCTGCCAGTATCCAAAGCCAGCAAAACTTCTGCCAGCTCCCATTGCCTACGTTTCGTTGCAGCATTTTCTGAAGCATCGCTTGGCGGTGGCCTGCCTCCAATCGCAAGTTGCACCAGCTGTCGGTTGCGATCAATGACTGCTTCATCTGGCCTGTGCGATGCACTCATACTACATTTGCCATCAAACCATCAGCGTATAGTATGATGTAATCTGAGTACTAGTATTATGATTAGTATTAGTCTCAGTCTTAGTCTCAGTATCTATTTCAGTATCAGTACTAGTATTACTAGCATTCTAATTTTATTATAGCAATGTACTAAGTTATGTTGTAGGTTGCAAGTAAGTTGCAAGTTACGAGTTCTAAGTTGTATGTGTCACCTACCTGGGACCTACCTGCAGCTGATGAATGTGTATCACATAAACCGGAAAGTCTGGCTAAGTGCATGCACTGTGCAGTGATGACAAATCAGTAACTACTAGGAAAGTACAGTACTAGTACTATTGGTTGTTGTTTTGAATCTTGAAAGTAGCACCAATGTTACTTATTGTTCGGGTCGGTTGCGGCTGCTGTGTTTGGGGTTCAGGGCTGGGATAGAAGGTGCAGCCCCTGAGTCAGCAACAAGGGTCAATTAATAGTTGCACAATGAATAAATCAGCTGAATTATTTGCTCAAGGCTGCCCCCTTGACCAGCCTGCCATATACGATCTGCACAGTTCCGGGAGCCATCACCCATTGCTCGGCGGCCTTCAGGAGATCGAAGTACGAGGATCCGCCAGCAAGAAAGCCCGATGTGTAAAACCTCTGTGCTCCGTGCTTTGGTAATAGTCGTCGTCTTTATGTCACTACGTTATCAAACCTGATGAAATCAAAAGCAATGGTCCATTGTCAGGGGGTCTGGTCAACGTCTGGTTAATGTCACGAGCTTTACTACAGTCACGACAGTTTTAAGTTAAGAAGAGTCAAGCTACTAAGTTATTTCTCAAATTTCCTACCAAGCCTGTAGACTGTAGACCCTATAAACGACACGTCATCGCCGGTAGGATCCGCAGGGCAATGTCATCGGATGTAAAGTCATGAAACTCATTTCATAACTCATGAAAATGTTGCTTTATAGTGGCTGTGGTGAGTCGCGACGCTGGCCCAGTCTTTTGGTCCATGGCAGAGGTGGGAGTGGAGCTGTTCGTTTCACTGTTCATGTTCACCCACACTAGCACACACACACACACACATGTCGCATACTACTTCATCGATTGGTCGGTTCATGATTCATTATGATTCATTATTGCATCCATTCCGAGGAGCATCGGTGACAAAACTCCAATTCCACGCCAAATTGGCTCCGCAGCGTGGTGCAATGAATGCCTCGAAGTTAGGAAATTGCATTGACATTGGTTAGTGGGCTGCGAAATATCACTCGTCAAATATTGCCAGCTGAGTATCAGGTGTTATTAAGTACGAGTCTAGAATTTGGACTTACAGACGACTGATGACTCTTGCCTCACAATGTTCATGACTCATGACTCAATTGTGACTCAATAAACATCCATCTCAAAGATCTGAACCACATAATTGTGTCCTGCTTCCGGATCAGCATTCGAACTCCAGACGTATCCTAATCTGAAGCCTAGCTATTGTAGTTAGTTGCAATCGAAGCAAATCGAAATCTATTCCAAGCCTGGCAACATGTCGCAAATCTTGTGCAACACCCAGCAATTCTCAGGAGCCAGCGGCGTCACCCCAGCCGAGACAAGCTTCAAATTTGCTGACGCACCATCAGATATCAGCCGCAATGTGCAAATTTGCGCTGATTGCGCCCAGCCTGGGATATATGCAATGCACTTAGTGAAACCCAAATATATGTCTTCATCGAACCAGCCAGGCCACTACCAATGTTGATATTGCTTGATATTACACATGTGTCATAAATACTAATAAGATTCATAAGCCGCTTGACAAGTAACTAACGCACAGAAAGCTATTGATGGATGCTTTATTATGAGCTATAAACTGTGCAGATCATTGTCATACCCATGTAGCCTATGTAAGAGGCTTACATCAGACAGTTCAGTCTCAGATTATGAGATTTCGAGAGCTTCTGCTCCGAGCAAGAGATGAGAGAACTTAGTTGCACATCATTGAACATGTTGTAATTACAGCAACTGCTTTCACGTCCAGTTTGCACAATTCATGACGCATTACTGCAACATCAAACTTTGACAGCACCTATTGCTACAGCCAGCCAATTGCCCGCAACCGCAACAACATTTGGAGTATTGGTAGAGGTGCTGCTGGTGTAGTCAAAGTAGCAGTAGCAGTAGTAGCAGTAGCCGTAGTAGTTGTCAGTAGTTGTAGTGGTGGTAGAACGCGTCGTCGTCACAATAGCAGGAAAAGTACTACCACTACTAGTACTACTACTACTACGACGACGACGACTACTACTACGACTACGACTACTACTACTTGCAGCCACCACGGCAGCAACGGCAACAAACACCTGAACTCAACATGCGCCCGGCACCCTCAATGTAGTGTAACTCCTTGCTCAGTAATTATTACTGCTATTGCTACTGCTACTGCTGCTACTACTACTACTGCTGCTGCTACTACTACTACTACTACTACTACTACTACTACTACTACTAGCACTGTAGCCTCTGTAGCTTAACAAGGCTGCGAGCAATGGACTTGATTGAGTTCAAGAAGCACTGCGGGGCGCAAGCTAAATTGTCAACAAACCAGTGCACGAGAGATAAATAAAAGCAAAGCGCAGAGAGCGATGGAGAGATGGACAGGAAAGATGAAGAGACACATAGAAAGACAGAAAGTGATAGAGTGAGATACAAGTTAGGAGGGAGAGAGGAAGTTGAGCTGTCTTGGGTTTTGAGTGAGCTTTCGGTCAAACTCAGCTAGCTAAGAAGTCCTATGAGTTATGAGCCATGATATCTGTCGCCACATATCACACGTCCAAACTTGCAGCCGTATTAATTAGAAACTCTCCTAAGCTAGTTTCTCACCGACACCAAATCGAATGTCTGAATGAGTGTGGCAGTGTGCCTGTATGCTCGACTGTTTAACCTGACCTAGTAACCGAATTGGATTCGAGTGGCTCCAAAAAGGGACTGGGTGTTGATCCACCAAGGCCTGCCACAAGTCTTCGGCTCGCTCAGCCGCAAGCATGGCCGGTGCAATCGGAATTGAAGCATGCCTCAACAAATCAGATCGGGCGACTCAATATTCGCCTAGGACGATACTGTAGCTGTCCCGACTGCAATGCACTATGAGACCAGTTCCAACAAGCTCATCAGATTCAGAGCTCACAACTGCATTAATGGTGTCAAGAAGCTGCAATGACCGCGAGTTTGATCTTGCTTGGCACAGAAGCTCACATCGCTGCACCTGAGGATGCACATGATTGATTCAGTTTCATTCGAATCTCAATCTCAATAATGGCTTCGTGATCGTAGGTTATTTAACCATGCAAATTTCACCAATATGTCAGTGAGGCGCCATCACGTGGTACTTGCTATCGGCCTCCACCAGACCAGATCTCAGGCGACACCGCATGGTGGTTGAATCAAACTCAAGGCTCACCGTGACACCAAATGGCTTCGCCTGCAACGCAGCTTCAACTGCATGACATGAGAAGACAATCAGCAAAGATCACCTGCACCTTATCCCAATTCAAAGTCAGACTGTTCTGTCACGTTGGACAAGTCACAATGCATCCGTATTGATTGATTCGGTTTAATCTTGGATTCTTGACTCTACTCTTGACTCTTGAACCTTGAACAGTCTACACTCTACACTGCAGCAGGCTGCAACCGCGACAAGACGAACTTACAAGTCGTAAGCCTTCTGGACAGCAGTGCTTCCTCGCGCCAGTAGTTGCGTGTAGAGCTCCGCAATCGCGCATCGAACCTGGTGGTTCGGTCTACAATGTAACAACACGACAACTGTACGGGAAGATAATAATAATAAGAATAAGAATCGAACCCTAATTCTAATGGGGTAAGAATCTTGAACCAGAACTGAAGACGTTATGGTGGTGAGTGCAGTAGTGACGGTACCCAATGACAGCTCTGACATTTCATTCGACCTTCGACTCAAACATCCAGAACATACTTATAATTTATACTAGTACTAACACGCAACATTACTCGTTGCAGCCCAGATGCGTTACCAATATGGGTGGTTCCAGCGGACACCCAATAGGCAAGGGAGTTCAAAGAAAACATTGTCGGACTTTTCTCTTGCATCCGTGACCGTGTGATTGCACCCATTCCGCAAGACTTCCCTAACCTTGGATAGCATCAGTGCATCAGGGACGGACAGGGGCTGTGGCGGATGACTTCTCTCATTTATTTATCTCTGAGTATACATATGCAGAATATGACTCATGGCACGAAGTGAGGAGCTTGCTTCGTGGCTATTGGACAAGGCACGACGCGCGAAGAAGCATGGGCACCGTCCAGGTTTTGTATTTTCCTTTCCCTCGTACTCCAGTCTTGCAGCCTGCTGTGTTGTTGCCTTCGGCCAGCGCTGCATCTGTTTTGCGAACTGCGTGGTGTTCCAGGAATGTGGACACGAGATTCCTGCCACATGTGACGGAAATCAGTTTGAGCTTAAGATTTAGGAGCCATCAGTTTAGGGCTAGGGCCAAGGGGCTAAATTCCAAGTCTTTAAACTCAGGATTTAGGGATCGGGATTGAATGTTTTTAGGTTAGAATGTTAGAATCTGGAACATCCGGAAAACAACCCTCGAATCCGAACCCAAAGGCTTGAACGTTGCCTGTGGGCCTGATGCTTGGCACCATGTTCTCGACGAAGACGCGACAACTCTCTGCCTGGTGTTCACAATTACCAGGTGTCAATGGGATTGTTTCAGTGAATGAGAATGCCGTATTTGGTTGACCTCTTGACTAAATGCATTCAGACGCAAATGCACATGCGACAATCAATGTCGCACTGACACTGAACAGAAACAAAGCACAGTTTGGTTCAAGTGATAATTCACAAGTGGATTGACCTGATGTAGCCATGTACTGCGACTGCAAGTGCTTTCGCTGCTTCACTTGTATGAAACTGGAAAAAACTGTTGCGGACTTCAGCAACTTTAACTTTGACTTTAACAAGATCTTCAAATCTCTATCTCTATGCATGCCGAGCCACATTTGGCCAAGAACTTGCCAGTCGATATGAGATGCTGGCGGTGGTGCGGAATCAGCCCATTTGGATCCATAGCGAAATCCTATTCCTAGTCGTTAACCTATATTCCTGAACCCATGAACTTACTGATTTACTGATCGAAGTGGGGCAGGCGACAGAAGCTTATCACTCTCGTTGGATGCCGTCGTTAAGTTTAGCTTCGCAGCGAAGCTTCCAATGACAATTTCGCTGGGCTGCGAAGGATGCAGCATGAACCGCCTTGGGCGTTTCACGCCTGAGCCTCCCTGTGGCCCGTAAGCGTACAGTGAAGAGAAATATGAAGGGATACACATGTGCGCACACACGCGCATCGTCCGCACACCCACTCGCACATCCCGCGCACACACACACGCACATTGTACGCACACACGCGAGTGCACTGCACGCACACACGCGCGCACGCGCGCACACTGTACGCACACACGCGCGCACCCTGTACGCACACACGCGTGCACACTGTACGCACACACGCGCGCACCGTACGCACACACGCACGCACATCGTACGCACATACAAATGCACTGCCACGTGTCGGTTCTCCAAGGTCAAACACAAGCATGGCTTTTGGATTTAGATAAATTTAAACCCTATATACCTTAACTTCAATAGATTTCTATCTATAATATATCTCCAAGCATCGAAACCTGAGATCCTTTGCGAATTTTTTGTCATCGCATGGAAGATGCAATGGAAGATCCATGGTGCCCTGGCCGCTCGCTCCATGGAAGACCATGCATGGTGCCTTTAGGCCGCTGGTCCTGCATGCCAGGTCACACAACAAAGGCAAGCAGAACATGCTGCTATGCGATGGTCCTGCATGGTCTTGGGACTCCGTGGGCTCGTCCGTGGGCTCCTCCGTGGCCTCCTCCGTGGGCTCCTCCGTGGGCTGCTCCATGGGCTGCTGGTTCTGGGGCTCGTCGAGGTTCTCGGGCTCCTCCAAAGCATTGAGAAAATCCATGACTGCCCAGTCTGGCCAATTTGGAGACGGAAAGGCCTCGTTATCATGGTCGCTCGTTTGGCCCTCGTCTTCTGCAGCCAACCAATCCTGGCCCTCCTGGTTCACCTGGCCCTGGTCCTCGTCGTCGTCCTGGTCGAAGTGGCCCTGGTCCTGCCGTGGCTCATAGATCCGCAGCCCACCAAAAATGGACTGGAACCAAGAGTGGCCGCAGCGGATGCAGGATCTGGCCTGGTGGATGTCATGGAGTGACACCATGGCCGCCTGGCACCTGGTGCACTCCACGCAGATCCGGGTTCTGGACAACCGCAGCGCGGGACGCACCACCCGCAGGCCATGGTGAGGGCCGTCACCTGGTTGGCTGGCACCAATGGCCTTGCAAGCACCAATGGTGCAACCGCTGGATTTGGCATGGGTGCCACCCATGGCCCAAGCACCGGAGGGGCCTTGGCCGGAGGGGCCTTGGCTGGAGCTGCCGTGGGGACCGCTGCCTCCGTGGAGGCTGTGGAGGCTGCCGTGGGCATGGCTGCCTTGGCATTGCTCTTGGGAGCGGCACCGGACATTATGGTGCAAAATGCAAAAGCAAAGCTGGCCGTGGATGGCAAAAGTGTGCTGGAGCACGAAAGGCTGCAGCACAGTGGCAGGATCAACAATTCTAAACTGTGTTTGTGACTAGACATACTTTGTGTCTACAGCTTTGCCAGTATATATACATAATTCTCTATATATCAAAATCTGTAGGAAAATTAGTTGTTTATATAAAGAAATACCTACATGTCTTTATATATATATATATACATATATATATAGCAAGACATATATAGAAACATGTAAAGTGCACCTACCGAAAAAGCGAGCCATGAAAGGCGAAACTATAGCAGGGACTCTGGAAACCTGGAGCCTTGGTCCTAGATAGGCTTGGAGGCTTTGTGGGATGACATCTAGGATACGGGCCTTCTGACCACATATATGTATATATCTATATATATATATATATATTGACATCTAGAAACATGTCATGTGCTCCTAGCGAAATAACGAGCCATCAAAGGCGAAACCCTGTATGCTTGGAGCCTTGGGCCGAGATAGGCTTGGAGGCTTAAGGGGTGACATATAGGCTACGGGCCTTTTGACAAATAAAGGCTTGCAACTTCTCTTTTTCACTCCACCAAGCCATCATGGTCCAAGTGGTCAGTCATGCCATTGGAGCCGGCATCCATGGTCGACAAACGACCGAAGCCAGACTTGCCCGCATTGCACGCAAACCTTCCGCTGGTACAATTTGTGGCACCACACCCAGCTGCTGCAGCCTGGTTTGGAGCAATGGAGTGCCAAATCGCCCCCAATTGGCTCCTCGAAGTTTGGCTCGAAGCCTGGGCCAAACATGGCCTGCAGCTGGGCCTTGGTCATGCCCAAAGTGTCCTCCATGGGGTCCATGGCCTCTGGCTCCACCGTGGTCTTGCTGCCGGCTGGCAAAACTGGCTTCTCCGTGGTCTTGCTGGCGGCCGGCTTCTTCATGTTCTGCTTGGAGACCGTGGCCTTGGAGTCCTGCTGGGGCTTCATGGCTTGTGCCTGCAGGGTCGTTATGAGCCCTTTAGATATCTAAAGCAGGACCCAAATGGAGACCCTGCACATTCAAGAATCTCATGCAAGGTCTCGTTGAGTGTCTCTATCTCTCTCTCTCTCTCTCTCTCTCTCTCTCTCTCTCTCTCTCTCTCTCTCTCTCTCTCTCTCTCTCTCTCTCTCTCTCTCTCTCTCTCTCTCTCTCTCTCTCTCTCTCTCTCTCTCTCTCTCTCTCTCTCTCTCTCTCTCTCTCTCTCTCTCTCTCTCTCTCTGCAAAGCGAACCGGCCACATTGGCAAATTAAGAAAGAAATGGTGCAAGCCACATCGGCCGATATATATATATATATATATATATATATATACATACATATAAGATGCAAGCCACTCTGGCAGTACAGATAGGGATATGTACATAAATCTGTATGTGTATGTATAAGTATGAACATGTATGTATATATATATAAATTACATACATGCATAGCCTGTATTTATGGACATATAGTGGCCACATTGGCACTCTGTAGCAAAACTTCAGAGATGCAACATTTACACAAACATATGTATACAGAGGTATATATCATATACATGTACATCTATAGAAATTTCTACACGGTTGCAGAAAAAAATACATTCATAAAACAACTGCTATATATATATATATATACACATGTGTATATGCCTGCAAGCACATGTTTTCACACCGTCCAGGCATGCTCATGGCTGGTGCAGAAGCTCTTTGATTATTCTGGTGAGATCAGCATTGGAGCCTTGGTCACCATGGGTGGCTTCATGCACAGCCACCAGTTGAGCTCGAAGCCAGTTTTGGAAGGACGTGGATGCTGTGGATGGCTCCATGGACACTTGGAACTCCTCCATGGTCTCGTGGGCATGGAGGAGAAAGGTCCGCACCCGGAGGCTGGCACCGAACCACATGGGCACCCACTTTGGGTTCAAGCGGAGAGGAGTGCCGGTTATGCCGGTGGTGCCGCTGGTCCTTTTGCCCGCAAAGTGGTCCTGCCTGGCCGAGCATCTGCTGGAATGGCTGCCACCTTGGCTGCACTTCCTGCAGCATTTGGTTTGGCCCAAGTTGGCAAACCGCTGGCAGCCTGGAGTTTCGCATGGCTCAGGGGCGGCTGCAGGTGCAAGCTCCATGATGGATTGCTGTGGACAGCCTCTGGCCTTGTCTGGCAAACAGCTGCTGTGCATGGACGAAGAAGAATTATACCAAACATCGCACAATTCATGCATGCTGTCCATTCATGGAAAAGCCACATGGCACATGCATGCAACAATGCACCCCTGCCCTTTCGGGAAACACCTTTGCGAACCTTTCTTCTCCAGCAAAACTCTGGCGGCTGGCTTCAAAACCCGCCATGGTCTTTGGGTCTTTAAAGTGGAGCCCGCTCCCTTGGGGCTGCAAAAGCTCTTCACTTCTTGGCCCTCTTGGAAGGAGGCTCAGACTGCTCTTTGGCCTTGGCCTTGGCCTTGGCTTTGGCTTTAGGCTCGGCCTCTGATGGCTCTGGCTCGCCGTGGTCTGCTTCGGAAGCTTCGGCATGGGCCGCCAGGAACAAAAGCGGCTGGTGCTGTTCCAGCGGAGCAGGATTCTCCAAGCATGGGATGGTAATCCCAGACTCGACGACCGTGGAGTGAACCATGGTGACCTCGGAGGTTTCGCTCGTGGGCTTGCACCAGAAATATGGAATCAAGCAAAACGCACTGTCTGCTTCGAACTGCGCATTCTGGCGGAACGGCCCAATGGTCCAGCTGTGGCCGCCGTGCTGGATGAGGAGCTTCGTTTCCTTGGCGGTCGACTTGGCTTTGTTCACCGTGCCCAGTGGAACCAAACGAATGGTTTTGCGAATTGCCTTGATGGCAAACAACCCCTGCGGGTTCTGGCCGAAAGCGATGGTCTGGGCATCCACATGGTGCTTTTCCGCCGCTCTGTGGAGAGCCAGCTGGACCTCCGACCTGGCCCGCTCCTCCAACAGAAGCTTCGCCGTCATTCCTTCCCTGGCAAGATCCTGGGGGCACAACATCGGCATCATGGCCTTGGTGGCCTTCCACATTGGCAGCTTCTGCAATGGCACATGGACTTCTTCCTCATCTTGGAAGAGTGGCTTGTGAGTCATGGTGGCATGGTCGTCCGTGACATCCGTCAGCTTGAACACCTTGGCACCGTGGTCCTTGGTGGTGTACCTCAGCACTTGGCATCAAGGAATCTATCCACATCTGTATATTCCTTGCCTATATGCTTATGTATATATTCTCTTACAAGGATATTCCGGCTATAGGCCAATTGCTAGCTTCCGCTCCAAGCAACAACTTGCCCAGTTCCATGTGGTTGTTTTGGAGCATGGCAATGGTTTTGTTGCTGGCTGCCAAGACATCAGTCACCTGCATGTTTGGAGTCATGCTGTGGTCCGCAATGGCATCGCCAGCCGAGCTGTCTTGGATCTCCTTGGTGTAGGCAGTCAAGATGGCTTGGAGAGATTGCCAGTGCTTGGTTTCCCGGCCTGCCCTTTGTTTGTTCGTGAGGAACAAACAAACTCTGACTGCAAATCGACCAAAGCATTTGGTTAAGTGGGACGCATGGTGGGTCTGCTCCACAAGAAGATCCTGTTGGACCTTCCAAGCCTCTTGGAGCATGTTTTCGGCTTGGGTAACTTGGTCGAGCATGCCTGGTGCCTTCAGTTTTTGGAGATCGTTGGTGGATAGGATGCGGCTGAACCCGTCTTGGGATTTTGGGCTGGTCAACATGGTAGCCCATGCCGCCACACGAAGCATGGGAAAGATGCACGTCGCTTGCTTGAAATCTAGCGACACCAGGGTGGACATCAGCTCGGTTCCCACCAGAAGTGTGGCATTAAACTGCTTCCCAAAATTGGCAAGGAAATGGAGGAGTGGAAACCCCTGGCTGCCGCCGCCGAAGTTCTGGACGAATTTGGCGATGGCGGGGACACTGGCACGGCATCTCACGTCGCCTTGGCTGGCCTGCTGGATGGCATCTGGAAGGCTCAAGCCCTTCTCAAATGCAGTGGCCACATGGAGGGCAACCTCCAACTCGTTGATGGCTTTGGATATTGAGTTGGACGAGTTGGCAGCATGCTGAATAAAGTTGGGAAGTTGTGGCATGGCTTCTTCAATGGATGCTGCCAGCACGATCCAGCACCATCCTTGCTCGATCGCTCGCCATGCTGGGTCCGACTTCGCAATGGCGACGTGATAGCCCTCTGGTCCTTGGATGCCCGCCTGGAGGCATCGGAGAAAGGCAACACTGTGGCTCCCTGCAAGGGAGAGGAAGCCTGAGCGGCAGGGAACCAAACATCTACACAGGGCTTATATAATGGTCTATAAACACCAAACAATTTTCAAAACATTATAAGCATGCATGAGCCAGGTGCCTTCCTGGCCACTCACTGGTGCCAGATGGCCCTTGGCCTCAGAGACCAGTTGGCGGTTGGCTTGCACTTGGGCAAGTCTCTTGGTCTCGGCAGTGGCCATTTGGGTGCAGATGGTCTGGCCGTCGAGCAGCTTGGGCTGGAAGCCGACACTGGTCATCTGGCTGCCCTTGGACCAGACGTCGTAGTAGGACACCATGGACTTGCCTCGGTTTTCTGGGTGTACCAAGATCTGACTTGGAGTCAGAACTTGGTCGTGGGCAAGGCCATGTGTCCTTAGAAGTTGGACGATCTGGTCCACTTTCGTATTCACTGGAGCAGTCGAGGACATCATGGCTTCCACTTCTTGGACCACCTTCTCTGGCACACCAGCCATGGCAAGAAGCTTGGAGCTGGCCAAAAGTGGCAAAAGCAAAACTGGGCAGTCTGGGCCCAAACTCATGGTATAGAAACTTGACATCTGGACAAAGCTTCCCTCTTACTCCATAATGCATGGCTTAGTCGCAGAGGCGCTTTTTTTTCAATCCCAAGCGGTGGGTCGCAGCTGCAGTGGTCGGAAGCCTATTACTGCTTCTTCTTGGCCTTCTTCTTGGGCTGCTGCATGTGGGCCTCCAATTCTTCAACTTTGGCACGAACGTGGTCGATGATGGCACCGATGGTGTTGCTCTCCAGTGGCACTGCCAGGTCTGCAGCCTTGGGCCGGCGGCGATCTTCCGGGAGCAGGCATGGAATAATGGCGTTCCCCACGTGGATGTTGATAGTTTCTGGGAGGTTTTGGATCTTGTGACGCCTGGGCTGCCTCTGGGCTTCCCCATCCTGGTCTTCGAAGAGTTGGTTGGCCTCGTCGCCCTGGTCCTCGTCGCCGTTGGCATAGCGATCCATGGCCTTGTTGCGACTTTCGTGCAACTTCTTGAAGGGCTCGTAGAAGGTCAAGCTGGCTCTGCTGGGATTTTTGGCCCAACTGGAGGCTCGCATCTGCAGAAACTTTTGGCCACTGGAGCTTTCGACAATCAAGTACTGGGGAATGGCGACGAATGGCTCGTTTTGGTATTTCACGACGACATGGCTGTCAATGGTGACCATGGCTTCTGCAGAGCGGGAAAACGGGCAGGCCAAATTGGATGGCTTGGGTTTGGAAACCTCACGAAAGTATCACAGAATTCTCACAACACTCATGTTGCATTCCTGTATGAATATCAACTTTCCAGCCACATGGCGATATACCACTTAAAAGCAAACATGGTTTCCGGCTTTCAAAAAAAAACTCGGTCTGTGGTTTTGGCATGGTTACGAAGCTCATGGCCAAACCTGGCAATTGGACTTGCAACAGAATCTCTCCAGGTTCGTTTCAAAAATCGTTACGAAAATTTGTGTGCATGCAGAAATATATCTATACAGAAAGCTTTTCCTGCTAGCCACAAAAGCATGTCCACTTGACCAAAAACGGATTACAGCTCTATAAAAAAAAACATGCCAACACATAGAAAAACATATACATAAAACCTTACCTAAAAAGTTAAAAAAACTATAACTAGTTAGCGGACTTGACTTGACTTGACTTAGCTAAAAAACTGATTTTATTACTAACATGACATAACACATAACATCTTTTAACCATTATTATACAGACTTAACACATACTTAGTATAGACTTAGCATGCACTTATAACCCTTTCGTAACACACTTATACTCCACCCTATCTTGCCTATATCATTATAACACAGCGAGGATTCCAAGTAGAGTCTATGCTCGACTATAGGGTTTTTTTAGGTGGGAGCTTTCGGTGCTTAAAGGTGTCTTAGGGGCTCTTAACTCAACATGCATTTAGAAATCTTGGCAGGACCCGTCTCTTCAACCCCCAAAGAGCAAGCGTACAGTGATGTCCATAGCCGCCATAGCCAATACGTAATCTGGGCTGATGCTGTTGACGCCGTTGACGCTGTGAATCCAACAATACGCTGACGCCGTTGACGCCGTTGATGCCGCTGACGCTGTTGACGCCGTAGACGTCGCTGACGCCGTTAACGTCGTCAACGTCGTCGACGCCGTTGACGCCGCTGACGACATTAACGTCGTCAACGCCGTTGACGCCGCTGACGCCGTAGACGCCTCTGACGCCGTTAACGTCGTCACGCGCTTCACGTCCTCACGTCGTCGCGTCAAACCCCACATCGTCACGTCGTCCCCTCTATACCCGCCGCTGACGACATCGACGCCGTTAACGTCGTCACGCGCTTCACGCGCTTCACGTCGTCGCGGCAAAACTCACGTCGTCACGTCGTCGCGTCGTCACGCGCTGCGCCCCAAAATTTACGCGCAGCTATGGACATCAATGAGCAAGCGCCAAACCAGGTACCAATGCCACTGCGGAACCAACCGCAAAACATAAGAACCGGGTGCTCTGGTGTTGGGGTTTCGGTCTGAATCAAAATCTCGACAGCTCCATAGTGTACCAATAGGGGTCTCGAAAAATTGGAACTACATTGGACATTTACGGAATAGTAGCATCCATATCCACTAGATTACACCCTGTACGCCAAGGACGCAGCAGCTGTGCCTGTAGACGTTCCTCAAGCTCCGTCACGCGGAGCCCATGGCTGCGACCTCGCTTAGGGTCGGGTTTCGATTACAATAACAGCGACACTTCATAACGAGTCGCTAGTACAAGGGATACTGGAGTCTCTGGAAACTTCCCAAAACTAATCTTGCTTGGCGCCCGGGTCCAACACGTCTGAGCGAGTAAGCTTTCCATCTTACATGCTGCCCTAAAACCTACACCATATAACGAGTCTTTTAGATCTGGGGCGCTGGGTTGAGAACATGGCTTGAAATTGAGACTGCCCTTAAACTGTAGAATGATCTTTAGTTTAATGGTAGGACTTTGAGCAGTCAAGGTTGAAGGCCTCAGGCTTGGATGGCTATAGTTTTGCGAGTATGAGTTTTAGGGTTTAGGGTTCCTTTAAAGGAATCTATAAGGGTACTATAGGGGTTTATGGTTGATAATGTAGGAACCTGATTAAGAAATCTTGGGCCTTTATTAATAGGGTTTTGAGTTTAGCCTTAGTCTTGAGGCTAAGAATCTGCGACAGCCAACTAGCCAAACATCGCAGATGTTACGCACAGCCAGCTGCCGTCCAAGACGTCTCTCCTATATAGTTGTATGGAAATCATCCGAGCTCCTGTCGGCTGGTTGCAACAAGGGCAACCCCTGCGCAACAGCATACTAATCACCTAAACTGTAGACATCTCAGCCTTACGCACCCCCCCTGGCAAATAAAACCTCCCCCCAAAGCCTTAGCTTCAATCTGGAGCTCATTTTGGGCTTCCCGAGCCCCGTCCATCAGATAGGTGAGCCCCTTACAACTTATAACCCAAAGAAAAGCCCTGGTACGAACTCTGTAGGGATTCAGGGTTTAGGAGTTCTTAGGGCATAGCGCGGCTAAAGATGCTTAAAGACATACCCAGAAAGGCCCCTTACTTACCCCTTTAGGGTTTAGGGTTTTGGGTTTAGGGTCCCTTACTAACCCAAAGAATACACCCCAAATGAACTGCAGGTGTTCTGAATACCGACACCCTGTATACAGCCTAAACCGACTGTTGAACTTGAGGAGTACTTGGAGGGACAGGGGACTTAGTAAGTAGGGTTAAAAAGTAAGGTGACTATAGTCTTATCTACTTATGCCTCTAATTGGGGTAGCAGGTTCAGCCTTTCCAACTACACCGGCCTCATCCCGCACCTAGGCCCGAGGCCACTCATCTTCGGATCTTTGTAACCGAAATCCCTATCTGTTCTGGGTTCCTTTGAGGGTTCCTTTAGGGGCTCCTTTAATTTAAGGGTTCCTTTTAAGGGTTCCATCTCTTGAGAGGCCTCAAAAGGTGGAATGAAGGTAGGTAGGATGAAGGATCCATTATATGAGCCCACCGGTTTAGGGTTTAGGGTCATATATGAACCCACCTACCCTGATCCTACCTTTTGAGGCTTCTGATCCTTTAAGCTCGTGGCTACTGGCGCGATGGGCCCTAGCGGTACCCGTTACCGCTGGCTTGCATAGTAACACTTTGCAACACTGAAACGATAAAACCAAACCCTAAACCCTAAACCCTAAACAGTCACTTGATCATACTTGGCAACTTTCATGGATCATCGTGTCGGGGCCTGCAAGACTGCGAGGGTCACTGAAGAATGTCTGTAACAAAGTCTATACATTCTTCTTGGCGGCGAAGAAGGGCTTCGAACCCTAAACCCCTAAAGCCTAAACCATAGGCTTTAGGCTTGTGGGCTTAGGGATCCGGATCTTCAGGCTCTGGGCGTGTTGGCTGCTTGTTCCTTCGCAGGTACCCTACCCGACGCTGCAAGTATCACATATATAGAAGCTGAATGTGTAGCAAACAGATAACCCTTATACACCAACACGCCTTGCACTTTATGAAATGTACTGAATATTCACTTCAAAACTCCTCTGAGTATTCACTTCAAAACGACAAGCTGCGGGAAGCCGGACAAAAGGAGGTATTGGATATACCAGGCATTCTTTGGAATACCCAGCATGTTGTAAACGATTCGCGCCGCAGGGCCGCAGAAACTCGCGCTGTCCTGCTACTGCCGTAAACCCGAGTAATACAGAGGCCTGAATAATTCGAACAGGGTTTTGGGGCCCGTTATACTATAAATGTAAAAAGGAGCCCCCGAAATAGAATATTTAGACCCCTATAGGAACTACTTCGCAAGCACGCGCCCAGCCTGAAAACTAGAACAGCCAGCCCTGGCCCATGTGAAATTTGTGCATCGAATCCACAAACCGACTCCTCGACCGAGCCCAAAGCCTAAACCCTAACAGCTGGGTTAAGGTGTTGAAAAGCATCAAGGTGTGAGTATAGACCATAGGATATGGGTGTAGTCTTGAGTTTTGGACAGACATCAGGTTGGGCAGAGAGTTTTGATCTTAGTGTGGAGGGCTGGGTTGAGGGTTGAAATTCGGCTTGGAGTGGTCCTTGACCAAGCTTGTGGCTTATCCTGTGT
The DNA here is from genome assembly GCA_905221615.1 of Symbiodinium sp. CCMP2592. NCBI lineage: Eukaryota > Dinophyceae > Suessiales > Symbiodiniaceae > Symbiodinium > Symbiodinium sp. CCMP2592. Next base: position 398,216 of record CAJNDT010002624.1, on the reverse strand, counting down.
GTTGGACTTGCTGACAACGCCCTAGTTCCGCCCCAGTTCAACGACAGGCCGCCCCGAAAGTGGTGTGGACAAGCTGTTGCAGCAAACTCCCTGGAATGAATAATGTAGAAGAAGTCCGACACCCTAATCATATTCATACTGTGAAGAATAACAAAAACAGTGATAATGATGCTGATAAGAATACTAGAAATTAACAATAGTAATGCTCTTAATCTAGAAGAAGGCCGGCAACCTATGTAGTAGGTAAGTGGTCATTGGGTGTTACTGGCTTCTGGCTGCTACAGTACTATACTATACCGTCCGTTCCCGAAGGCTACATCCCTGAACCGTAAACCTGGAAGCCCAAATCCCAAAGCCCAACAAGATTAAGGAACCAGGAACCCACCACATCTGCAAGTGAGTTTAAAGGGACTGGCACCTTCCCCACTCTGGCTTTGGGGCTTCAGCCTGTGAAGTTTCTGGCTTATTGAACTTAGTGTTCAGAGTTTAAGTCTTCCTATACCCTAAATATCTATAAAAAACAAGCCTTAAACCCTGGAATTTTCTTCAAGCCTAAGGTACGGACTCATTACGCCTGTGGATCTGAGCCGTTCCTGCGGCACTGCATCATGGAGGAGTTTCCGACGTAGTTAAGTGCCCAAAACAAGGAACCCATATTATTTGCCGTCGACCCCTGTTCTGGCAACTTATTTTAAGTTCCCTAAAACCAAACCTCTTAATTAAGTGACCCAAAGTTATGAGAACTTGAAAAAAGTTCCTAACCTTAAGCCCTGTATCTTATAAAACCCAGTTCCTTAACCCTGGACCCTAAACCCAGATTCTCAAATTCCGAGGTCGGAGGGTCGAGGTCTGACGCGTCAGTGGGTTGAGGGCTCGGGGTGTAAGTTTACAGGTTAGGGCTTATAGGTTCAAGGTTTAGGATTTTGGGGTTTAGAGTGCAGGGTCGGGTTTTAGGGTTTAGGTTTGCCGGCTGTGGGTTTAGGGTCGTACATTGTGAGGTCCATTGCATTGCGGAACTCCCACATCTAAGCACCACGGCGCAAGACTACGATGGCGCGTCGCGGGAGTGAAGCGGGTGTTCAAGTACTCGTCTTGGCAGTGTGCAGCATAAATCCCTACCGCAGACCTAGCACGACACTTTACATTGTAGTCCGTAGAAATTCTATACTCCGTAACTTTGTTGGAGTTTACACAAATAACACAAACAAAATCCGATTTGTTGGATGTTCTGTCAAGGTATGAATCGAGTGATTCCGGGCTGCCCGCTCCGAAAACCCACCGTTGCCACCGAAGTCTGCGAAAGGTCGGTCATCTCGACCGACCTGTCGACCGAGCAAAGGACCGATCCTGACAATCGCTCTGCTACCTGCTCCCACTCATCCATCCACCATATAGTAAAAGCCAGAAAGTTGGAATATGATTATCCTAACCCTTCTATGGTAAATTATAGGGTATCCTACCGTGAAACCATATTCCAACTTTCTGGAGTTCCCTATACATGCATAAATTGTAAGTACGGTGATATCCTGTTGTTGCTTGCCCTCCTCGACTGTGCAAGCATGCTCTTCATCAACCCAGAATGAAGGCACAGACAATTTCATGTTAGTTCTATAGCAGTTCAGATATGGTAAAGCTAAGATCCAAACCCGCATTCAATTCCTTGACTCCCGTTGCTGCACACTGAGGCGACAGTTCTTTGCTCAGGGCACATGGTTTTAGGCTTTAAGGCTTAGGATTTAGGATGCTCGTGCAGCTTCCTTCCGTTTGGGGTGTACTAGACCCAAGAGTAACCTGGGATGAAAAAGGGTGCCCTTTTTCGTTGAAAGGGGCTTCTAGGGGAGCTTGAATGCTAAGGGAATAAGGGCCTGCTCTAGGTCCTAGTTTAGGGTATTCCAAAACCAGAAACTCCCTACATAATTTCTGTAAAGAATGAAGCCCGCTATTCCCTAAACCCTAAACCCTAAGAACCCCCAAACTCCCCCAGAGCCGCAATCGTAAACCCTTCAACCCGAACAGCTGAATCCTGTTGATGGCTTTAAAACCTCTGGTGTGGTCGTCAGGCCGCACGCCTTCAAGCGAGGTCCAGTTTTTTGGAAGAGAACGGCTCTACTTCACTCTGAGGCTCAAACAAGCTGGGCTTTTGAATTGGGGTTGCGGTCTGGGTATACGGCCATCCAGGGTTTGAAGGTTTACGCTCCAGGAAACTCCAACCACGCAAGGGGAGGGTAGGCTGCAAATGTTGTTTCATTGTACCCATGGGCTCCATGGTATTTCTTTTTTGGGATTGCCGTATATAGGATTTAAAACATGACCCCCCAAATCGGACTACTATGGAGCCTATGTGTATGGCTGAGGTTTGGATTTTAGGGTCGGGGCTGGTGCAGGGGCCCATGGGGTTGAGGAAACCCACGTAGCAATGAGAATAGGGTTTGGGGGCCCGTTATACTATACTTATAATAAGGAACCCTCAAAATAGTATAGGTAATTAGTAGGGCCCCTATTGTAGACGTATAGCTGAAGGTCATCATCCTCTGAGTGATGCAGTGCTTGCGGCATTCCTTGCAAATGCAGTTCAGCTAAACGCTGCCCAGAGTGACAGAGAGCCCAAGTCCTTTTGGACAAGGACTTTGTCGTTGCCAGACGGATCCTTAACTAAGCGAAACCCGTGTTCACAACCCTAATTAAACCTTTAAGCCTTAAAGCCTAAACCCTAAACCCTATAAACCCCATACTCCTTAAAGCCTACACCCTAAACCCTATATTCCTTAAAGCCTACAAGCCCTGACCTGCGGTCCACTGGGTGCTGGGCTCTCTGACGTTTGGTCTCTACGAGCTGCAGCTTCGAAGGCGCCGCTCCCATACTGCTTTAAAACAAACCCCTAAGTGTCCAAGTACCTAATTATCATATGCTCTGCAAAATAGTAACCTACATTTACATAACTACTATCCGAAAACCGAGTACCTAATTATTGGGTCCTTTGGACCCTTAGGGAACTTCATGGCTTAGGGCTTAAGGGGTTTATGGGATTTCGACTCGCACACTCGCACAATCGCAGGCACGGCTTCCAGGTCCATTGCTACCGTTACTACTGCAGTGCAGCTCAGAATGTTGTGCGAACCGATATAGTAGAAAAGGAGAATAAGTAAGCATAGGCGATGAAAGGCGTATCATACAAAGGCGGTACAGGGCACAACAGACCAGCTGTTCGTGGTGCGACTCACCAAGTTAGCGAGCTGTACTACAAAGATACAGTCGCAAACGAGTATCTTGTGTATCATTTGCGACCTGGGGACGTTGCGTTGGCGTGAGGGGGTGGGGTGCCCCCAAGAAAACCAGAAGACTTTATACGTGCATAGCGGAATGTTTGTGATACCTCCACCTATCCGTAGCCCGACTTAGCGTCTCCGGATTCAGTTGGAGTGCCGTAGATCCATTTTTGGGTGGTCTACACACGGTGCCATCCGTGCGCAGGATGTTAATTCATCTGTCCCAGACTAGGTAAGGCGCTTTACCATCACGCGTTTCCCCTCCGTCCTTGCCTAAGGGACGTTAGGCATTACCTCCACCCACGAGTATGCCAATTCCGCTGCGTGCCTGTTCACTGTAGCATACCCGGGCTTTCGCAGTTACCCCTTGGCTCTAGGGTCCCACTGCTCATCAGAAGGTCGTGATGCTGTCAAAGCGTGCGCTGACTCGGACGACAGGGGTCTGGGTTCCCCATATAGCAATAGTTGAGCGCAGACAGGAGGCGTGTGTCCTCCCGCCTCCGGTTGGCTGCCGGAGACTGCGACCTATAGCGGTTTCCATTGAACACGCTGTACCGCAGGAAAGATCCTGCGGTCCACTGGCCTGAGGGTCTCAGACGGGTGGAAGCAAAGCTGCATAAAGCTGTGTCATTTCTTCCGCTAATGATAAGTCGCCCCCTTGTACCCCTTCGAAGGAATCGATCATGGCAGTAATTTCCTTCGTGCTAATACTCATTTCTCGGCTAAGAGCAGAAATCATCTGCGCAGTGAGTTTCGGGTCATCCTCGATCTCAACGCGGTTGCGCAGAAATTCGTACACCTTTGGTAAACTGCTCGTGATTCCGTTGTCGTTGATGAGGTGTACCAGTTTCTGTTCCCACCACTCATACTTCCTCCTCTTCAGATCCATGGTTTCTTCTTCAATGAGGTGCACATGTACTCTAGCGACCATAGAGTAATAAGCAAACTGAAGAGGGCACTGATCGCATGTCATCATAATGCTGATCATTTTCGTGGCGGCCGAAACATGTAGTGGATCCCTCATGTTGAATGTGATGGATGCCACCGCAAAAGTCTTGCGCAGTTTTGGGAAACTTCGCATGAGTTTTCCGTCGTCTAACGGGACGAAGATCGTACTCGTGAACTCGACTCTGCTGTCTTTGTCGGTCAATTTGTCTGGAACAACTCGCCCTGTGCGGTCTTGTGGCTCCAGTGACATGCCAGCGTCGACATATAAGATAGCAGTAACCAGGCCAAGGACTTCTCTAGCTCTCTTGTTCTTCCTGTCTTCAAGCTGAAACTGCTGGATGAAGTCCCACGCGTAGGCTTTTGCACGATCATCACCTTCACCTGCAATAAATTCCCTGTTGGGTCTCTTGGTGTGGAGGCCTGCAGATTCGCGTCTGATGGTGTCAACCATGTAGTGCGCCGCTTTCTTGATTTCTGCGACGACTGCATCAATGACGTTATCACGCGAAATGAACTCGACGAAGCATGGAAAGAATTCGTCGATGGTATAGGCGCTCCAATCCCAGAGCCGAAAGAGGGACTCAGCAATGCAGTCGATGACTTGATCGGCTGTCCAGTTTATAATATAGTTGCCGACTGATGTGAGGCCATCACCGGAGTACCTGATGATGATTGAGGTGAATAAGGTGAGCGTGTCAAATTTGATGCGATCTGATTTCTTCCACCTCTTCTTGGCAGTGTTCTTCAAGTCTGATGACTCTGGAAACATGTCTGTGATCGCATTCATGACTGCCTCCTCTATGATCCGCCGCAACCCTGGCTTAGACGGGTCTTTGACACATTTGTCCGTGACCGAACTGTCGAAAGACCCAAAATCGGTTGACGCAAAGCCCCCTGACTTAAAGTCATTGTAGAATTTCAGGATTCTACTGTTCACTCCTTTGTGATCCGTCCCTTTGATCGAACGGGAGACAAAATAGGAGAGACGAAAAATCATTGATTCTACACTCTTGTTCATGAGGGCGGCGCAGGCCGATCCGAGAGGCCCCTTGTGTTGGATCAAGCGGGGCTTGACCTTTTTAAGAGCCTCGTTTGGCTTGAGCCAAATGGCTACGGTTTATGGGATTTAGGGTTTAGGGTTTAGGTTTATGGGGCTTTTGGGGTTTAGGCTTAGGGTTTAGATGAAGCCCGAAATTTCACAACCCGTCTAGGAGCCCCGAAACAATACCAAAATGAAGCTGTGAAGTCAATATCTCTGTAAGTAGTAGGGATTCGGGATCATAGTATCATTGAGCTGCTTTCCGGTGGTGTGTTGGGCTGGAGAGAGCGGCGGGGACAAGAAGTAGTGTTGCATTATCCAGGATATGACCTACGTACCGTTTGCGAGATTCGTGGACAATCCCAACTGTCGACTCTAGCTGCAGAAGCAGTTGCAGCAGCTGCAGCAACAATGGCGCAAGAGCAGCACTAGACAAGATTGCTAGCGCTATCTGATCATTCTCATACCGAGCATTCGTGCTCTCCGAACGCGCCTCGCACACGAACAGCGGAACCAAACATGTTCTGAGGTTGACATGGACAACAGACTGTAAAGGACTCAGTAATTAGCATAGGGGTTTTGGGAGATATTATGTCCCTGAAACTGCAATCGCTCGGCATATTGCGGCCCCACGAAAGACCCAGAGCCCTTGCACCTGGGGTGCAGCTGCAGCTCTCACTGTTAAAGTCTCCCTCTCGCTGAGGGACTTGTAGCCTAAGCCCTTAACAATGAACTCGCACACTCTCAACTTCAAAGCCCTAAGCCCCATCACACTTTCAACGTCTCCCTGATGGAATTGATGGACGTCTCAGGAACATTTGCCAACGGTCTGCCGCCCAAAGGCAGGTAGCCACCTCAACTGGGCAGTGTCCAATGCTGTACACTTTGGGTTTCGGGGTTTAGGGCTTAGGCTTACACCCTAAAGCCGCTTCGGCTCTTCTCAAAGGTTCTGTCAAGTCGGGCGTGCTCGAGCTCTTCTAGCTGTAGCTTTCTGCCGGTGCCGAGTTTTAAGCTGAACATTAGGTGGGCACTACTTGCGGTCCTACTGGTCGGAATGACCCCCAAAATCGCGTCACCCCTTTAAAAAGCCCTAAACATCCCCTAGGCACGGGGGCCGGGCAATTTAGCGTAAACTTCTACATCCCAAACCCTAAAACCCCAAACCCTAAACCTCTACAGCCCGTCAACTCCGAATCCTAAACCCTAAACCCTAAACCCTAAACCCGAATCCTTGAGCCTGAAACATCCTACCCATAGTCTCCATTGTAGTTCCTTTCTTGGTTAACCAAAAACTATATTCTAGGGTCCTAACCATAAAACTGGTTAACCCCAAACAAAGGAACTGCAATGGAGGCTACAGGTAAAACCCAAAGCATCATACCCTAAACTTCCCTAAACTCTTTAGACTCTAAATAAAGGTCAAAATGTCGGGTCAAGCAGCTGGGGTCATAGAGCTCTGGCATCAGCTTCCTCACGCTCAGCAGCGATGGAACCGGAATTGACGACATAACCCAAACTTGCTCACGGTTCTGGGCTTATGAATTAGAACTGACCACGGCTTCTAGGGTCTTGCCAGGGTTCTATAAGGGTTCAGGGCATTATGTATCTAGCATCCTGGTGCAGGATCCGAGAGCGGCAAACTAGCCATGCCTTCAACTCAACAATCCAAACCCGTTAAAACGCCTCACTGACTTCTCGGACCATAGCCCAAGCCGTAAAACGTCAACCATATGTGGGGCTTCTAGATATTAGAGGGTTTTTGTTCAAGGCTCCTTGATCTGTGAAGCTCCCATATGCCCAAACATGCCCAAACCATCATCACTGCGCCATGTTCGGAAAAAAAAACGCCTTTCTTTTGGATGTAGGAGGCATCATGAAACTGCCCAAAGGCCCCAAAGTAGTTCCTTTTTGGGGTGTTACTTTATAAAGTTCTATATGCGAACCCAAAAGAGGAACTACTTTGGGGCCTTTGGGTATGCCAGGGAACCAGCAGAAATACAACGAGAGGCCCCTACATCAGGGCTTGGGACTGCTCTGTGGAATGCTTACTTACAGGATCAGGGGACTTAGTAAGTAGGGTATCTTTAAGGGTCCCACTAAGGGATCTATAGGGGCACTATGAGGGTTTAGGGTTTAGGGTCTACTTAAAGGATCAGGGGACTTAGTAAGTAGGGTTATAAGTAAGGTAACTATAGTTATATCTACTTATAACCTTAATCAGGGTACCTATAAACCTACTTACTAAGTCCCATGACCCTTCAAGTACGTCACAGGGAACGCACCCCACCTGGTCTCTGGCAGCTGCAGCGCCAAAATGCCGGCTGCCACCGCCTTCGGACAACAGGGTTGAGTGGTTGCGGGTCCCATTCCTGGGCGCGAGAGATTTTCAGCAAGACTGCTTAGCATTCATGGGTCGGATTGCAGGGCTTAAGCGATCCGAACAATGTCGATTTCAGCTTTAGCAGTGGGAGGTCGGTAGACCACGTTGTGCAATTTTGGGGTCTAGGGCATACGGACTTTGAACCTTGCGCATCTACACAAACATCTGAAAGGGTCTTGCATCTACAGCTAAGGCTCGCGCGAAACACCCCCACACCAAAGCATCATGAGAGCTGCCTCAAACTTGAAACACGAGAAGCATAACCAAACCCTAACCCTGAAAACCCGCAAAAGAAGGGAAACAAACCACTCATTTCTAAGCTCTAGAACTCAACTCATCAGGCAAAAGGTCTAATTAACCACCCTCTTCACCCTCATGAAGCACTAAACCGCAAAGAAACAACGAATTCCCCTATGCAGTTTCAATTCGTTTCAAGCCTTGTCTACCTACTTCAACATGTGGCCTGTAAAAATTACAGTTGCCTCTTGCGACACCAAACTGAAACAACAAAACAAGAGTAGTAATTATAGATATGAGAACACCAGTATACCAGTATGAATCATAACACTCCCAGATTCGTCTACTGCCGACAGGAGCACTGCCGTGGACATTGTCAGCCCGCAAAGGCCAGGAGAAACGAATTGGCCTTGGGGGGGTGCTGATGTTATCGGGCTGAAGGGTCTAATTGAGGGCCTAAATAAATACCTATACGATGTTAGGGGCTCCTTTCTTTTATTACAGTAGAAATAATTGGGCCCAAAACCCTGTTCTAATCATTTAGGCCCCTGGGATGTCGTTTTTTTCAGCTTTGGGTTCCGGGGGTTAAGGGTTGAAGCTGGAGTGTGGTGCGGGCCTCTGCTAAGCCTTGCTGGGGGCCTGCCCTGAATCCACAGCGAGTTTTATCTGCCCCTTTGAAGGGGTCTATAACGGCTACTATAAGGGATACTATAAGGGCTAAACCCCAAAACCATAAAAGCCATGAAAGCTGCTGTAGAGACCCTCACGACATGCCTTTTCGCCTGGCGGCTGACGAGAACCGGGCCCATGAGGGAGCCAAGATTCTTCCTTTGTGCTGCTTTATGGGTCCAATGGCTTATGAGTATAGGGATTCATATTTTCTCGACACGTTAACTGTACATATTTTTCAAGCTTTAAACACTTAGACTTAAAACAATGTTCTAGGGGGTCAAAGGGCTTTGAGGCCTTCAGGTTTAAAACGCCTAAACTCTATATATATATATATATATATATATATGTATATATATATATATATATATATAAATGGTTCTATGGTGTCGAAGGGCTTTGAGGCTTTGAGATTTTGAACACCTAACCTTTAGGGGTTTATGGGTTTTTGGACGGGCTCATAGGGGTTTTAAGATTTCAACCTCTGAACTTCAGAGTTTAAGGTAGAGGGGTTTAGGGGTTTATACGGGGGTTGAGAGTCTGGGGGTTTGGGGATCTATATATATATATATATATATGTATGTATATATATATATATATATATGTAGATAGATATAGGGGCTCAAGGGTTAAAATGGCTTGGGGCTTGCGTGAGGTTCGGGGTCAGAGGTTTAGACGGCTATATGCCGATGGATCGAAGGCTTGGTGGTCTTTCCCGGAATGAACGGGATTTGAGGGTCTCTTTACGGCTTGAAGGTCTTTTGTAAGCTTTCAGGCTCCATTGCAGGGTTGCACTTGGAGTTGTCGAAGCTACGATGTCGCAAGATGAGAGGCATTCTATGCGAAAAACTGACTGTTGGCCGACTTGCGAGGTTCCACGAGCCTTTAGCTGCGGAAGGAATACAGCTACAGACTTCAGATGGGCTTCTGGGCTATGCTGCACGACAGTCTCTAAAAGGATTACTCCCTGCCCCTTTCGTTCAACACCCACCCAACGATGACACCACCTTTCGAGACCCATTTTCAGCCAAGGCACGAGACACTGCACACGGCGTGCGCAGTTCCGCGGATCTGCACGATGGCTTGGATTTCATGGTCATTCCCAAAGGGTTCAAAGGATCCAATAATTTGGTAGTTGGTCTGAGGATGGTAGTTATGTAGCTAAGGATTTTGGAGAGTATATGATTATTAGGTACTTGGATCCTTGGGGATTCGGTAGTGAGGCTTGGGGCCTGAATGAACCACGGAACGAACATTCTGATTTCACATTGAAGGGCCTCCCTTAGATTCAATTTCCACACAGAATGCCTAGACGCTTCTGGCTCAAAACTCTGTCTCCTATGAGTTCTGTTCTACCTATGTACTAAGAGGACGAAAATGGCTGTTGGAGAGTCGCTGCTGATCTTTCGGTATGATGGTTGTGCACCGCAGATCTTACTTTCAGTGATCACGGCAGCATAAAAGCAACCTGGCTATTGCTGCCAAAGTCGGGCTGACACTACACTATTGCGGTGCCGGCGAAGATGTCTACGACGAGCATCTTGATATGATTGGGATTAGGTCTACAACGGACCGACGATGAATCTTCGGGCTTTTAAACAACGACTCTGAAAACAAGACTATGTGAATATGTTTGCTGACATCTGGGTTACAAGACACGCGCTATCTTGATGCTTATCGCGTCGGCTGCTGTTGCCGTTGCTGCTCCCAAGAGCCAGACTGCCGAAGGATGTGAAGAGTGCGATGATGTAGGCTATGATGATGGTGATGCTGATGATGATGATTAATATTATTATGATGATTAATGAGATGATGACGAAGATGATGGTGATGATGCCGATGATGGCGATGCTGATGATGACATGGTGATAGTCATGAATACAGATGCAGAGGAAGATGACTATGACGATGATAATGACGAATATGCTTGCGATGATGATAGTGGTGATGATAATGATGACAATGATGAGGATGATTTGATGACGATGCTGATGATGACAACCATGATACCGTATATATGACAGTGATGGCCATGAGAATGACAACTTGACTTAGGACCGCCAACACCAACCAACTGACACCAGCAATAAGACGAACGGGCAAAACCAACAACGACCGGAAACCGTCTACAACACTACCCAAGACAACTGCACAACTACTATGATGACAAACTCCATCCCAAAGCCTCGAAGCACTCAAACCCCTTAACCTGCAGAACTCCAGAAGATGACAGCCAGCCCCCAGAGTCTTAGAACCTGGCTCCCCCTCGAAACAAGGTTTAAGGATTGAGGGCGTCGTTTCAACGCTTCTGACTGACAGAGAACCTTCAGATAAGTAGAAATCTCTTATGACCCCAAGTACAGAAGTGCTCTATCCACTCAGCCGTGAGGTTTTCAGGTCACACTGCGCGTGGCATCCTGGAGTTGTTTCGGAACCCTGAAAGCCGAACTTCCGAAACAAAACAGAGGACTTCCTTGGTTTTCTGAAGTCAGGGCAAGAGCTCTCCATGAAAACGACCCTCTCGAGCTGAAGGAAAAATGTCTTGCTTGAAGGGTTTTCCTGGGTTTGGTCGACTTAGGGGGCTTAGGGTTTGGGTTATGGTTTAGGGTTTAGGGTGTAGGGTTTAGGGTTTCGAACGACGTGTCTTGGGCGGTTTCCTCTCTCCGTCTCGTTGCTCGCATCCGGCCTCAACCGGAAAGAGCTCGGGGGTGTGGACCCATGTGCCTCAGCAGGGGTTTAGGGTCTAGGGCTGGTATCGTGCAACAAGATTGCTTGCTAGATACTGATCTGGGAGTTTCCGAAACTTAAGGGTATGTTATTTTGGGGTCCTTATAGTCAGGGTCCTACTATTTGGGGTACTTTATTAGGGTCCCCTATTTGGGGAAACTCCCATCTGAAAGCACGGGCTGTCCTCTCCTTTCGAACTCGGCAAACGTTTTTGTCCTTTTTGCTGAACCCTGTTTCAACGGTTGAATGTCGACTGAGCGCACAGGCATGAATTTGAAGGCAAACTGAGTTACGACATTTATAATTATGACTCTACACCACACTTTTGCTGACGAAGCTCCACAGGAGGCAGCAAACGTTGCGCATCGGGTTGTGACGACCTGGCCCACGTTCGCCCTTCTGAGTCATGCAAGCCCCCAACCTGAACCCCCTTGTATCTAGCAGCAGTTCAAATATTACAGTCACTATAAATTCCTCAAAAGCCCTGTACAGACACACACACACACACACCAACTGAGTAATCTATTTACGGCCTTTACTACTGCTGCACTTGCTGTATTGATGGCATCTTGGCGTGGTTCTTTCGAGAAAAACTACTGCCGTAATTATCCTTCTATGAGCAGGGCCGGCCTATGTATTTTTGCTGTTCTTGGTACAGGCTGTAAATACATGTCGCTGTAGCTGTACATGGTAGTGCATGCGTGTTTGTAGTTAGTAGTGGCAGCAGCATCGACAGCATAGAATTGCAGCAGCGGCAGCAGCATGGAGCAGCAGTAGTAGTAGTCGAAGTCGTAGTCGTAGTCGTAGTCGTAGGTCTAGGTCTAGGTCGTAGTCGTAATCGTAGTCGTAGTCGTAGTCGTAGTCGTAGTAGTAGTAGTAGTAGTAGTAGTAGTAGTAGTAGTAGTAGTAGGAGTAGCAGGAGTAGGAGTAGGAGTAGCAGGAGTAGGAGTAGCAGGAGTAGGAGTAGCAGTAGTAGGAGTAGGAGTAGGAGTAGCAGGAGTAGGAGTAGCAGGAGTAGGAGTAGCAGTAGTAGGAGTAGGAGTAGGAGTAGCAGGAGTAGGAGTAGCAGTAGTAGTAGTAGTAGTGGTAGTAGTAGTAGTAGTAGAAGTAGTAGTAGTAGTAGTAGTAGTAGTAGTAGTAGTAGTAGTAGTAGTAGTAGTAGTAGTAGTCGAGGGACGGCTGCCACCAGACCAGCATAAGGCAGCTCGCGGAAGCTGACTCCCAGGGCAGCAGCCCCTGATGAGGCTTTAAGGGTTTTATAGGTTTTAAGGGTTTTGTAGGCTTTCTTTTTTTTTTCGATTTAAGGCTTTATAGCGTTTTATAAGATTTTAAGATTTCAAAGAGTTTAGGGTTTTTTGATTTAGGGCTTTATAAGGTTTAAGGTTTGGTGCTTTGTAGGGTTTAAGGAGAAAAATAATCCATGGGCAATGAATGGCGATAATATCGCATCGACTGACCCTCTTTACAATCGTACCATCCTGCAGCAACATCCCCATACCAGCAAGTCGGAAACATGCAGCTCGCGACCAGAGCTGACAACCGCACCAGCTGCAGAGCAGTCCCCCTTCTTGGTATCACCACCCGGACAAAAGTATATCTTGAACGTGTCGTTCCAAACTTCCAGGTGTGTAGTTTTCGCGAACGGGCAGACTAAGAGACGAAACTACCGGGGAAAACTGGATGCCTTAAATGCCGACGGTGTCAGCAGCCAACCTCGGCTCGCAGCGAAAAAGACGAACGCACTTCGGCAATCACATGCCCGACGCGTGTGCGCGGTCCACGAACGAACACAGTGAAGCAGGCGTACGAGCCCGCAGATGCAGGTCGGACTCAAGGTGCTCGAGGTACACAGACTCGACAGACTCGACAAACAGGGCCTCCGCCGTCTTTGCCCAAAGTTGGATGAAAAGAACATAATAACTCTCCATCCTTTCTAGTCAGCCGGCAGAGATCCTGTCCGAGCTCGTGCAAAATCGCTGCGATCTGGCGGTACGAGCTTCAAGACACGAAACAACACCCTTTTCCGGCTTCAGGTGGCTGCTGTCGTCGGACCACACGACAGCACCCGAACGGTAACAGATGGTACCACTTCCCCGAGACAGGCCTCGACCCATCCACCACAAACCCCTTTTTCGAACCAACAACTGGGGTTCGCCAAACCGCCTTTGGAGCTGAGAATGGAGGGGTGTGCAACTCCCATCTTGGAGCCGGGAGTGCGTTTTTGTCACAGACCCCTTTCGGAGCCGAGAATGGTAGCCTTTGTCAAAACCCCCGTGCGGAGCCGCGACGGGTCCATACGGTTGATGATATAAAGCTGCATTACCTTAATGACCCTGGACTATGGGAACTATGGTATATTCCTTATTATATTCCTAGTGCAGGATTTATATCATCAACCGTAGTGGGCTTCAGGGTTCAAGCTCGGTGGTGCTGGCAGAGCTTTAGGTCGAAGCTTCTCAACACTCCTGGTCTCTATGCAATGTCGATACAGTGGGGCAATTAGGGCTCGGGGCTTGGTATCTATGGCGTTTAGCAGTTTCGGTTATTGGGTGTAGATGTTGAAGTGTTCCGGGTTTTAGGTGGTTTTCGGTTTTTAGGAATGTCTACATTTTCGCGTCACGGGTTGTCTCTCTGAGGAATTTCATCCCGAGGCAACACATGCTGTGGCTTAAGAGCCCAATTTAAATCTAAGAACCTTCTAAGTAGTTGCGGCACATATGTACATAACGTAGCTTCTATTCACTCCCGATTCTACAATCTTTCACCCCGTTTCTTTCCCCAACTGCGTACATCCGAACGTTCTTTGCAGGTGCAAGGGCTTTCGTCCCGAATGGCTACGCTCAACGACTCATAGCTGCATGTTGCCCACTTTTTGCTATCGGTTCGGGGTGTGGCTTCAGAAATTACAATGGTCGGGTGAACGGCCTGACGGCTAACATGCAGAATTAAGCCCGACAGTGACATACTTCCAGGCTCCAGACCCTGAGGCTATCCCAAGCCCAAAACCTTTGCCCACGGCAACCCTGCGCAACTAAATCCAGCACCCTGCACCTTAAATGCTAAAACACCCCGAAAGGTGCAAGCCCGTGAGAATGCGGCCTGCCACAAGATACCTGAGTCGCATTCAGGGCTTATAGCACTTCGCGTGTAGCAAAGCTCGCATACTTCTTAGGGTTGAGGTTTTGACGAAGCTCAAATACTCATTATGTATATATATATATATATATATACACTATATCTTAGGGCTTAGGCCCTACGGGGCATCCTAGGGCGCGAGAAAGCTTTTATACGGCTTAGCATGATGGCGCGGTGTATTGGGCTTCATGCGGTGTGATGGGATTGGGGTGGGGCTAATTAACTACTTCGTACAAGGCTTATGTAAGACTGCACTGGGTCTCACCATCTCACCTGGGTCTGTCATAACTATGGAGTGGCAGAGCCTTGGCTGATTGGTTGATATCTGCGGGAACCCGCAGAGGGAAACATGTGGCGAGGGCGCACAGCTTGGCCTAAGACCAAACGAAATTATTGTGAAATCTCAAACTGACAGGACTACCTGTTGTAGATCCTAAGCCCCACACTGCGAAAATACAGTTCCAGGACAGCCTTGAGTCTACACATTCTACACCCTAACCCGTATAAACCGCCTGAGGTACCGACAACAGATGTCAACACACAACAACATCCGGGTCAACAAAGCCCACCAAAATGAAAGACACAAACCCCAAGACCTCACACTTAAACGATCCACCCACATCGGGGTCGAAGGGCTTATAGTAAACACTGTTCAAAGCTTGATGTGGGGTTCTGATAATGATAACTGCTGTATAAGGGTTTCAGGGATTCAAGAGCCTTGCATCTGATAATAATAATAATAATAATACTAATAACAATAATATTCATAGTAATAATAATAGTAGTAATTTTCGGAAATGTAGGGTGTTGAGGTTTTGGGGTTCCAGGGTTCTAGGCTAGGGCTCAGGGTCTACTGTGTAAACTCCTCCCGGTGTGAAGCTGATGCGAATCGCAGACATCCTCTAGAAGCATAGAAAAGAAACATGAAAACTCTACAAGCACTGCAGACAACATTAAACTATAGAAACCTCCTTGACTAATTCGAAAGCCGACAACAGCCCTCAAAACCCTAAAGTCTTAACCTTAGACCTTAAACCTCAAACCCTAAACCTGAAAGCCTAAATTTAAACCCTCAACCCCACATTTTTTTAACATAAACCCTAAAAATAAACTTCCGGTCTCAGCAAGGCCGCAGGATGAACTGAAACTTCCGCCGGCCAAGGCGATCGAGCAAAAGAAGACCCAGGATTACCTGGAGTTGCTCTACTCTAGGGTTTAGGGTTTAGGGACGAGTGTGGCTCATGATGTTATAATATAGTCTAGTACAGTATAGTATAGTAAGACGACTCAGGGTTACCTGGTGTTAATATAGGGATACTTCCAATAGGGTGCCTCTAGGGGTTCCTTTCAAATGGGTCTGTAAGGATTACTATAAGGGGTATATTATATAGAGGCCTTAATAATTGGAATGGGCCAGAAGAAGACCCACGATTACCTGGAGGCAATATAGGGGCCTCAATAATTAGGAATAGGGCTCCTCTAAGGGTTCCTTTTTTTTACAGGGGTCTATCAGGATTACTACACCGGGTATTATGGAGGCTTAGTATAGGGGCCTTAATAATTAGAATGGGCCAGAAGAAAACCCAGGATAACCTGCAGCGAATATAGGGGCCTCAATGCTTAGGAATAGTAGGGTTCCTCTAAGGGTTCCTTTCAAAGGGGTCTGAAAGGATTACTATACAGGGAACTCCAGAAAGTTGGAATATGGTTTCAGGGTACGATACCTTATGATTTACCATAAAGGGTTTAGGATAATCATATTCCAACTTTCTGGCTTTTACTGTAAGGGGTATTACGGGGGTTTAACATTGGGGCCTTGATAAGTAGAATCGGGTTCAAGAATACCCAAGATTGCCTGGAGCGTGAGGCTTAGGGCTTTGGGGTTTAGGGTTACTCTACTCTACTGTAGTATACTATGTGGTAAAGTTCTAGTATAGTACAGTAAAGTCGAGTAGTCGTAGAATATAGTACAGTATATCGTAGTAAGTTGTGGTGTAGTACAGCATATTAAGTTGGTTTGCTAGGCTGTCAGCGCTAAACGTTACAATTGCCGCGGAGGGGCTTGGCCTACGCTGTTTTCAAGGCCTGCACCGGTGCTGGAACGGCTTGTAGAGTTGGCTTCCAAAGGTTGTAACCATGAGCTTTTTAATTACAAAGCTGAGGCTGGTGTGAACAATTTAGGTCATGTGGTGTATTTCCAACCTACCTTAACCCCGCGGTTTCTAAGTCGTTGATTGGAAGAATTTGCTTTGAACCGAAGGATAATGCCCAGAAGATATTTTCATGTTTGCACGAGCGCCGTGTTTCAGTAAGCTGACGATCTGGACATATATCAGAAATTGGAGTGCCAGGGTCCGATTATTCGAAACCCCAAACCCTGAAATCCTGAATTCCGAAATACAAAGCAACCTGCACAGTACTACGTACCATGAAAACGAACGACACACCAAACCCTCAACCTTGAACCGTGGCTCTAAACCAACTTGGGAGCCAGGGAACTGAGACCAGCTCGCTGCCGGAAGAAAGGGACAGCGGAAGAAAGTCTAAAGCCTAGGTAGAAAAGAATATTTTTCTCGTTTAGGGTTCAGGCATGTTCAGGATTTGGGGTTCAATGTCTCGGGGCTTGGAGGGCTGCCGGGTGCTTTTTATGGCTTTGGGGGCTAGGCTTTACGCTTTCGGGGCTCTGGGGAATTCATAGGTCGAACGGTCGAACTGGTTCGTGTAAGGATTGATGGTTGGGAGTTCCGGGTCTTCATGCACGGTTTAGGCCAAGAAATAGGTCAGCGGAAACTTAGGGAATTGCACGCAGGCTTTACAATGTAGAGCTTCGCTTAGGTTCGTTTTCAAGAGGTGTTGTATAAGCTATATAATATGATAATACACCGTGGATATATAATGTGATTATATACACAGGTATATTGATTTGTTTTTTATTTGTCTATTTATGTATCTTTGTTACGTATAATATGCTTAGTCATAACAAAAGCTTTTAAAACTCGGGAAGCGGCTGTCGCTGGCCTTTTGGGGGGCCATTTACTCCAGGGCTCCGGCTTGATGTTCTATAGGGGCTACATAAGTTCAAAAAGCTTCTACAGAAACCCCGAACACCAGCTCTCAACCCTCTGATATCAACATGACATTCCCTCAATCGCCCGATCCCTTCCAAGGCTCATCTGTACCTGAACCTACACGGAAACTGCACCTACTCCGAGATTCCATTTGGAGCTCGCCACCCTGAACCGGTTAAACATCAGAGCCCGGCCCGGACGAATTCGCAATGTTACTCCTCAGAGCTCGCTGGAATGGCTCCAGAGTAAAGTTCCCCAAAATAAAATACTAAATTTTGTGGTGAAGCGAACAGGTATAGTGTTTCCCCCAACTCACACTCCTATTCCATCAACAGATCAAACGAATAAACCCTGTAATGCACACCGAAACCTTTCAGCCAACCCCTCCACCCACTACAAACACACACCTGCAGGAATCTGGCGATGTAGACGTGTATACTGCGCGGCTACCACATGTTGAGAACCGTTTTCAATCCTATAGTCCAGGTGAATCCTTTATGAAAACCTCACGTAAACCTTCCAAACGTTGCAAACAAATAACACGTACGGCTTTTTACATGGGAGTTTCCGAAAATGGGGGACCCTACAAAGTACCCTACATAGTAGAATCCTTATACCCTTAAACCCTAAACCCATGGGTCCAAAGGACCCAATCATGAGGTACTCGGTTTTAGGATCTTAGTTATGTAGGCTACGATTGCGGAGAGTATATGATTATTAGGTCCAAGCCTTGGGGTAAACCCTAATTTTCGGAAACTCCCACATTCATAGGGATCCTTAGGGGGCCTTAAGGCCCATAATAAGGACTAATAAGGCCTTTTTAAGGAAATATAGTCCCCTACACCCCTCCCCCCTACACCCCTAAGGATCCCTATGACACATGGACCTGGGATCCTCACAGGAGTTTGCTCTCCAGGCTCTGCATCATCGGCCACCTGTGGCTTCTCTCTGCTCCTCCTTTGGAGAGCCGAATTACAACGTGGGAGTTTCAGAAAACACGGGGACCCTAATTGTAGTAGCCTATTAGTAGTATCCTTATTATAAGGACCCCCCAAAATAAGGTACCCCTAACAGGAACCCTTAAAGGGTCCCTTTAAAGGGGCCTTCTTGGGCTTTCTAAGGATTTCTAAGCTGGGGTTCCAATCGAGGGGGTCCGGGAGTCGAAAGGCTTTGGGTTCTGGAATGGAGTTTTAGGGCTTTGGGTCTAGGGATTTGACTGTTTTGTGTGAAACTCGTGAAAGAGGGAAAGTCATGACCTATCGACGGTGCAAGTACCCAAAGTGTAGGGTAGAGGCTTGTGAGACCCAGCACGCCAAAGATTTTGAAGCTTAGGGTTATAGGGCTTTTGACCTTTCAGCCCCATTGAAAGCCCTAAACCCTGCACCAGGCTTTAAATAGTGCTGCAAAAAACAAAGAACTTAAACCATAACCCCGAAACTCCTAAACACTAAGAAGGCAAAAGCCGAGGCTTTGGGGCTAAGGATCCATTTCTCTGTTGACAGGTAGCTGGAACTCGAAGCTCTATGATGCCGTACTGGCTTGCACAGCATAGGTCTATTAAGGGCTTTAGGCTCATAGGGGTTAGGATTTAGGGCTTTAGGGTTCTATACGATCCAATGCTGGCTAGAAGCCCAAGTAAATTCTTTGGGTGCCAAATAATTGTACAAATATAGTATCATGTACCCCTAAGCCCGAATAGCCTTACAAAATAAAGGGGGGTTCAGGGTTCGGGGTTGGGTGGTGTTTAGACGACCTGAGCCTCCCAGAAAACAACATAATCACCATGGTTGGGGCTCCTTCTTGTGCTCTAGACCTAAGAGTAACGTAGGAATAAAAAGGGTGCCCTTTTTGGTTTAAAGGGGTTTATAAGGGAACCCAAACCTCAAAAAAGGGCATAAGGGCCTACTCTGGGTCCTAGTGCTTAGTTGCTGAGTTCATACCAAGACCCCCAAAAGTAGTTAAAGTAATGGCCCAAAACCTATAAAAGGCTATTATTCTACATACTTTGAGGGTCCAGGTAGGCCCCCAAAAGTGTGCACTTGTAGTTTTATGGTGGGGAATACTATCCCACAATGTGTAAAGTGTATCCACTCAGCTACTAAGTGTGTGCTGCTGGGATGTCCTTGCTGGAAAGGTAGATTCTTCAGGGCCCAGAGGCTCCAATATCCCTTAATTCAGGAGTATTCCTTAAATCTTATTAGGGATCCTATTATAATTTAAGGTATATTCTTTAATTAAGGATTGGAGTCTCTGGGGGCTGAGGTCCCCAATCAGAGATAACAAAGTAGCCGAGCCCGATTCCGAAACTCGACACCTGTACCCAACTACGTACACTGTGAAGAAAGCCGCACCCGAAACACCCTAAACCCTAAACCCTAAACCCCTAAACCCTAAACCCTAAACCCCTAAACCCCTAAACCCTAAACCCTAAACCCTAAACCTTAAACCGCGATCCGGAAAATGAATGCAACCGAAAGGCCCATAGCCAAACCTTGAGAACCGCGAGAAGTTGATCCTACAACCACAACCCCAAAACATGCCCGAAAAGGAAAA
This sequence comes from Symbiodinium sp. CCMP2592, assembly GCA_905221615.1. NCBI lineage: Eukaryota > Dinophyceae > Suessiales > Symbiodiniaceae > Symbiodinium > Symbiodinium sp. CCMP2592. The sequence goes on along the minus strand of CAJNDT010002624.1, from coordinate 378,193 downwards.
CCCAAAACAATCTTAATCTCCAATCAACAGTCTCAAACCCTATCCGAAATCCCAACCACCCCCGAAAGAGCCATCGATAATTAGGCCGTGCCGCAGGCTTTACGAAAACAACTGGGCCGAGCCTTGTGGGCTCTTGAAGGGTTCAGGTTGTGGGCTGGAAGGGCTGAGATTTCGAGCTTCAAGGGCTATGTCTTGGGTACTCGATGGTGTAGGAAAAGCTTTGAAAACCTGGAAACATGTGATGCAACATGTCTGTCGTCGGTTGCGTATCACGTAAGTTGGTCGAATCTCAATAGGTGGATGTGTGATTTGCTCCGCCGGTGCTGAACTGCTCTACCTCGGGCTTGGCATTGCGATAGATTCCACAAAATTATCGACCGGTCCACATCCTGGACCTGGCATGGGATAGGTACTGCCCCCATACAGAATTGAGAGTCTATAATGGGGCTACTATTAAGATCCTAATATATCTAAATTATGATTATTATTCAACTATTACTGACTGGGGGCCGTTCCCAAGATATGGGTTAAAATGACCCTGTAACCCTACTACACCCTAAACCCTATAACCCCAAATCCTAAAAAACACCAAGCAAGGCATAGCGGCTGCTCCCCAAAAAACAAGCAGCAGGACGAAGACGAGTCAGCTGACCTGGACCAACCCTCAGCTCCTTATACAAAGGCCGTAAGGCCGTTATGAACACAGTGGGTTACTAGAATTGACTAATAGGGAACCCTACCGAAGAGTGTTCTACTCATTCAGGGCCCTGTTTTAGACCCTAAAACCCCCAGACCCCCAAACTCTTCTAGACCGAGACGATGATTCCGAAGACCCGGGATCTGAAAAATCAGGATTCAGAGTTTAGAGCTTCTCCCGTTCAGGCGAAGTCTCAGATTGTCGGCCCAGGGCTTCAACCCTGGCATATATATATATATATATATATATATAATATGTACATATATATATATATATGTGTATATATATACATATATACACATATAAACTGTATGTATAAATGTATATGTCACATTATATTGTGTTATAACATATTATATTATTTTATTGCACACACACACACATATATATATATATATATATACATACAGAAAGAAAGCATATATGTATACATGTGTATACATGTTTACATTTTGTCTTTGGTTTCATGTACTGTGCATCAATCTGTGTGTATATATATATATATATATATATATATATGCATAGACATATATTTTATAGAGTCCGTATAATCCCCTGAAACCTAAGCCCCTAAAGCCATAATCCTATAACCCTCAAGTCTAAGCCCCTGTAAACCTTAAACCGGCTGAGATGGTGGCAAAAGAGAGCTCATGTACACCTGAGCTTCGCACCACAAAGGCGGGGTTGGGTATGTTGAAGACTAAACGGTTTAAGGGTTTGGGTTGAGGAGTGGTTTAGAGGTTTAAAGGTGCAACGAAATCCTGTCTACCATCTGTTGTAGGAGCGAGGGTGAGACGGAGGAAAGGAATAAGGGCCTTTTTCTCATGTGATGTCGGGGGCCGGGATCTGGAGGCATGAAACATCGGCCGCAATGGCAAAACATCAGATTCGGGGGGGGGGGGGCATATTCTAGTACCCGTAACACTTAAATCATTATTCAGCTCGCCGTAGTAGCTTTAGATGTTCATCGCTCTGTGTTCGCTTCAGGATTCAGGGAGTTACTGCTTGTAAGAACCAGGGATTCGGCACCTCGATCCTTAGCAGCGGCTTAGCCTGTTCCTTGTCTTGCCACAGCTATCTGATCTTAGAGAAACATCTAAAGCCGCAGTCCTCCACTCCTGTCATTACAACCCGCAAGACCGATCCCCCTTGAAAACAAACCATCTCGGATTAGCCCCGCCCCCCCCCCCAATGTCGTCGGGATACAGCATCCATCAAGAACCTGAGTGCAACAGTCTTCAAACGCGATGGTTTCGAATGCTGTCCAAGGTAGCTGTGCACGGACTTCAGGCTTGAGAGTATGACGACGGATATTGAGGAGAGCATCATGTGATTCAAAAAACTCCTTTATTCGTCTTGTAGGCGCTGAGCTTGCCGTAGGTTTCTAGATTCGGAGCAAGCCGCACAGCATCGCATCGGAGTCAATACACTGGCAACGGATCACGCGGCACGTAACGTAATCCTTGTTTAGTGACCTCTCATGATTAGTGTTATACGGAACGACGATTTAATCTCTAAGTCCTAAGCTGCAAGGCATCAAACCCGCATAAGCCTTAAATGCCGAAATACTGTATGAAAAGCAACGGCAACAATGCTCCACAACGCTATTCCGAAACAAGGTGCATACACATACCCTGGGTCTGGATATCTCCCCAAAACAAGTATTACTTTGCGAATGTAAGGCCACACCTAGGGTCTCTGTGTGTGTGTGTAAGCCTTATGTAAGGCTCTAATATGCTATGACCATTGCTTTATGCGCCCCCCCTGTTGACCAGAAGCCCTACTTCTCACAAAACCATACGAACCATAGACCAATAGCTCTATGAAGCCCTAAACTCTTGAACCCTAAAGCCCCCAACCCATCGCAGCTCAGCAACCACACGGCAGTGAGTGAGCAAAGTTTTCCCACATGTCCCGTCCACGAAGCATGACCAACTTCGGCCTTCCAAGGTTCAAGGTTCTGAGGGTTTTTTTCTGTGTTTAAGCTCCTTTTCTCCGACGGCCCAAAAGGTCCCGAAGAGGTTCTGAGGGTTTAGGGATTATATAGGGTTTAGGAGAGTTTAGGGTTGAGGAGGGTTTAGGGTTCAGGGTTTAGGAGGGTTTAGGGTTTGGGGGGGTAGACCTTCAGCAATATAGGAGCCTCAATAATTGGAAATAGGGTGTGGGGGTATACTGCACTTTAATCCTATATTGTGTTTCCATTGGTTGTTTTGAGAGTCGTTCTTGACTTTGTGGCATTCAGAATTTAGGTGGAGCTTGGGTTTGGGGTGTGGAAGTCTCAGCTCCATCCATGCGTAAGCTCATGGATGGATAATAAAAAACCGGCGAAAGGCCACTGGCCATCAGATGCGACGCCAGAGGCTCTAAACTTCAACCCGAACCGCCTAAAGCCATCAGCCGAAGAGCCGATACCAGACCTGACCCCCAATAGCCCCAAAGCAGTTAACAACAACAAGCACCAACAAAAACAACAAAAAAGCGCATGCCGACGAAACATAATCTACACACCTAAAAAAACGAAGCGAAGCTTCTAAACCCTGAACCTCAAGCCCAAAGCCCTAAGCCATAAAACCCAAAACCTATACCTTAAGCCCTAACCCAAAGGCCAATGACTCGCCTGGTCTCTGCGCTCACTTCGGGGCGTTTGCTCTGCATCAGCCAGCTTCCCGAAAGAGACCTTCACCTCGTCGCCGGGATGCTGGTTTAGGATGTAGGTTTGAGGGTTGGGGTTTTGTATAGTGACTTATGAATCTGAATAAGGTTTTATCTACGAAGATCTTAGGGCTTTTCTTGCACTTATCTACGATTGGTTGGGGTTTGTTTAATTAAAGGTTCATTGCGTTGTGCGGGTTTTCGTGCAGCTTTACAGGGTTGTGCAAGGTTCTACGAAGCTTTGCAGACTATTTCTCAGGCTCTGTAAAGATCAAGTTGTGTTAGTCCTTTGGGGCTACAGTGTTCAGTAGCCCTAAGGGTCCATGTACCCAAATAGTATATACTTTGGCCTTCAAGTAGTTCGTATATAGGTACATTGGGCCTAAAGTATATGCTATTTGGTCCTGGTTGTGTGTTATGGCTTCCTGGTTTCATACCTCGGATCAGATCACGGACGCCTCGGACCTCCTTCTGTTAGGCCCTCCAATATCCCTTAATTAAGGAATATGCTTAAACCATATTAAGGATCCTACTATAATTTAAGGTATATTCCTTACAATTAAGGGGTATTGGAGTCTCTGGGGGGGTATCGGTTTCCCTGAGGACTGAGCAGGCACTTCGGCCGCCAAACACTTGCAAAGTTTGCCGGCTGGCTGGCTGGCTGGCTAGAACAGCGGACGAGACATCTTCCAAAGCCAGTGCCAGTGCTCTCATCTGCCCGACTGCATGTCTGCGAGATGCGCTCATACACTGCACCTGCGGCTCTGCGCAAGGTCCTGTGAGAGCAGCGATGGCTGCCTCCGCCACCAGGAAGCCGTAGAAGGAGGCTCCATCTTGATGGACCACATGATGCCCCATGGTGATGTCATGGCACACACAAGGATGATCCAATGCTGGATGGGCCCATGAGCCAATGCAAAGTCTCTCCGGCGGGATCGGACACCCTCTATCTGCCAAAATAGTCAGGTCTTGAACCCTCAAGCAACAAACCTACTTTCTGAACCCGGGAAGCCACCAAACTTACTATAAAGATCAAATACTTCAAGCCCCAATCCCTGACATTCTTGAACTTCAACTCCTGCACCCAAGACTCTCAGCCCCTAACCCAGTTTTGCCCTTGAACAACAAGGAGCAGCATGCCCGAGTCTCCCGACGCCGTTGAGAGCGGCCAAGTACTCCAGCGCGGCACGGGCCTTTCGCAGAGAGCTGAGAATTTAGGCGTGATGTTGTGTACTAACCAAACACTCGAACCTAAACCTTATTGCTGGTGCTGGGCTGCTGTCCTGGGTGAGGCCTGAAACTGCAGCAAATCTCCATCTCAAGACCTTTTTCTGTGTACTGAGAATGGTCCTTTAAAATGTCGGGCTGCAGTGATAGTCTCTCCTACCGGACACCCCAGACATTATCCCAATAAGATTCCCAGGAACCCAACATACGACGGCCCAAATTACCAGAAAATATCCGTGGGATAGAGGGAGAATAAACGTGAGAGCTGGACCCTCATGTCACAACATGCAGATCTGCATAAACCCTAAACCCTAAACCCTAAAATGTTGAGCATGCTTCGTCCGAAACCTACTTAGAAAGCTAAGCTGCAAGTGCCTGTGGCATTGCTAGAAGGCGGGCGAGTAATATACACGCATATAGTAGGGCCAGGTACTTCAATGGGGATGATACCCTGATCAGACCTCTATTTACTAGACTTTCCTGAGGATTCTTGATTCTTGATAAAGTTACAAGGACCATGGGGCTGTTTAGGGCCATCGGAGCGCCTGCAGTGATCTTTCAGGGCTCGGTGGGCTTAGGGATTGGGGGTTTCGGATCTAGTTGAGAGATCAGGGGACGTAGAATACTTCCAACTCTGCTTACAATGCGCTGACCAAGTCTCGTGATCCGCTCCATCCATCTTGCCCCAGACACTACATCCTAAGCATCTTGAGTGGCAAAGAAAAAGTGCCAGGTTGGCTCCATTAAACCCTCCCTAGAAGCTTCTGGATGTAAGGGCTGGCAGATAATTATGACCCCCTCCAGGCCTTTGCAAGGTTTTGAAAGTGGACAGCGTCTGGGGATTACCATGCGCTGCGTCTGATACGTCGGTTGAGTTTTGTCGAGAGAAGCTGATCTTCTGTCCTTATTAATTACTTATCTCTCCAAATAGCATCAATATGCCCACTTGTGCCTAGGACCCCCAAACCCTCTGCTGGATGAAGTCCATCATACAGCAGATACATGCAACCTAGAACTCACCAGGTAGAGCTCATAGGCCCTCTGTGGAAATGAGGAGGCCTCCGCATTCCTTCCCTGCTCCCAAAGCCAGTGTGGTGACCTCTGCACAAAGCTCAGTGATCTTGATCTTGATTTACCTTAACCTACGATAACCTACCTTCTTTGAATTGTTTGTAGGGCCCTGTTATAGACCCTGTAGTATGGAACTTATCGACACCCCGCAAACAGGAAGTTACTGGTGGGTTTAAGGGAGGGCTTAGGAACCTCGCCAAAGTCTCGAAAGAATCTTCCGGCTCTAACTGGCACTGCAACTGTTGCTAGTGAGGGTTTAGGGTTTAGGGTTGCTAGTATTACTTGGAGGATCATGGGACTTAGTAAGTAGAGTTCTGGTATTTCAATCAGGGCTAGATGTAGATATAACTATAGCTACCTACTTATATCCCTACTTACTAAGTCTCCTGATCCTCCAAGTAATGGTGTGCGACTAAATGGGTGGTTGTCAATATTAGGGTCCCTCTCTGGGTCCTTATTATAATGCGGCACCTAATATTTAGGGCACCCAACAAGGGACACTAATTTTGACAACTACCCAAATGACACCAAGGCTTCTAGGTTGTAAAGCACAAGACCCTGTCACGAAGCAAGCTGCAAATCTTACTTTGCTAGCCCGGATGAACAAGTCGCCATGAGGCTCCTAACCCGAAACCCTTAGCTAGGGTTTAGGGATGGGGGCCCTTTGCCTCTCCCATCGCTTCGCAACTGTATCCTAGGATGCCCAGTAACCCGGGAACAACATGGGCTCCCTTTTTGGTATTGGGCAACTTTATAAGGAACCTAGGATTACGAAAAAGCAAAAAGGGCCCACTGGGAGGCCTCATATCAGACCTATGAGGTTCCTCGTAGGGTAAAACACAGGAAACTAGGAGCCGAAGCCGTAACAGGTGTTGGGTCACCGCATCTTGGCCTCAGTTTTTTTTTTGAGGGCTCTTTTCCACCTGCAAGTACAGCTAGAATAGGGTTTTAGGGTTTAGGCTTCTGGACGAGGCACGCTTATCTTGCAGACGGACAGGTTTTGGAAGATAGTGATAGCTATAGTTTTATAATAAGGAACCATGGGGAGTAGTAAGCACCAAGGTCATATGTACGCCCAGCGGAGTCAGGAAGTGCAGACAAGCTGTCGGAAACTCAATTTTCCGAAGTTAGCCCTCAGAAAGGGCCAGGAAAATTAGAACAGGGACATATATTACTATAGTACCATGACTGGATAGGGACGTTAAGTGTATACCAATCCAAAAAGAGCCTCGGCTGCCGGGTACCCCCCTATCAAACCTTGAAGTCACGAGAGGTACCCTGAACGAAAGCTGTCTAACCCTCAGAGTCTCACAGTCTTGTGTAGATGGTATTTTACTGATACTCTTTGGGGCTCCATATTATGATTGTAGTATACTGGGCCCGAAGCCCTATTCTACTTCTTAAGGCCCCTAGTTTGAACATTAACAGAGCTTTGCGGATTACGGGTTTTATTGCTGCAGACTTCACAAGAAGGCTACGCAATGAGGGATCCTTGGCGAGCGGCACGGGGAGCTTCTATGAGCCCCTCTTAATAGGGCCCCAAAAAAGCACAAGCAATAATTAGGATAGGGATATCCCATAATGAAGCCCAATAAGGTAGGCATATCCCTATAAAATGCTTATGCTTATGTGCTTTTTGGGGTCCCCTCTGAAATCGAAGCCGGGCGGCTCAGGAAGGAATCGCATCGCCAAGACGAACGCAGCCGAGATTGGCATTGCTGCACAAACAGTGAGTCCACCTGAAGCACAGGGAGGTTTAGGGTTGAGGGTTTAGGGCCAACATGACATCTTTGGCTTCAAGATGCCGTCAACATTTCCTGGCAGAAAGGCTCTTATAATCTGGTCACGTAGGAGTACTAAACTGTAGGACCATGGGACTTAGTAAGTAGAGTTATAAGTAAGGTAACTATAGTTATATCTACTTATAACCTTAATTAGGGTACTTATAACCCTACTTACTAAGTCCCATGATCCTCCAAGTAGCCAACCCTAAACCCTAGCCGTAGACAAGCAGCAAAAATGTATAAACCAAGAGGCGCCAACCGAAGAAGTCCAGGGTGGCCCAGGCTGCAAACAGCAGAAACATGCCACCTTTTGCAGGGTTTAGGGTTTCGGGTGATATCAACGAACCCCAACACAGGCCATGGGGAATCTGGGATTCAAGGCTTTCGGATTACGAATAGTCTCCGGGTTCGGAAACTTTATATACGGCTTAGAGGGCCGAGTCAATGTTCTCAGGGTTACTCGGTCGTGGAGCAATCTGGGGTGGATGCAGCCAAACCCTCACGCAACATCTGGGACCAAAAAGCATGATACCCAAAAGGCCGTGAAAACCGAAGATCACGCCCAAGAGGATGTCCGAAACCCTGACCCCTCAAATCCCGCCCCAGACACACACACACAAAGAAAAACACTCACCCACCCACACCCACCCACACCCACCCACACCCACCCACACCCACCCACACCCACCCACACCCACCCACACCCACCCACACCCACCCACACCCACCCACCCACCCACACTCACACACACACACACACACACATATACAAGTATACACACATATATATATATATATACACACACACACACACATCCGCCCCCTCAGTCCTCCCCCTCACCGACCCGAAGGCCCGAAGCCCTTGAAGCCCCAAAAGCCGTTGTACACGCTACGTGAACCCCAAAGCCCGTGAGTGCTGAACCTGAAACCACAACCCCGAAGACAGTCAAGAGGCCGAAAGGCCAGAAGAACTGCAGCGCGTTGCAGAATGGACCACACCCCTCCTGCAGGAACGCGACGGGTCGGTTCCGTGCCAAGTCCTTGTTGTCGCCGCTTGTTTCCTGTATGCCCTGCTGTAGAGGATTGGTGTTCGACGACCTAAAGTTGAAAGCTTCATATAAGGGCCGTGATAATTAGAATACGGTTTTGGGGCCCACTATACCATAGTTATAGTAAGGACCCCCAAAAATAGTATCGGTAATTATTTTGGCTCCTATATCATACTACCCTTATGGATCCCTTATAGTAGCCCTTATAAACCCCTGGGAACCGTGAAAACCCGCATCACACCCTGAACCGGGCAATGAACTTCAAACTAAACTCGAAACCTTTAAAACCCCTGTCCCTATACGGTCCAAAAGCCACAAGCCGCCCAAACCGAAACTGGGCTTTTCAGGAACTAGGGAGAAAAAGTATCAACTTTCATCTCGTATTGTTTCCTTCAAGAAAAAAGTATCAAATATGAAAGCCTGGTACTCCAAAGCCCGGATAACAAAGCCTGGTGAAAGCTTCACAGCCTTCGGGAGGAGCTCACAGAGGATGTCCATGCAAAGGAAGACGCCAGAGACGCCGAAACCCACTCCAGCTTGCACCTTAGACTCTTGGAGGCGCGTTCTTTCGGGATCCTTGCAGGGTCTGTTCTGAAAGGGGATAGCGGTAATGCCTGAGGTTGGGGGACCCCTGTTGGGATCCTTTATAAACGCATTTCGTTTTTGCGGAAACCAGTCATTCCAGGGTGTAAGGTTTAATTCTCTCTCTCTCTCTCTTTCTCTCTCTCCTGCCTCCATGCGTCTCTGGCTCTCTGCTCTTTCTCTCTCTCTCTCTCTCTCTCTCTCTCTCTCTCTCCTGCCTCTATGCGTCTCTCGCTCTCGCCTCTTTATCTCTCTGTCCCTCTCTCTCTCTCCCTCCCTCCCTCCCTCCCTCCCTCCCTCTCCTCCCTCTCTCTCTCCCTCTCTCTCTCTCTCTCTCTCTCTCTCTCTCTCTCTCTCTCTCACTGTCTCTCTTTCTCGCTCTCTGTCTCTCTTTCTCTCCCTGTCTCCCTCCTCTGTCTTTGTCTTTCTCCCCCTGACATAAGCCTGCCAAGAAGCAATCACAAGCTGCCAGTAGTTCTGTGCCGCCGCAGTCAACAGTCCGCAAACTGCACGGAGGACAGGCCATTTTCGCAGGCTGCCATTACGTTGATATCAAGTTGATGGTACTGTTGCTAGTAGCGCTGCAACTGCTTCGGGAAATGATGGTGATGATGGTGACGGTGCTGGTAGTGGCGGTGGCGGTGGTGATGATGGTCCAGCTCACGGCATACGTCACATGCTATAGTGACGACGAAGGAACAAACAACATTCCATGATGCAGGTGATGATAAGATGATATGGTGCGCCATGATGACTGTGGTGATGGTCTTCGATGTTCGAATATGCAAGTCTTGCGTCCACTCCCGTCCTGACGTTCAACACTCTTAACTCTCGTGGCCTGCAGCCCTGACCCCAAAAAACAACACCAACCGCAAAGCCCTAAGAAAGCATTTTAGCTCTTCGTGGCCGAGACGTGGTCGAGAACCCTTAGCTTAGGGCTTAGGGTGGATGGTTTAACCCTGAACCCCAAACCCTAAACCCTGAACCCTAAACCCTGTGCTGGCCTAGAACCACGCCCGCGCATGCCAAAATGGCCGGTCTCCGGCCATGTCGATCCGCCAGTCGGCCCCAAAAGAGCTGAGATGGCTTAGAAACGTGGTGGCTGTGGTTTGGGTGGGGTTGGGGATTAGGATTAGGGTATAGGGTTTACGGAGTCTTTGGGTTGTACGGTTTGAGAGATTGAGTTTTGGGGTAAGAGGTTTGGGGCATGGGGCTAAGAGCTTCCCATGGAGGTCCATCAGTATGATTTAAGCAAAATTTAAGCAGTCCCCCATCGGTTGCGCTTGTACAGTAACCCCGTATAAAAGTCCTTATCCCTGAATGTTGTTATCGCTTGATTTTCTTCTTATCGTCGTACCACGAAATATGCGTTATCGTGTTGTTATCGTTTTATTTTCTTGTCGTTTTTCCACGGAACCCCGTCAAAACCGAACACGGACATGAAAAGACTAAACTTAACAACACGGGGTTATTATACAGTCCCAGTTGGCTGTGGAGGTTAAACGTTGATTATATTAGGCTTTCGGAACTTAACTTTCAAATCCGAGGGGATTTGAACAAAACAATACTGCAGGTGGAGGAAATCGCAGCAATTCGGCTCTACGAGGTTTGGGGTTCAGGGTGCTCGTTTAGGGTTTGGGGCGTACAGGCTGGGAGTTACTTGAAGAGTTATTACAGGCTTCCGGAATCATGTTCAAGAAGGGGAACTGTACTAGACATATCGTTGGATACGAGCTACATCGCACGAAGCAGTGAGTTTCGAGGTTCTTGTGCTTTTGGGGCTTGGTCCGGGCTGCAAGGAACCGGATTGATGATGTCACTGAGAACCCAAATTCTGCATTGAACCCTTGAGCCCCACCCAGAGCCCGAAACTCAAAAGCCTACACCCTTAAACACACGGACACACACACACACACACACCGTAGACCAAAGGCTTAAGGTCCAAGGCTTAGGTTTCACAGCTGCTTGTAACATGAACTGTTCAAGTCTCTGAGTGCAGATTTGCAGGCAGGCGGCAGGGCCCAGAATTTGCCCACTAAGGACAGCCTGGAGCCGATGGTCGGTTGAGCATTCCCAGAGAACTCAATACCCGTTAAATAAGGAACATACCTTAAATCATAGTATCAAGGCCCCTATAATTCAAGGTACATTCCCTAAGTAAGGGGTATTGGGATCTCTGGGTTTGAGGTGCCGAGGAAGCCTGGTACCCCTTCGCTAGGCAATATCCCTAATGGCAGATGGATCGTCGACTTAGGGTATCAAACCGCTGTAGGGATGGATGGGTATTGGGTTCTTTGAAGGATCTTTCCGTCAGGCTTGACCATACCTGCAAGTATTTACAACGCGTTCAACCCATCATGTTTGCGAGAGGTCGGCTAGCGGCTGCAGGATGAACAACTGGAAACCCGAATGCAGGAAACTCCCTGAATCAAAGAACTGAGCTTCAGAAAACCACATCTGCAACTGACGACCGCCACACGACACATACTTACCTAGACCCCCTAAAGTAGGTAAAATAATAGCCCAAACCCTATGAAAGGCTATCATTCTTCATACTGTTGGGGTCCAGGTAGTACTTATAGAGACCCACTTGGAGGGTCGGGGGACTTAGTAACTGGTTATTTTAGGGACTTATAAGTACCATAACCCCAATTAGGGTCCCTTTTAGGGCACTTATAAGTCTACTTACTAACTACTTACTGAGTCCCCCGACCCCCCAAGCAGGGATCACGAAGTCCCTGAAATCACGAAGGGACCCAGCAGAAGCCTGAACCCTGAAACACAAGGCTCTGATGAATCAAACGCACACCCAGAGACTCCAATAACCCTTCCAGACCCAAGAGTAACCTGGCAATAAAAAGGGTGCCCTTTTTGGTTTAAAGGGGCTTATAAGGGAACCCGAACCCTCAAAAAAGGGAATAAGGGCCTACTCCAGGTCCTAGCTTAATGAAGGAATATACCATAAGTTATAATAGGATCCCTAATATGATTTAAGAAATATTCCTTAATTAAGGGATTTTGGAGTCTCTTGGCAAACCGTGCCAAGGTGCTGGGTGCGTCATGTGTAGTCTTCGCAAGGAGCGACGAACAACGGGGACACCAAAAGCCCAAAACCTGCCATCCTCTAGACCCAATGTAGGGCTTCAAGGGGTTACTATACCCTATGCGCAGGGAATTGTACTACTAATAAGGAATCAGGCACCTAAATCCTAAACCCCTAAACCGTAAACCCTAAAACCCCCGGATGGGCGTAGCCTGCTCGAGAAAGACGACTTCCGAAGCATGGAGACCCCAACGGTGCTCCAGAGGCTGGATGGCATACCTTGGCTTAGGGCTTAAGGTTTTCTTTTGTTGTGGGCCCTTTTCCGTCTGCACTTGCGTCTTGCGTCCGAAAACGCGATTCCGAGGGAGCCTGGTTTCCCAACCTCTGCAACCCAGGCTTTCACTACGAGCTTAGGGCTTAGGGTTCAGGGTGGATTAAGGCTAACCTTTCTAGGGTTCCTTATTATGATTTCCTTATGGTAAGTACTTAAGACGGTAGGTTATTCTGGATTAAGCCTTCGGGCTTACCTAGACCCCCCAACTACCCCTTCAAATACCCCCACCATTAAGGACCATAAGGCCATAAGGGTTCCCTTAAAGGGTACTTCGGTTGATGATATAAATCCTGCATTACTTTTAGGACCCTAAACTATGGGAACTATGGTATATTCCTTAATGGGTAATGCAGGATTTATATCATCAACCGTTGGGGGGGGTTCTGCTAGGGTACGGCGCAGAGCCCAGGCCCTCGAGGGCCTTTAGGGTTCGAGGCCGAGACGTGTTTGCAAAGCTGGCAGGGCTCAGGTTCTTGGGTATCACATGGGTGGTTGTCAAAATTAGGGTCCCTTTTGGGGTCCCTATTCTAATACCGGCACCTAATATTTAGGATACCCAAAAAGGGACCATAATTTTGAGAACTACCCATATGTGGTCGGGAGCTTCTTTGGCAGAGCCACGCAATGAAGCCGAGCTCTGCTGCATCAGCACAGAAGAGCCTAGGCAAATCGGTAAACCCTACAGTCTCCATTGTAGTTCCTTTTTTGGTTTAACCAACCATTTTTTTAAGGATCCTATAAGGTAACCACAAAAAGGAACTACAATGGAGACTATAGGTAGGGCGCTGGAGTCTTTTTTGAACGTCCTTGAGCTGAAGGTTTTTGGGTTTTGGAGACAGGTGTTACTTGTCAAGAGAGGGCTTCATTCTGTAATACTGCATTTAATGTTGCATGAAGTAGGCCACCATGCTGCTGCAGGCTGTTGAGACTCCAATACTTGGCTCTGCATCGACATGAAGCTAAAAGCATTCACGACCAGTGCCGATCCCAAAACATAAAGCTTCCTGCGAACATACCCTCAAAACCCGCAAAGTAACCTGGCGACTGGTTGGGGCTCTATATGGGAGTTTCCGAAAATAGGGGTACCTTATTTTGGGGGCCTTACAATCAGGATCCTACTACTTTAGGGTACTATATTAGGGTGGCCTATTTTTGGAAACCCCCATATACCCTCAACCCCAAACCCTTAACCCTAAACCTGAGGGTGGCCTTGAGCCCAGGGCTCTGACGTGGCATTTGGCAAACAGGGACTAGGGTTTATAATAAATATAGAGGCCTGAATATTAGACGAAGGTTCGGGGCGATTCGGGGGTACCTCGTGCTACACAAAGCAAAGCGGATCAAAGCGGCTGTACGGGGATACCCCTATTAACCATTTCGGTTTGTGGTTCTCGGTTTCTCGGAAATTTTATCGAGCCTATGTACCAGAAACATACCAGCACGATATTATAGTACCCTTATAGATCCCTTATAGTAGCCCTTATAGATCCCTTTTAAAGGAACCCTTGACTCTTTTGAACGTTGGGGGTTTGGACCGAACCTCCTGGGCTTAAATCTAAACCACTATTAGGGTTTATCCAAGGGTAAAAGGAGAGACCCTTAATAAGGACCCCTAGGTATATACCCTTAATATAGCTATTATATACCGATTACATAACCCACTATAGGGACCCAGGGGTCCCCATTAAGGGTCCCTCCTTTTCCCCTTCGAGTTTAGGGCCGCAGCCCGGCCTGGCATATCTGGATCGTTAGCCCCCGTGACAAACCCAGAGCCTCCAAAACCCCTTCATTAAGGAATATGCCTTAAATCATATAAGGGATCCTATTATAATTTAAGGTATATTCCTTAATTAAGGGGTTTTGGAGGCTCTGGGAAAGGAAGCTCAACATCCCCAGTCTCCGTGCATCTCTACCTCCCAACGCCTTTGAGTTTCAGGGTCGAGAGCCTAGGCAAACTTGGCATTTTCATCCTGAGGCAAAAATCCTACAAGGGGTATATAACAAATCAGAATCGTGTTTTAGGGGCCATTACTTTCCGACGAGGCTCATGCCGGTGATGAAAAGCAACAGACAGCTCCCGTAGCCAACTCCGACCTGCTACCGGCTCTTGTTGGTGCGTTGGCATAGTGGGTGTACACCAGGGGCTTTAACTTAATAATTAGAACTTCTGTTTCGGGGGTATATTATACTATACTTACAATAAGGAACCCCACAAAATAGTTTTGGTAATTGCCCAAGCCCCTATAGTGTTTCGAGGTTTAGGGCATAGGGGTTAGGGCTCTAGGGTGGTGGTTCTGGTCGCTGTGGTGCTGCGTAACAACGTCGAAGGAGGCGTCGGGGTACAAGGCAAACCGGAGTGCTAAATCGGTCCCTTGCCTGCTGAAAGGCCTCATCAATGGAGATACCATCATCATGGGCCATGGCCAGCGCAACTCGCTGACGACGGCGAAAATTGCGGGATGTCTAATCGAAAAACCTGACTGAAGCCTGATACAGAGTCCTGTGCTGGCTTCAGGGTAATATAGGAAGCTGATTAAGAAACCTTGGGTCTTTATTAGGGTTCCTTAGATGAATCCCAGTATATTTTGGGGGGGTTATAGGGCCAGGGTTTCTTAATCAGGTTCCTACATTCATTGACACTGGATGTTAAGAAAAGCATGGCTCTTAAACCCAAGACCACTCGAGGCTGAGCTCTCCTCTGGAAGGAACCCTTGTAGTACCCTTATCGTAACCCTTTAAAGGACCCCTTGTAGTACCCTTATAGTAACCCTTTAAAGGAAGTGTTGGTGTGCTGGACATTGTGCCACTTCCGAAGTTAGCATATCAGCTCCATTGGCCCATTTCGGGTGTATGTGTTTAGGGTTTAGGGGTTTAGGGTTTAGGGGTTTAGGGTTTAGGGTTCACGGTTTAGGGTTTTGGGGCCTATAAGGTTTATGGGCTTTAAAATAGGATGGGCAGTATGTCCACTGACGGGACCAACTGCGGCAGGCGACATCAAAATGCGTGCATCCCCGTCCGGAGCTCCGTACTCAATACTCATGTAAACCCTTTGGCCTCTGAATCCTGAAACCTTCAATGCCTAAACCCACAACTTCAACCCTAAACATCTTCAAAACTCTCAACAAAAGGAGGAAACCAAAAACAGGTTTAACATCCTGCGGAGACCGTAAATTTGCGGACACAATGCAGTTCTCTGACAAACCGATAGGATGCGCAACAAATCCGAGAACACAGTAAAGGGTGCTGGAGTTGAACTGTTACCTGGACC
Source organism: Symbiodinium sp. CCMP2592 (assembly GCA_905221615.1). Taxonomy (NCBI): domain Eukaryota; class Dinophyceae; order Suessiales; family Symbiodiniaceae; genus Symbiodinium; species Symbiodinium sp. CCMP2592. Next base: position 362,486 of record CAJNDT010002624.1, on the reverse strand, counting down.
CCAAAAGTATGTAGAATTATACGCTTTCATAGGGTCTGGGCCATTATTTTGCCTAATTACTCTTGGGGGTCCAGGCAGCCTGCATTTCGCTATTTGGAGTTTGGTCAGCGCTGGCTTACGAGGCAAAGCAGGTGAACTTTAACAACACTTTCTGGAGACCTTACGTGGGAATTCAAGGCATCATGGAGGGTGGTTGGAGGGTGGGCGGTCTGGATGGCGGGTGGATTTCAGTTCCTTTACACTGAATGGATCTTGGGTTGGAGTTGATGCTTCCGTGAGGGTCATTGAGACTGGTTTCGTTCGATATGGGCCGAGAGCTTTAGAGTAGAACACTACAGCCCAAAAACACCTGTAGCTACACACCCTGAGCCGTAAACGCTTTCACTCTTCCACCTTCGCAACAGCGCCCTGCACCAAGCAGACACAGTTAGCAATGAAACGTGGCCAGACCCCCCAAGTCAACCCTGCAATCCAGGCATCGCCCCGCAAAGGCTTAATCTGAAGTCTCCGCAGCTCATGCCAACGAGCTACAATCCGCCACCCTGAACCCTTACCTATAGGCCACATACTAGTTCCTGTTTGGGATTACCTTATAGGATTTCATATATGTACCCCAAAAAAGAACTACTATGGGAACTCTGGGTAAGCTCCCGAAACCCGAAACCCTAAAACACGGAACGCTGAACCTCCTATGCCCCAACCAGGAGCTTGGGCGCGCTCTTTGTGTCTCATGGTGTTCCAGCTCGTGGACCCTTGCCTGCACTGATTCCGATTGGGCTTCACCCAAAGGGTCCTAAGTACCCATAATTTGGGGGTACTTAGAGGATCATGAGACTTTGTAAGTAGGGTTATAAGTTGTAAGTACCTTAATTAGGGTTATAAGTAGATATAACTATAGCTACCTTACATATAACCCTACTTACTAAGTCCCCTGATCCGCTAAGTATACTTCCCCAAACCACAATGGCAATTCCTACTATAGAAACCCACTCTTAGGACCCTCTGGGTCATGGCACGGTTTGATAGGGGGGAGGGATGCAATAAGGGTTCTCCGAGGCAAGAATTTCATAAAGGTTCCATGAGGGGTTCAGGGTTATAGGGTTTAGGGCTATAGGGTTTAGGCTTTATCGCTCCGGGGTTCTTATGGGGGTCGATGGTCGAGGCTTTAGTTTCGAGGGTTGAGGGCCAGGGGCCTGTAGGGTTCCAGGGGCCTGTAGGGTTTTGTCACAACTCCCGGACCCTTTCCTCAAATGAAGGTTCCGGTTTAGTCGTGATTTTTGAGTTCGGGCGTAGTGCGAAGGGTTAGGAGATCGTGTTCTCTAGGCTAAGCCCTACCTTAATCCTACAAACCCTACCATTCAAGGTTCTTGGTTCTGGCTGAGGAGTTGGGAGAAGCAGGTTCGCAAGGGCGAAGGTTCCCATACCTGGAATGTCCTTTAGGGTTCATAAGGTGTTTAGGGTTTAGGGGTTTAGGAAGTTTACCTCAAACTACCGAGCACTACTTTTTTGTAGGTTCTTATTAACAGCTCTACTATGGAATTTATGGGGACCCTACAAAAAAGTAGGCTTTGGTAGGTTAAGGTAGGGTTTAGGGTTGTAACATTGACGTTCAACTGCCCTTTTATCGGAAACTTCTACGGTACCTTGAACATCACAACCTACCGGTCTCCATAAATTCCAGACTCGAGTGACGAGAGTTCATAATAAGAACGTTCAACACTGGTTATGGTAGGTTCAGGTACAGATAACACGAGTTTTGGCAGGTTAGGCCCGCCTCAAATACTACCAAACCCAAATTGCAAAAGCGCAGAGGATCGGGTTTAGGGAGTCATGAGAGGAGCCCGGATAAGTCCTGGCAATCACTCGCTGAAGAGAAGCAAGGGGTTATGGTATCTGTGCAGCTACAGATTTTCCCGGACCCATCAAATAACTGCAAGTTGGAATACGATAATAAATGAGGCTTTCATGACATGGCAGCACTACTGACGTGACTGATGACACCAAGGAAAATACACACCGAGGAGAGGAGACACATCAGAAAAACTCGATCCCGGGCGGCTCAGCACCCACGTAAAAAGGAGTTTAATACAATGGCGTAGCAGACCCAACCTCCGCAAGAAGATGCAGCAAAATGTAGAATCACTGCGAGCCCCAGACACGTGCCTGAATCCCTGACATAAACCTTCTTCATGTAAATCCGCGGCCCCTTATCAAATCGAATAAAGACCTCGCAAAGCCCTTGCCAACAACTCTGCGCAACCCAACTTCGCAACACTTCTTTCCACACCTTTCAGAACGTGTCGAGTGTAGCCTGAGACACTGAAACACCGTCAAAGCCCATACGCCAAACCCTAGAAGCTCTCAGCTTGGGTAAGGCCCCCACTCAGTATTAGTTGAAAAGTATTCATAATATAGATCTATTATGACCTTGATAGTGGCCCTATTATAGACTCTAACTGTATGGGGGCCGTACCTAACCCTCAGCCCATCAACAGTCCTGAGTCTAAAACCCTGAGGTTCCTCGAAAAACCCTAAGGTTCCTATAAAAACTCGAAGGACCTGATGCAGTCTAATTATAACCTTATTATAAGGTTTCTACAAAAACCCTCAAAGTCCCTATGAAAACTCTAAGGTCCTAGAATCCTACAAAAAACACGAAGGCGTTCGAGCGTGAGCCTGAAGAGCACGGCAATCCTCCACGACTTTGCGTGAAGATTCCTCCAGTTCCTGGGCTCCGAGACTCCAATATCACTTAGAAGGGGCCCCCACCCTGTAATAGTGGTATAATAGGAATATAATAGGGCCCTAATATAATCCTTATAGTCACTATTACAGGGTGGGGGCAGCTCCTAAAATATCACTTAATTAAGGAATACCTAGGCTTGCTTTAAGGGATCTATAGGGTTTAGGGGGACTCCAATACTGACGGGGTCATGGGACTTAGTAAGTAGGTTATAAGTACCTGAATTCAGGTTATAATTAGATACAATGATACAACTATAGTTAGCTTACTTGTAACCCGACCTACTTACGAAGTCTCCTGATCCTCCAAGTATCCTTAATTATGGAATACCTAGGGCTTGGGGCTCCTTTAAGGGATCCTATAGGGATCTGTAGGGTTTAGGGGATTCCTACCCAAAGCCATTATAAGCTCGAAGCCAGACCTAAGACTATATGAGAGTTTCCGAAAATTAGGGGTACCTTATTTTGGGGGTCCTTAAATTAGGGATCCTACTATTTAGGGTACTAGATATGGTCCCCCTACGTTGCCGGATTCCGACCCAAAGGCAGTAAGCTCCAAACCCCTCAGACCCAAAACAAGATAATGAAACACAACACTCCTACCAGCCCTTTGAGCTATATGCATACATATATAGGCATGTACACACAACAGAAATGAGAAGTGTTCCTACAATCGAAACCCTCATGCCTCAACATTTTCGAATAAACACACCAGAGCTAACACCATATGACCGGACCCGAATATGGCATACACAATATCTCAGCCCCTTGGACCCGAAAAACCATTGATGTACCCCAGACTGGACGACCACGACGAAACCCTTGAAGTACCTACAGAGGCCTGGGAAAGCCTGGCGTACATTCGTGAACGGATTTTCGAAGAAGGCAAAAACACGAAGCAAACCCTTGTAATACCCTTATAGTACCCTTATAGTACCCTTATGGTAACCCTTATAGTAACCCTTATAGTAACAACACAGACCTAAACCCTTCACTCGCCAACGCCCGGAACCCTAAACCCTGGAACCCAAATCTCCCTAAATACAAAGCCCTACATCCCTCCTTACCCGCAAAAAACACGACCATATGGGAGTTTCCGAAAATAGGGGTACCTTATTTTGGGGTCCTTATAATAAGGATCCTACTATTTAGGGTACTATATTAGGGTCCCCTATTTTCGGAAACTCCCATATGAGGAAATCACCATAAGAAGCCCTGAAACAGGAGGCCATTCAGGGTGAACGTAAACCCCTTAACCCCTGAAGCCCTAACCCTGTTAACCCTAAGCCCTGAATCTCTCTAAAGCCCTTAACCCCCTCGGCCCCGAATCCTAGACCCTAAGCCCCCAACGTCCCTGAAATGCGGGGGGGGGGGGGGGGGTGTGCGGCTTAAATGGGGTATTATCGCCAGCTGAAACTGTGGGTTTTCACGCCTATAGTATTTAATATAGACAGGCAGATGGCGATTATATCCTGGGTCTGTTCGGTGGATGGTCCCGGGCCCGAATTAAATAATTTAAATAATTTAAATAATTTAAATCCTGGGGAGGGGGTCTGGGGGGGGTTCCGGGGCCCCGGGACCCTCCCCCAGGATTTAAATTATTTAAATTATTTAAATTATTTAAATTATTTAAATTATTTAATTGGGGCCGGGAATTAAATAATTTAAATAATTTAAATAATTTAAATAATTTAAATCCTGGGGAGGGGGTCTGGGGGGGGTTCCGGGGCCCCGGGACCCTCCCCCAGGATTTAAATTATTTAAATTATTTAAATTATTTAAATTATTTAAATTATTTAATTGGGGCCGGGAATTAAATAATTTAAATAATTTAAATAATTTAAAATTTAAATCCTGGGGAGGGGGTCTGGGGGGGGTTCCGGGGCCCCGGGACCCTCCCCCAGGATTTAAATTATTTAAATTATTTAAATTATTTAAATTATTTAATTGGGGCCGGGAATTAAATAATTTAAATCCGGGGGCCTCCCCCATATTTAAATTATTTAATTATTTAATTGGGGCCGGGAATTAAATAGTTTAAATAATTTAAATAATTTAAATAATTTAAATCCTGGGGAGGGGGTCTGGGGGGGGTTCCGGGGCCCCGGGACCCTCCCCCAGGATTTAAATTATTTAAATTATTTAAATTATTTAAATTATTTAATTGGGGCCGGGAATTAAATAATTAAATCCGGGGGCCTCCCCCATATTTAAATTATTTAAATTATTTAATTGGGCCCGGGAATTAAATAATTTAAATAATTTAAATAATTTAAATCCTGGGGAGGGGGTCTGGGGGGGGTTCCGGGGCCCCGGGACCCTCCCTCAGGATTTAAATTATTTAAATTATTTAAGTTATTTAATTGGGGCCGGGGATTAAATAATTTAAATAATTTAAATAATTTAAATCCTGGGGAGGGGGTCTGGGGGGGGTTCCGGGGCCCCGGGACCCTCCCCCAGGATTTAAATTATTTAAATTATTTAAATTATTTAATTGGGGCCGGGAATTAAATAATTTAAATATTTTAAATCCTGGGTGAGGGGGTGTGGGCGGGGTCCGGGGCAGGGAGTTAAATAATGTAAATATGGGGGAACCCCCGTGTGCGGCTTAAATGGGGTATTATCGCCAGCTGAAACTGTGGGATTTCACGCCTATAGTATTTAATATAGACAGGCAGATGGCGATTATATCCTGGGTCTGTTCGGTGGATGGTCCCGGGCCCGAATTAAATAATTTAAATAATTTAAATAATTTAAATAATTTAAATAATTTAAATTCTGGGGAGGGGGTCTGGGGGGGGTTCCGGGGCCCCGGGACCCTCCCCCAGGATTTAAATTATTTAAATTATTTAAATTATTTAAATTATTTAATTGGGGCCGGGAATTAAATAATTTAAATAATTTAAATAATTTAAATAATTTAAATCCTGGGGAGGGGGTCTGGGGGGGTTCCGGGGCCCCGGGACCCTCCCCCAGGATTTAAATTATTTAAATTATTTAAATTATTTATTGGGGCCGGGAATTAAATAATTTAAATAATTTAAAATTTAAAATTTAATTATTAATAAATAATTAAATCCTGGGGAGGGGGTCTGGGGGGGGTTCCGGGGCCCCGGGACCCTCCCCCAGGATTTAAATTATTTAAATTATTTAAATTATTTAAATTATTTAATTGGGGCCGGGAATTAAATAATTTAAATAATTTAAATAATTTAAATAATTTAAATCCTGGGGAGGGGGTCTGGGGGGGGTTCCGGGGCCCCGGGACCCTCCCCCAGGATTTAAATTATTTAAATTATTTAAATTATTTATTTGGGGCCGGGAATTAAATAATTTAAATCCGGGGGCCTCCCCCATATTTAAATTATTTAAATTATTTAATTGGGCCCGGGAATTAATAAATAATTTAAATCCTGGGGAGGGGGTCTGGGGGGGGTTCCGGGGCCCCGGGACCCTCCCCCAGGATTTAAATTATTTAAATTATTTAAATTATTTAAATTAATTAATTGGGGCCGGGAATTAAATAATTTAAATAATTTAAATAATTTAAATCCTGGGGAGGGGGTCTGGGGGGGGTTCCGGGGCCCCGGGACCCTCCCCCAGGATTTAAATTATTTAAATTATTTAAATTATTTAAATTATTTAAATTATTTAATTGGGGCCGGGAATTAAATAATTTAAATAATTTAAATAATTTAAATATTTTAAATCCTGGGTGAGGGGGTGTGGGCGGGGTCCGGGGCAGGGAGTTAAATAATTTAAATATGGGGGAACCCCCTGGATTTAAATTAATTAATTCCGGGGGTCCCGGCCCTTTTCCAGGATTTAAATTATTTAAATTACTTAAATGGGGCCGGGAAGTAAAACCCCACCTACCCTCCCTCACCCATCCCTGCCACCCACCGACCCTCAGCGCCCACCCAGCGTCCCAACCCCCACCCCCCCTTTCTCCCACTTCACACTCCCTCCACCTGCTGCCCACCCTACCTCCCAAACACCCTCCCACCACCCTCTCACCCACCACTTCAAGGGCTAGGGATCCCACACATCTGCGGGCAAAATCTGGCGGAAGTGATCCGCCACCGAGCAAAAAGCCTGTAAACCAACAGATGTGCGAAATCCGTGGCCCTTTGTTTAATGCGGTATTTACAGGCTTTTTGCTCGGTGGCGGATCACTTCCGCCAGATTTTGCCCGCAGATGTGTGGGGTCCCTGGCCGTTGTTTTAACGCGGTATTTACAGGCTTTCTGCTCGGTCGCGGCTCGCAGGGATTAGGGGACACCCCTTGCGATTTGTGATTTTGGAACTTATTTGTTATAACAACCTTTAGGGGGAACACCACGACTTGCGATCTGTGATTTTGGGATCTGAGTTCTTACACACCTTCCCTCCACCTCCTGCCCACCCTACCTCCCAAACACCCTCCCACAACCCTCTCACCCACCACTTCAAGGGCTAGGGATCCCACACATCTGCGGGCAAAATCTGGCGGAAGTGATCCGCCACCGAGCAAAAAGCCTGTAAATACCGCATTAAAGACAGGGCCAGGGATTTCGCACATCTGTTGGCAAAATCTGGCGGAAGTGAGCAGTCGGTACTTCCGCCAAAATTTGCCAACAGATGTGCGAAATCCCTGGCCCTTTGTTTAATGCGATATTTACAGGCTTTTTGCTCGGTGGCTGATCACTTCCGCCAGATTTTGCCCGCAGATGTGTGGGATCCCTGGCCGTTGTTTTAACGCGGTATTTACAGGCTTTCTGCTCGGTCGCGGCTCGCAGGGATTAGGGGGACACCCCTTGCGCTCTTCGGTTTTCTGATCTGAGTTTTCACAAGACCTTAGGGGGACACCCCTTGCGATCTGTGATTTTGTGATCTGAGTTCTTACACAACCTTCCCTCCACCTCCTGCCCACCCTACCTCCCAAACACCCTCCCACCACCCTCTCACCCACCACTTCAAGGGCTAGGGATCCCACACATCTGCGGGCAAAATCTGGCGGAAGTGATCCGCCACCGAGCAAAAAGCCTGTCAATACCGCATTAAACAAAGGGCCAGGGATTTCGCACATCTGTTGGCAAAATCTGGCGGAAGTGAGCAGTCGGTACTTCCGCCAGAATTTGCCAACAGATGTGCGAAATCCGTGGCCCTTTGTTTAATGCGGTATTTACAGGCTTTTGGCTCGGTGGCGGATCACTTCCGCCAGATTTTGCCCGCAGATGTGTGGGATCCCTGGCCGTAGTTTTAACGCGGTATTTACAGGCTTTCTGCTCGCAGGGATTAGGAGGACACCCCTTGCGATTTGTGATTTTGGAACTTATTTGTTATAACAACCTTTAGGGGGACACCACTTGCGATCTGTGGTTTTCGGTTCTGAGTTTTCACAAAACCTTAGGGAGACACCCCTTGCGATCTGTGATTTCGGGATCTGAGTTCTTACAAAACCTTGGGGGGGACACCCCTTGCGATTTGTGGCGTTGGAATTCATTTGTTATAAAAAGCTTTAGGGAAACACCCCTTGCGATTTATTGTTTTGGAACTTGTTGTTTCAACGAACCCTTAGGGGGATATCCCTTGCGATCTGGGTTTTTGGGATCTGAGTCTGTACAAATCTTGGGGCGACACCCTTGTGAGCTGTGATTTTATCTGTGTTTTTGCAGAACTTCAAGGAAAAAGATTTCTTGCCGACGCAGGGGTAGATGGAGCTCTCTTGTCTTTGGTGAAGTTGAAGGGGCCTGTCTGCTGTGCTGAGATGGACCTCTCTCCCGTCTCATTACATGGGAGGAAGCTCTCAATCATTTCTTGTGGAGGATGAAGTAGAAGACTTTTCTTTTTGGAAGCAAGGGGAGCCCTGGCTTCTCTTGCTAGGAGCGAAGTCTCTTCAATCTTCTTAAGATAAAAGCGACTTACCAAGAGGTAAAGTCTCTCTCTGCTCAAATAAAGCTCTCGTCGCTTACCAAAATATCTTGGAGTGAGTTCTCTTCCTGCTTCACAGCAGGGTAAGGTAGAGGGCTTGGGCTTCTCGTTTCGTTTTGAAGGCCACGGGGAGGACTGGCTTTTCTCTTGTCAAAGTTTGAAATTTGGAAAAGCTCTATCCTTCCTTCCTGATCGTAAGCTCCCTTCCAAGTTTTTTTCTCGAGGAGGAGATGTTCAGGAGCTGTCGCTCCTGACGAACAGAGAAAGAAGTTTTCTTCTTATCGCCAGAGAGGCAGTCGGAGCTCCCTTCTTTCTCGTGATGCGTTGTTCTTTTGCCACGAACAACCTTTGGGGACTGTTTTCTTGCTTTGGAGCATGAGGTCTTTTCTTTTGAAGGCTGGCGACTGAGAAAGGTATAAGAAATCTCCTCTAGAGAAATCTGCTCTTGCCAAGAATAACTAGGAATGAGAACGCTCTGTCCTCACCTCTTGAGAGATATCTCTCTTCTATCCCTTGGAGAGGAAGTGGTGGCGACATGGAGAAGTTAGAAGGGTTTCTTTCTTGATTCAGAGGGTGGGAGAGGGCTGCTCATGTCTTGTTGAAGGCTGAGGGGAGGATCGGACTCTTCTTTTGTCGATTGAGAGAGCTCTGTCCTCACTTCTTGAGAGCTATCTCTCTTCTATCCCTTGAGGAGGAAGAGGGGACGACAAGGAGCTCCTCTCTCTTCTTGTCGACGAAGAGGCAGCCGCAGTTCTTATTGAAACTGGAGATGCTTTGAGCCCTGTCTTCTTCGACTAGAAGCGAGCTCCCTTCAATTCTCTTCAGAGGAGATGGAGACCTACCAAGAGGTAGAGGGGCTCGCTGCTAGAAATCAGCTGAATGACTTGGAGGGACTCTCTCCGTGTTTTCGTTGAGGGTTGGGGGAATCCCTACCGTTTCTTCTTGAGCGTCAAGAAAATTACAGGATCTCTTTCCACTGCCAAGAGAGAAAGGTGGTTTCTTCTTCTTGTGCGTTGCCCTTTTCCATCTTTTGAAAAGGTAAGGGAAGTAATCAGGATCTCTTTCCACTGCCAAGAGAGAAAGGAGGTTTCTTCTTCTTGTGCGTATGCTGTTCTCCATCTTTTGAAAAGGTAAAAGAAATGCTCAAGATCCAACCCCTTATGAAGAGAGAAAGGAGTTATCTTCTTTCCGGCCGATGGGTAAACGGAGACCTTTGAATTCTCGTGAAGTTGGAGGGGCCTGTCTGCTGGGCTGAGATGAAGCTCTCTTGCGTCTCATTACATGGGAGGAAGCTCTCAGTGATTTCTTGTGGAGGATGAGGTAGAAAATCTTTCTTTTTGGAAGCTAGGGGAGCTCTGTCCTTTCTTGCTAGGAGCGAGGTCTCTTCAGTCTTCTTAAGACGAAAAGGCGACATACCAAGAGGTAAGAAGGATGCTCTCTTCTGCTGCCACAAATCACCTGGGGACTGCCTTCTTGTGTTTTGGAGCATGAGGTCTTTTCCTTTTTCATGCTGAGGGACGACCAGATGTCTCTATTTGAAAATTGGGGGGAGCTCCACCCTTTCTTCTTGAGTTGGGGGGAGCTCCACCCTTTCTTCTTGAGTGTATGCTCTCTTCCATCTTTAAAACGGCGACGGAAACAATCAGGACCCCCTCCCCATATCAGGAAAGAAAGGAGGTCTCTTCTTGCCGAAGGGTAAACGGTGCCCTCTTCTTTCTCATGAAATTAGAGCGGCCTGTTTGCTTTGTTGGGATGGCGCTTTCTTTTGTACCATTAGTTTGGAGGACGCTCTCAGTCTCTTCTTGTCGAGGATGAGGCAGAGGATTTGTCTTTTTGGAAGCTAATTCAGAGCATGGGGTAGAGGGCTGCTCATGTCTTGTTGAAGGGTGAGGGGAGGATCAGACTTTTCTTTTGAAGATTGAGCGAGCTCTGTCCTCACTTCTTGAAAGCTATCCCTCTTCTATCCCTTGAAGAGGAAGAGGGGACGACAAGGAGCTCCTCTCTCTTCTTGTCGACGAAGAGGCAGCCGCAGTTCTTATTGAAACTGGAGATGCGTTGAGCCTTGTCTTCTTCGACTAGAAGCGAGCTCCCTTCAATTCTCTTCAGAGGAGATGGAGACCTACCAAGAGAGAGAGGAGCTCGCTGCTAGAAATCAGCTGAATGACTTGGAGGGACTCTCTCCGTGTTTTCGTTGAGGGGTGGGGCATCGCCGCCCTTTCTTCTTGAGCGTATGCCCTTTTCCATCTTTTGAAAAGGTAAGGGAAGTAATCAGGATCTCTTTCCACTGCCAAGAGAGAAAGGAGGTTTCTTCTTCTTGTGCGTATGCTGTTCTCCATCTTTTGAAAAGGTAAAAGAAATGCTCAAGATCCAACCCCTTATGAAGAGAGAAAGGAGTTATCTTCTTTCCGACCGATGGGTAAACGGAGACCTTGAATTCTCGTGAAGTTGGAGGGGCCTGTCTGCTGGGCTGAGATGAAGCTCTCTTGCGTCTCATTACATGGGAGGAAGCTCTCAGTGATTTCTTGTGGAGGATGAGGTAGAAAATCTTTCTTTTTGGAAGCTAGGGGAGCTCTGTCCTTTCTTGCTAGGAGCGAGGTCTCTTCAGTCTTCTTAAGACGAAAAGGCGACATACCAAGAGGTAAGAAGGATGCTCTCTTCTGCTGCCACAAATCACCTGGGGACTGCCTTCTTGTTTTGGAGCATGAGGCTTTTTCCGTTTAAATGCTGAGGGATGACCAGATGTCTCTACTTGAAAATTGGGGGAGCTCCACCCTTTCTTCTTGAGCGTCCTCCCCTTTTCAAGAAAGAATGGAGGTCTCTTCTTGCCGAGGGGTAAACGGGGCCCTCTTCTTTTTTGTGAAGTTGGAGCGGCCTGTTTGCTATGTTGAGATGGCGCTTTCTTCTGCCGCCTTAGATTGCTCTTAGTCTCTTCTTGTCGAGGATGAGGCAGAGGATTTTTTTGGAAGCTAATTCAGAGGATGGGGTAGAGGGCTGCTCATGTCTTATTGAAGGCTAAGGGGAGGATCAGACTCTTCTTTTGAAGATTGAGACAGCTCAGTCCTCACTTCTTGAAAGCTATCTCTCTTCTATCCCTTGAGGAGGAAGAGGGGACGACAAGGAGCTCCTCTCTCTTCTTGTCGACTGAGAGGCAGCCGGAGTTCTTTTTTTCCCGTGAAGTTGGAAGGGTTCTCTGCTCATTTGAGATGCTGCGGTAGAGGATGTGCCAAGGGATCTCTTCCTTACCTTTTTGGGGAAAAGAAGCTCATTTCTTGCGGATGACGAAGCAGCGAGCTCCCTTCATTTATCGTCAGAGGAGATGGTGGGAGGAAGCTCTCAGTGATTTCTTGTGGAGGATGAGGTAGAAAATCTTTCTTTTTGGAAGCTAGGGGAGCTCTGTCCTTTCTTGCTAGGAGCGAGGTCTCCTCAATCTTCTTAAGACAAAAAGGCGACATACCAAGAGGTAAGAAGGATGCTCTCTTCTGCTACCACAAATCACCTGGGGACTCCCTTCTTGTTTTGGAGCATGATGTCTTTTCCTTTTAAATGCTGAGGGATGACCAGATGTCTCTACTTGAAAATTGGGGGAGCTCCACCCTTTCTTCTTGAGCGTCCTCCCCTTTTCAAGAAAGAAAGGAGGTCTCTTCTTGCCGAGGGGTAAACGGAGCCCTCTTCTTTCTCGTGAAGTTGGAGCGGCCTGTTTGCTTTGTTGAGATGGCGCTTTCTTCTGCCCCTTTAGATTGCTCTTAGTCTCTTCTTGTCGAATCCTCGAGGCAGAGGATTTTTTTGGAAGCTAATTCAGAGGATGGGGTAGAGGGCTGCTCATGTCTTATTGAAGGCTAAGGGGAGGATCAGACTCTTCTTTTGAAGATTGAGACAGCTCAGTCCTCACTTCTTGAAAGCTATCTCTCTTCTATCCCTTGAGGAGGAAGAGGGGACGACAAGGAGCTCCTCTCTCTTCTTGTCGACTGAGAGGCAGCCGGAGTTCTTTTTTTCCCGTGAAGTTGGAAGGGTTCTCTGCTCATTTGAAATGCTGCGGTAGAGGATGTGCCAAGGGATCTCTTCCTTACCCTTTTGGGGAAAAGAAGCTCATTTCTTGCGGATGACGAAGCAGCGAGCTCCCTTCATTTATCGTCAGAGGAGATGGTGGGAGGAAGTGATTTCTTGTGGAGGATGAGGTAGAAAATCTTTTTTTTGGAAGCTAGGGGAGCTCTATCCTTTCTTGCTAGGAGCGAGGTCTCCTCAATCTTCTTAAGACGAAAAGGCGACATACCAAGAGGTAAGAAGGATGCTCTCTTCTGTTGCCACAAATCACCTTGGGACTCCCTTCTTGTGTTTTGGAGCATGAGGTCTTTTCCTTTTAAATGCTGAGGGATGACCAGATGTCTCTACTTGAAAATTGGGGGAGCTCCACCCTTTCTTCTTGAGCGTCCTCCCCTTTTCAAGAAAGAAAGGAGGTCTCTTCTTGCCGAGGGGTAAACGGAGCCCTCTTCTTTCTCGTGAAGTTGGAGCGGCCTGTTTGCTTTGTTGAGATGGCGCTTTCTTCTGCCCCTTTAGATTGCTCTTAGTCTCTTCTTGTCGAGGATGAGGCAGAGGATTTTTTTGGAAGCTAGTTCAGAGGATGGGGTAGAGGGCTGCTCATGTCTTATTGAAGGCTAGGGGGAGGATCAGACTCTTCTTGTGAAGATTGAGACCAAGCCGCCGAAGAGTCTGCCGGCGACTTCTCGCTCGAAGCGCTGGCCTGGAAGCCGCATATCGATCAGAACGATCGGCGGCCGCGTTGGCCTTAGCGCGGGCTCAGCCACGACATTTCAGCATCGCACACGAACCCCGGACAGCTCAGTCCTCACTTCTTGAAAGCTATCTCTCTTCTATCCCTTGAGGAGGAAGAGGGGACGACAAGGAGCTCCTCTCTCTTCTTGTCGACTGAGAGGCAGCCGGAGTTCTTTTTTTCCCGTAAGTTGGAAGGGTTCTCTGCTCCTTTGAGATGCTGCGGTAGAGGATGTGCCAAGGGACCTCTTCCTTACCCTTTTGGGGATAAGAAGCTCATTTCTTGCGGACTTGCGGATGAGGAAGCAGCGAGCTCCCTTCATTTATCGTCAGAGGAGATGGAGACTTACAGGGAGGTAGAGGAGCTCGCTGCTAGGAATCAGCTGAATGATTTGGAGGGACTTTCTCCGTGTTTTCGTTTAGGGTTGGGGGGAATCTCCACCCTTTCTTGATCCGTCTGTCTACATTCCAAGGAGCCCCACCAATGTCGATGAGGCGAGACGAAAGATTCTATACTTGTATTGAGTATGTATAGAGAGACGTCGGTCCAGTACAATCGCGATATACCTACGTCTATAGTATGCAATGAAAACCCACAGTTTCAGCTGGCGACTATATCCTGTTTAAGCCGGCCACGGGGGGGGGGGTGAAAAATGCAGATCAACCTCCTCTGATTCTGGGACCGAGTAAGGAGAGTTGAGGGTGTGTGGCAGTGCAGGGCGTCGGGTTTAGGTGTAGGGTTAGGGTTTTACGGGTTTAGGGGTTAAATGGTTATGGGTTTTGGTTTTAGTTTGTTTGCGCCTCCTGACACTCGGAGTCCAGCACTCCAAGGTGTTGGTTCAGCCATCTCATCTTGCTCTAAGGAGTCCATGTTCCTGCACAGAATCTTATTGCAAATCCTACAACGTTCAAAACGCAGTTAACAAGCTAAGAGCCTTCTACAGCAATTAAAGGCGCCGCTTAGAGGTACATGGATCCTTCGAGCACATGAGCAGGTAAGTCCGTCGAAAACACCTACATATAGTCTCCATTGTAGTTCCTTTTTTTGGTTAACCAGATTTATGGTTAGGACCCTATAATAGAGATTTTGGTTAACCAAAAAAGGAACTACAATGGAGACTATAGGCAAAGTTCCGGCGTGGGTTTCAAGCAGAAGCTTGCCAGAAGTCTTTACGATGTAGGCAGCTTTCTGGTGACTCTGCAAACTACCCTACACACGCACACACACACACACACACACACATACACACACATACACACACACATACACACACACACACACACACACATCCTCAACCTTGAACCGCTTAACGCAAACCCGTAAAACTCTTGATGGACGTGCGTCACCCCCATCGTCAATTCTTTCTTCACTTAGGACATCAATAGATTGAATCCCTTTCTGAATGACTGTAAACGGTGAGAGACTGGATATTGCCGGTGTGCAACATGTCGATTGATGTGGAAGTGGGACTGATCAGTGGGCGAACAGCCATTGTGCAAGCATTCTTGGATGAGACGGTGGGGACATTGAAACGACGGGCACAGGTTGCCCTCGGGGTCGGGACAGGGCGGCTCCTGGACTCATCTGGATGCGTCGTGGAAGGAATTGTGCCGATGAAGAAAGCCATGGTGCAGAATGGTGACTCCTTGACCTTGTTGCGCAACACGGTTCAAATTCAAGCCGCTGTTGGCGAGTTTGCTGCCATGCTGGAGGACGGGTCCGTTGTGACCTGGGGCAACGCTGAGTATGGTGCTCACAGCAGGGCTGTGCAGACTCAGCTGAAGAATGTGCAGCAGATCCAAGCCACTGGTGGTGCTTTTGCTGCCGTTCTTGACGATGGATCCGTTGTGACCTGGGGTGATGCTGAGCGCGGTGGCGACAGCAGCGCGGTGCAGACTCGGCTCAAGAGTGTGCAGCAGATTCAAGGCACGCGATACGGGGCTTTCGCTGCCATTCTTGACGATGGATCTGTCGTGACCTGGGGTCATGCTGGCTATGGTGCCGACAGCAGCGCTGTGCAGACTCAGCTGAAGAATGTGAAGCAAATTCAAGCCTCTCAGCAAGCTTTTGCTGCCATTCTTGGTGATGGATCGGTCGTCACCTGGGGTCATGCTGCCTGCGGTGGCGACGGCAGTGCTGTGAAGGATCAGCTAAAGAATGTGCAACAGATTCAAGCCGCTCAGTTGGCTTTTGCTGCAATTCTTGGTGATGGATCGGTCGTCACCTGGGGTCATGCTGCCTGCGGTGGCGACAGCAGCGCTGTGAAGGATCAGCTAAAGAATGTGCAACAGATTCAAGCCGCTCAGTTGGCTTTTGCTGCCATTCTTGGTGATGGATCGGTCGTCACCTGGGGTCATGCTGCCTGCGGTGGCGACAGCAGTGCTGTGAAGGATCAGCTGAAGAATGTGCAGCAGATCCAAGCCTCTCGTAGTGCTTTTGCTGCCGTTCTTGACGATGGATCCGTTGTGACCTGGGGTGATGCTGAGCGCGGTGGCGACAGCAGCGCGGTGCAGACTCGGCTCAAGAGTGCGCAGCAGATCCAAGCCTCACATTGTGCTTTCGCTGCGATTCTTGGCGATGGATCCGTCGTGACCTGGGGTCATGCTGAGCTCGGAGGCGACAGCAGCGCTGTGCAGACACAGCTGAAGAATGTGCAGCAGATTCAAGGCACGCGATACGGGGCTTTCGCTGCCATTCTTGCAGATGGATCCGTCGTGACCTGGGGTCATGCTGGCTATGGTGCCGACAGCAGCGCTGTGCAGACTCAGCTGAAGAATGTACAGCAGATTCAAGCCTCCCTCGCTGCTTTTGCGGCCATTCTGGAAGACGGATCCGTCGTGACCTGGGGTTGGGCTGAGTACGGCGGTGACAGTACTTCTGTGCAGGACCAGCTCAGGCACAGATAGCAACTATTCCCTCAGTGCTCGCAGCAGCGCACAGGATTTACGCAAGCACATGGAAGACGCGGCCTGGAGGCGCTGTTGAGGCTTTGGCAACATGCGCAGAATCCTACGAAACTGAGCCTCTAGCAAAGGCATGCTTCTTAAGATCCCAGTGACTGAAGAGACATGGGTCTCGTCTACAGTTCTCGCGTGCTTGCACGGCAAGTCTCGAAGAAAACTTCCCAATCAGGCTGGATGAAAGAAGGCTGAGTTCGTGGCTGCTTAGGCATGACGGGCTAAACTCACATAAAGCATCCAACTCCTGTAATTAGACGTTCAACTGAAACCCTATAATTCCTACTTCACAGTCTCACAAGGTGAACAGATGCAGACAGCCAAGCGCGGCTTAAAACACCTTAGCTGCGCCTAGCATCTCAGGAGATTTCTAGATTCCCCAGATACTTTCGCATCGCCTGGCAGCATGAACCCTGAATCCCTGAACACTTAAACCCTCCAAAGAACCCGAAGAGTAAGCCCTAAATGGTAAAATCTTTGTTCCAGGGACTTCTGAGCAAAGACTTCCGAGTTTCCAGGCATCCCCACGAAGCCCTAAACTGCAAGGTTTATTTATAGCAGGGCCGAAGTGTCGATGTAAGGGCTGTTTATAAGAGTTAAGAGGTTTGGGTCTTGGGGTTTTTGCGGTTGGGCATGGATCCAAGGGTAAAAGGAGGGACCCTTAATAAGGACCCCTAGGTGTATATATATATATATATATATATATATATATATACCCTTAATATAGCTATACCCATTATATAGCCCATTATAGGGTAGGGGTCCCCACTAAGGGTCCCTCCTTTTCCCCTTTGAATGGAGGGTTGAAGGCGCGGGCCGAAGGGCTTCGATTTCCCCCAAAAGTTGAGTTTAAGAAGTTGCATCGCTGCCTTTTGCCTGCAATGTTCCGGGAACATGCGATCCTATATTGATCCCTTGTATCCCTTATAGAACCCTTTGAGGATCCCTTCGATTCAAAGGGAACCCTGCTCGAATTATTTAGGCCGCCATAACATCCTGGCTTGTGTGTGGTAAGCTCCGGACTCTCGTATTGGGAGTTTCCGAAAATTGGGGCGGGATGTCATACTTTGGGGTTCTTATATAAGGAGCTTACTATGCAGGGTACCATATTAATTAGGGTCCCTGGTTTTGGAAACTCCCGTATGCGTTTCGGGGGGGAACCGAATCCCAGTATCAAGCTCCAGCACTTCAGCGCGGTTTACCTTACCATCGGGAGTCATCGTGTTATCAAGAACCTCGAATTCTAAGCTCAGCACGGAAAACTGCCCGAAACACAAGCACCTAGAGACGCCTATATGAAAAAGCCGAAAACGTGTGACCCCAGCTACAAGACTGCCATGCCATCCCACGCAGCTAGGGATGCATAGGCATTTCGGGATTTTTTGGGGCCGCTTGCCTTCGATGCGCATTGGGTTCTCTCCCGATGTGGGAAAGGGGGCTTGTGGTTGAAGGCTAAAGTCTCAGTGCAGGTGTCCTGGTTTGGACTGCGTCAGGTTAGTGCATGTAGATACACGGAACAAGACGAGAGGCTTACATCCTTGTGGGTGGTTGGGGGTTTAATATAGATGTCGGCATAATACTTAGCAGTGCCCTTATGCCTTATACCCCCTTTTGAAAAATGTGGTGTTCGATAGCCACAAAATCCTAGTGTAAATATTGGAGTGTAATTCTTGGGATCCTTATTTGTCACTGAAAAGGGTTTAGGATATTCAATTCCTCAAGGCTTGAGTCGAGACCATCTGACTCTCATGGGAAAATGGGTTTGGGTTTATTGTTTCGAGCGGAAGCCATGTTCACAAATTCTCAGGATGAAGGTGATCTGCCTGATTCCGTGTTGCTGCGGTTCTCTTCTGTCACGGACCTTACCTACAGTCTCCATTGAAGCTCCTTTGAGGAATTGCAAATGGGGACCCTGTATAAATCTCAGATGGGTTAAACCACAAAACTGAACCACGATGGAGACTATAGGTAAACTCCAAATCAAGCTTCCCACCCAGGTACGGCTTTGGGACAGCCACTCAGAGGGCCTTTCGGTGTTTGTTACGGTACATATAGGTGTGAACACAGAAAAACTGAACAGTTCGTAGTGTTCTCTTATGGGTTGTACCTTAATGCCTTAAAGCCCTACTCGAATCTTTAAGGCCCCGTCATCAGGCAGTTTATGGGTCCTTGAAAAGGGGATGCTCAACCCTAAAGCCTTAAAAGAGGGTTGAGACGGGTGGCCATCCCGGCCCCAGGGTTTAGAGGTTAGTTGTTTGTTTCCGACGTCTGTTGGTGCTGCCAAAGAAGGTACCCGCAGTCGTCTTCGAGTCCCGGCCGCCAAGACCCTGGCGGCGTCCCCGGGCAACATTGATTGGGAGGCTGCAGACGTCGCCAGGAGGCGATCAGTCTCGAGCGACAAGCAATGGTTTTGCATCCTGGCTTGCCAGTGCGGCCAGACATTGGGCCCTTGCACTGTGCGAGCGGGCGATGCAGTCTCGGATGGCCAGGGAGCTCCGATCCAGGGCGGAGGCTAAGCCGCAGGGGCCGAAGCGGCCGCCTGCAGTGCTCTAGGACAGTGTGGTAGGAGCGTTTTGCCTGGCCCAACCCAGCCCGGCTGGCGCAAACCCAGCCTAACACAAGGCCGTAGGAGTGTTTTGCCTTGTCCAACCCAGCCCCATGCAAGCCCAACAAAAAGCCTAAGACAGTGTCGTAGGAGCGTTTTGCCTTCCCAAGCCCACAACCAGCCTAGGATAGTGTCGTTTGCTTCAGCCCTCGCCCTAAAATCCTACGCCCGAAGGCCCCCAAGTTGGGGCTGTCTCTCGAAATTGCGCCGACAAACTCAGCCTGTCTCGATTGTGACCTGTACGATCCGAAACCCGAAACCCTGGCAGAATCCGAGATGCAATATTAAAGCGGAAAAGCAGAGCCTCCAAAATTACAGAACCTCAACCCCGAACGCGAAAGTCCGAAATTTCTACGAAAGATGAAACTCCAACCCCTACACTCCGAAAGAGGCCCTAAAGGGACTAAGCCATCTAAATTCCAGCACCGCACAAAGCCAAACCCTAAACTCCAAGCTCCAAACTTTGAAAGCCGAAAACCCTTAAGCCCGAAGCTCCCAAGAAACCGACAGCCTAATCCCCAAACCTTAAACCCGAGACACCAGAATCCAGAATCTGTCAACTCTAACATGGACGCTTGAATGTCTATGAAGTAGAAGCCGGAAAGTTGGGGCATCGGTATCCTCGTGCCCCTAAGCTTAAGTATAGCGGATCCTGGCTGAAAACATATTCCAATTTTCTGGTGTTCACTGGTATGACTAACTTAAGTTTCATTGCTCATCAGGTTCCTGAACATCTATGGATAGCATAAAGACTTCGAAGCACCAGTCTACTGATTCGGGCCCGCAGGTTAAGCCTTCAACACCCCATGTAAACCTATTCCTTGACCCTGAATAGCCTACCTTTTTCGGGTTCCTTATTCTGATTTCCTTATATAAGTCCTTAAAAGGTCCCTCAGGGTTGAGGTTATGCATACCGAATAGCATCTGGTACAAGCCCAAGAAAGAGCTTCAGGCCCGGAGCCCCAAAGCCCTAAGCCCTAAACTTAATCTGGGGGCCTTAAAAATTACCTATATGATGTTATGGGGGTTCCTTATTATAACTATAGCATAATAGGCCCAATTATTGAGACCCCTATATTACGTCTTAGATATGGTGGGGGTTCCTTACTATAACCATAGCATAATAGGCCCAAAACCCCTATTCTAATTATTGAGACCCCGATATTGCATCCCTGTAATGGCCCTTTTAGTAGCCCTTATAGACCCCTCTAAAGGAACCCCAGTCTAATTATTGAGACCCCTATATTACGTCTTAGCCCGAAAAGCTTGAGACACGTTGTCGAGGCTGTGCCCTCGTTGACCATGCTGTGTAGCTCCCCGGCCGAACCTGGGTGTAGGGTTAAGGGTTTGATGTTAGGGTTTAGGGTTTAGGGTTGAGAGGGTTTTATGTTAGGGTTTAGGGTTTAGGGTCGAGAGGGTTTTATGTTAGGGTTTAGGGTTTAGGGTTTTATGTTAGGGTTCAGGGTTTAGGGTTAAGGGTTTTATGTTAGGGTTTAGGGTTTAGGGTTAAGGGTTTGATGTCAGGGTTTAGGGTTTAGGGTTTAGGGTTTTATGTTAGGGTTTAGGGTTAAGGGTTTGATGTTAGGGTTTAGGGTTTAGGGTTAAGGGTTTGGTGTTAGGGTTCAGGGTTTAGGGTTAAGGGTTTTATGTTAGGGTTTGGGGTTAAGAGTTTATGTCAGGGTTTAGGGTCAACGGTTTTATGCTCAAGGGTCTAGGGTTGTATAAAGACTCCAGTAGGGGTTTAGCAGGGTTTTCTTGGGGCTTCCTAAGGGTTCTGGGAGGATTGCAAAAAGAGTGTTGTTGCTGGGTGTGCTGTTAAAGGAATACGCAAAAGTATCCGGCGAATAAGGCTTACTTGGAGGGTCCGGTTGAACCAGTAAGATCTCTATCCAATGAGAAGTCCAACAAGCGTAGCCCAAGCGCAGTTATGCATGCATGTCCCTATATTCGAAGAACGAATAATCCCTGAGGATGTAGTATCAGTATGCGACCTTGAGCTTGTAGGTTGGCAATATGTGGCGTTCAGGCTGGGAAGGATTTGGTATTTGGTACCATCTAGGCCGAAGTACTTTAAAGCCTCAAACATGCCAGGGACGTTGCAACAGCCTTGCACGAGTCGTGCGAAACCTTCTAAACCGAAAAATCTCTGAGATACCTTTACCCAAAGGCCCCATAGCTTTTCGCTTTTGGGATTACCTTATGGTCTATATATGGACCCCAAAAAGGAATTACTGTGGGGTTTTCGGGTAATCCTCGAAGCCTCCAAAAGACACGGGCCCCAAACCTTATACCCTATACCCTAGACCCTAAACCCCAAACCCCTAAACCCTAAGCCCCAAACCCTAAACCCTAAACCTTGAAGAGTCGAAAGAGAGGGCCTCTGAGGTTTTCGACGGGGCGCCAGCGAATGCTGCATCCATGGGGTAGGCGACGGCACCCAGGGTTTCAAGGGTTTAGGATTACACCACGTTTCTAGGGCTCCAGACAAATTTCGAGAGGTTTATGAGTGTTCTATATCGGTCTTCTGTAGTGGTTTATCTGTGATTTGGGGATCCAGTATCGGTATTTGGCTCTAGATTAATCGTACCTACGAGTGTATGATTGTTTGACATAGGGTAAGCTTTGTGTAGGGCTTAAGGAATTCATATGCCCGTGGGTTCCTCCGGGCTTGTTGCGGTTTTCAGCGGAGTCTTGTTGCGGATTCTGCAGGGTTTGGGCAAAGCGACTTTAGATTCATGCAGGATTTAGAGTTTGTTTTTTTTTTTTTTTTTTTTGGGGGGGGGGGGGGGGGGCGAAGCTTGCCTGTTGAGTTGTAGGATGTGAGGCTCTAGAGTTCGCGGGTTTGGGGCTTCAGGGTTGCTGATTTCATGTGGTGCGAAAGAGCGCTACAGTGAACAATAGTTTCAATATATATATATATATATATGTATGTATATATATATATATGTATGTATATATATATATATGTATGTATAGGTATATTATCTATAGGGCTTCGCTGTGCTAGCCAGGGCGGGCTTAAGCAAAGAGTTTGCGCATCTCCGTGTCCAACTACGGCCAGCCCGACCCAAAACTATTGAAACGCCAGTATTGAACCTCTACTTAGGGTGTTGATTGTAAGGGGACATAGGATAGTTTAGTGACTTGTAGTGTCCGTTTTAGAGAAACTGACTGGAGAAGATATGAACTGAAGTGCTTTTGGGAGTGTGCAGCGTTCAGGGCTGGGTCAGATGAAGTTGCTCATGATCCTTGTACAGTAGAAGCCCAAAAGTTGGAAACCCAATAGCTTCAATCCTATAGAGTAATGTATAGGGAATCCCAGCACTAATTGTCTTCCTTAATCCGGTTTGCAATTTTTCGGGATTTCCGAAAATAGAGGGACTGTAGTAGAGTACCTTGCATAGTAGGGTCCTTACCCCGAATTTTCCAAAACTCCCGCATCTTCCGTATGTTGGAGGTTTCGCGGCGGATTCGAAGCACCTGCTGGCTTCAACAGCAAACGCTGCTTGTCTCGAACCTATGAAATTAACCCTGTGCTTCCAAGGACCTTTTTATTAGGTCCTTAAGGTGTCTAGGGCCCTGGAGTCCAAGTTCCGAAACCCCTAACATTCAAGACACGTTGAAACTCAAATCATCTCACCTAGATAACTTGAAAGCTAGGCCGCAAGAAACATTTACTGCAAACAGCACCGTCTGATGCAAATCATTGCTCAGGTTAACAATTTTGAAGGTATGTATCCTTGGGTCAGGAAGAATGTTACAAGAAGGCCAGGTATCTAAGGATTCCGTGGACGTGGTCCTGTAGCTCAGGGTTTCAGTTTGCGTGGGGTCCGGGGATTTCACTGCTGACCTTAACCCTGAACCCTAAACATTTGGTTCATGGTTCAGGGTTAGTAGTGTTTAGGAACCCTGTGGTGCAAAAGAAGCTCATGAAAGCCGTGAAACCAACGGTTTTGGAGTTTCCGTCGAGGGTTGAAGCTTCTATGCCCTGAGAAAGCTGAAGCCTCTCCAGGTTTTGGAGTCTTGCGGTTTAGGGTTTAGGGGTTGGGGTTTAGGGTTTAGGGCACGAATGAAAACTGAAAGTTGTAAGGTGTTGCGCCCATGAAGTGGGCAAGTCCGCATCCCAAGAAATCCCGATGGCGGATGAAGGACGGTGGGGTAAGGAATCCTGGTATACCTGGAGTCTCCACTCTAATCCGTCTTGGGGGGTACCTTATAGAATCCTCTAAATATATATGTATATATATATATATGTATATATATATATATATATATAGATAGAGAGGGAGAAAGACAAAGACAGAGAGAGAGAGAGAGAGAAAGAGAGTTGGTTGAACACAAAACAGGAGCTACAGTGGAGACTGCATGTACACTCCTTCCCTCGCCTGCTTCATCCTCTCTTCTAAGCCCCGTCACCTAGACACAGAAACCCAAAGCAGACCAGAAGAACAGAAGGCTTTACTGGCTGTACCGGTAAGGTTCCTGGAATCCCCCAAGAAATATGGGAGTTTCCGAAAAGTAGGGGTACCTTGTTTAGGGGTCCTTATAGTCCTTATAATAAGGATCCTACTGTTTAGGGTACCATATTGGGGTCCCTCATTTTCGGAAACCCCCCATAAATCCCAAACCGGAAGGCTTGCACTTAAGCACCCAAGGATGCCACTACACTCACATTCAGAGAGTCCGCAGAGATGTTTCAGCGTAACCATTCTCCAGGCCATGCAGCAAAAAGGTCAGCAAATCTCCAGAGGCACAACCCACGTAAACCAGCAGCAACCCAAAACCCAACAACTAAATTTTGAACCGTGCCCAACATTCCTGATGTCGTCGTTGTTTGTTTCTTTTCCGGAGGCGTGGCATTATGCCAAGACCATCCCGTGAGCCCAAAGCCATTCAAGGAAGAACTACACCTACACGTTCAACATCAACAAAGCTGCAAATATGACAAGTGCTATCAGGTCTTCGGGCTCGCCGAAAGCAAAGTCAGTCCGGTGGCACACCGCTCAGGCTATGATCCACGTCTTCCGCTGCCCGAAGCAGGTGCACAGCTCAGAGTTTGCAGAGTTCCAGGGTTGGCGCATTTAAGGGTTTCGGGTTCCAGATCTTTGCGCTTAGCTTTCGGGCTCATGAATGGTCGGTTAAGGTATAGGGCTTAGAGTCTAGAGCGCAGGGTTCCAGCAATCCCCGCACGTGAAGCGTGCAGTCAACCACGAGTCGGGAAAACAAGGCCTCGTTGACAACAACTCCCAAGCCCGAGCCGAAATTATTACCAATACTATTGTGGGCTTCCTTGGTATAGTTATAGTAGAAAGGGCCCCAAAACCCTATTCTAATTATTGAACCCTCAACAACAAGGAGCAACACCAGGCAAACACAAGCTGCCTGCGAAGCCTTGCTGAGGCCGTGGAGGGCATTTCCCCAACTTCCTTGGCGAGCCAGGCAGCCGCCAGTGACAAGGCCCCCCAGCTATTCCACCTTAAAGGGAACTCCAGAAAGTTGGAATATGGATTAATGGTAGGATCCCCTATAATTTACCTTAAAGGGGTTACGAAAATGATATTCCAACTTTCTGGCTTCTACTGTAGGGTTCGGGGTTTTAGGACCCTTGGATATATGGGGACTCTTAGAAGAGGGATGTGCCTCGTGAGATCGTCGTGGTCAATCCCTCGGGTGGGGCCTTTCTGCCAAAGAGGCTTAATGAGCGAATTGGCCAAAGTATGAGCTCAGCCTCTGCGCTGGGCGTTTTGAGTTAATGTGCCAGCAGGAAGACGTATGCATCCCAGGAAGCGCGGTTTAAGGTTGATACCGGCACACGGTAACGTTTGAGTATTGCTGGGTATTCAGGTCCCCACTATTAGCATGGGTCAACTGTAGGTTCTGCAAGGTTTAGGGCTTTAGGGCTTTGGGTTTGCGGACTGAAGCTTCGAGGCCCGCGGCCTCGTTTGGCCGGATTCCGGCGAGAGGGCAACTCAGACGGTTGAAAGAGCTTGAATGTGTTCTCCAGCCTCGAACCCTAGAAGGGCCCCTGTACACGGGACTCTGATTCCTGTTGATGAACATTGTTGTGATGTCCTTGGATTCTTGAGCCGATATGGACACCTGGGACAGGGGCAACAACACCACCCATATAGCACCCGTAGCCTTACCCATCTCGTTTTAGGGATCACTTTATAGTTCTAAATCAGAATATGACCCACAAAAAGGAACTACTATGAAGGCTCTAGGTAAAGGAATCCTAAAGCCTTCAAGCCCTTAAACCTGTCTGGCACTGAGTAGGGAATGGGGGAAAGGATCCCTGTAGTAGTCCCTATATAATCCCCAATGATGGTCTCCATAATCCATTTCCCCATGCCCAACTAAGCACCAGACAGAAAGCCTAAACCCTAAACCCAAACCCAAAACCCTAAACCCGAAACATCAGTGGCAGGCAGCGCCGGTGCTCGGAGCGAGAGAACCCATCGAGGTGGAAAGAGGGTTGCAGGTCTCGGATTCGGGCGTGTGATTTCCGGTCATGTGAGATGTAGGGCTTCGCTGTTACAGTTTCGGATTCAGGGTTTAGGGATCTGGGATTTAGGATTTAAGATCTTTGTTGTTTTTGTTTTTTGGGGGGTGGGGGGTTAGGGCTTGGAACTCTCAGCTATGTGAGGTGTGGAACTCGGGCCTGACTTCAAGGACGCGGGCGATCTGAGAGCTTTTATATCACCTCCGCCCTTATTCAAGTAGAGTAGCCCTCTTAAAACCCAATACCTGGACCCCAAGAGTACGTAGAATAATAGCCTTTTATAGGTATTGGGCCATTATTTTACCTACTCTTGGGGGTTTAGGTTTTTTTAATAATTCCAGAGAGATGGCACAGTGAATCCATACCAGGCCTCATTGAATTCAGAGCAAGGTCGCGGGGGCAGGGACTATTGGCAACATCGACAACAAGTAGAAACGCTCCCCTAATATATGCCGCCTTATTCTATATTCTGAGAACTGCACACCTGAAGAAGCTCGAGGAAAGATCGTACCATGTACCAGAGGGGCCTAAATAGTTACAGTATTGGGGGAGGGGGTTCCTTATTATACATATAGCACAATAGGTCGGAAAACCCTGTTCTAATTATTGAGGCCCCTTTTTTACCACCCTATCGAACCCTTGCTTAGGCGCGCATGCATCTACAAGGCAAGTTGCAGTCCTGGAGTCCCTACTATCAGAGAAAGGCAACGGCAATCGTGAAGTGGCGGAAACCTTAGACCCTAAACAGCATTGGTTTTTCGTAAATTATACTATACTGTTGCATATTATACTGTAGTATACCAAAATATTTTATATCATATCACCAAGCCTTGCCCAACTTGTGAAGGGGCTGGGGAAGGTGGAGGAAGACGATGACCTGAGCGACTGGAACATCGTCGACTGCGACCGGCAGGGGTCTCGACTGGATGTGGATGTCTTCAGCTCGTTGCAGCTACGGTGCATTGTGTAGGATTTGGAGATTCCCAGTGTCACTGTAGCCTGTCCATGATTATGCTATACTGGCAATACCCTCCAACTGACTTTTGTCATTCTGTTGTTCTGTTTGTCGGTGTTTTTAGTTCTAAACCTTAAGAATAACAGATATAGACATAGACAAACATGCTCAAGAACCCATGGGCCAAGGTCCGTATCAAGTTTGCAGATGCCATCGGGCAAATGCGCATGGAGTGTTTCAACCTGCATGAGTCTTACGGGTTTACGGCCGGGTTCGTGTAGGATTTCGCCGCAAGCAACATGCGCAATGACAACAGCCCTGAACCTTAAATCCTACCCAAAGGCCCGATAGTAGTTCCTTCTTGGGATTACCAGAAAAAAAAGGGTTCTATATATGAACCCCAAAAAGAGACTACTTTGGGGCCTTTGGGTAGGCCCTGCATCCTCATCCCAGGGCAGGAGCTCGAGGATGTAAATCCCAAACCCCCATCCCTAGTAGTAGAGTCGGTAACCTTCATCCTTTTTTGGGGAAGTATAGTCCCTATATAATCCCTATAGTAGGTAACCTTTAACCTTTTTGGGGGTAGCAGAGTCCCTATATAATCCCTATATACCCAAAACGGTTAACCTTTAATTCCCCATGATACCCGACAAGTAGGCATCCAACACACCAGGCCATCCCAAGCACCATGCGTTCGAGACCCGAGGAGCACTCTGAAGCGTGGAGAGCCAAATGACCTCCGCCATAAGCTATAAACTGCTTCCTGAGGCTCCAGGTACCCAAATAGTAGGGTTTCAAGGTCTCAAAACCATTCAGAGTATGGATTTTGGGGACCTGAAGCCCTACTATTTGAGTACCTGGACCCTCTGGGTCTTGCAAAAGGTTAATCTTGAACATGCAAAAAGAGACAAGTAGATGACGCTGGCAATGGCGACAGGAGCGTAACGTAGCAGGCATCATCATTATCAGCACCCCCATCGCCATCATCACAGTCATAATCAGCAACAGCCAAAAAAACGAACCCCGAAGCACAAACAAGACTTTGAGAATTGCAGGGCTGGCAGGGAGACCCGGAGGGTTGAAACAGGAGGACCGCTGATCTTCTGTGCAAGGGGGCGAAAGGGGGGTTCTACCATGGTTTGTTTCGAGGGTAGCAAGCAGTTAGCTTTTGGAGTTTAGGAGAGTCGTAGTGTAGGTGAGCATTTTCAGTGTAATTATTATATGCATGTATGCATGCATGTATGCATGTACGTAGGTATGTAGACATAACCCGCGAAGGCCCGTTGCAGTTGCAGAGCTCTTATAGTATCATAGTAGGACGCCGGTTGATATGGTATGGCCGTTTATAGAACACTTGTTTCTTGTAGGATACTTATGACTATGGAATCCTGGTTGCCGAACCTTTGTTATTCCAAAGCCTCTATGAAGTTTCCAGGTCTCTAAGGCTTCACAGCTGCGCAAATCCAAGCCCTCCGGCGACCCTGCAATTAGAGTTTAGTTCCCTTCTGTCGCCTACACGACCCCTGAACCTTAAGCCCTGGACACACCAAATCTTGGAAGCCTAAGCTTTAAACTCCCCAAAGCACGAAGCCGTGATCCTCAAATCCTAAACTCGCCTCAACCTAGAGCCCCCTAAACACAAAATCCAAGCAACAACTTTGACTTGAGCATGACTGTGTGTACTAATCTTATATGTTTACTGTTTGCATTAATTAGTAACAGAATATAGTACACATGATTCATATATTTTGAATTTTCTTAACTATACCTAAACCCCCAGAAAGTAAGTAAAATAATGGCCCAATACCTGTAAAAGGCTGTTATTCTACATACTTTGGGGGTCCAGGTATTCGAGATCAGAACCCCAGAGCCAATGAACCCGAAGCTAGGACTGCAAGGTCACGTGCACAAGGCACGGCGTTCTTTTGTGGTTGTAGGAGTTTAGGGGTTGAGGGTTTAGGGTTTGGAGTTGAGGAGGTCAGGGTTGAGAAGTTTAGGGTTTAGGGTTAAGGGATTTGGGGTTTAAGAACTATACTAATTCAGTATAAAGGTCTGAATACTATCCGTTTAGGCTTTGCAGGACACCTATTTACGCCAACACGGATCCCCAGCTCATGAAGACTCGCAAGCAACATGCATAAGTGTAGGTCCGAATCCTTCTCAGAAGAGCCAGGATCTGTCACAACCATGGTTCATCCCTCTGAGCTGCCCTGCCACAACTGGCTTGCAGCATTGCTTGTCTCAAGCCGTAAATCTAAACCCCACGCCCTGGACAGCCTATAGCCTCGACATTGAATCAGCCGATGAAGTCCATATCCTTTTACCCCAGACAGACCCCAAAAGACTACACAGCAGTAAAGCCCAAAGCCTTCTGCGAGTTGGTGAACTCCATCTCCAAATCCTGAACTTGATAGCCTCATGAGTACTCACCACAGGAATGCAGGAAACAACAACAGGTGCACTAAACCCTAAACCCCAAAACCCTAACCCCCCCAACCCTAAACCCCAAAACCCAAAACTCTAACCCGAGTCCCTAAAGGTGAAGTCCATCTTGACGCAGCTGTGGAAGCCTTGTAGGGACTACCTCGTCGCGTCCTCAAAGAGAGCATGGCTTTGAAGTTGCTGCGGTTCGAGAGTGGTGATAATTTTTGGGGTGTGGGGTTTTGGGTGTACTTCGGGTTTGAGGCTTTGGGGTTTGGGGTGTAAGGTTTGTGGTTGAGGTTTTCAGCCTTGGGATTAGAGTTGTGGGTTCAGGATGTCAGTGTTAGGGGTCTATAGGGTGTAGGGCATCTGCGCCGCTGAACCTTGGGGCCCGGTACAGACTTGTCCAGTCGCAGTCAGAGCCAGACTTTGGATCAAACAGTACGGTAGGGGCCGAAAGCATTACCTGCACCATTTTGGGGTTCCTTATTATAACTATAATATACTGGGCCCGAAAACTCCAGTCTAATTCTTAAGACCCCTATACTATTCAATAGAAATTCTGGTTCAAGGTTAGGTCGCACACAAATGACAAAACAAGACGCCAGATCGTGAGGGCTCGCCCCTAAACCCTTGAACCCAAACCCCTAACTCCTAAACCCCAAACCTTAGTTCGACCAGCTCGATTATATGGTAGAATGTAGGGTTTCTACAGTGGGAAGGAATAACTCTTATGGTTTGGGCAAGTATCCCCCAAAAGGGATCCTTTCAGGGATTCTTTTTCAGGGTTCCTTTCAGGGTTCCTTTATAGGTCCCTCTAGCACCCTTTGGTTAGGTGAACGCCCCTTGCATGGGCCAAGGATGGACCGAGCGCAGTCGCCTGGGTCCACCAAGGTCCCGAGGAGAGTCGCCGGGTGAAAGCCGGGGGTTTCGGGTTGTTTTCTTAGGGCTTACCTTAACCCTGAAGAACCTACCTTTTTGAGGACCTATATAAGGAAATCAATCATAGTAGGGAGCCCTAAAAAGGTAGGTTCTTCAGGGTTAAGGTAGGGTTTAGGGGTCCCATCCGGATTTAGGGTTGAGGGTTTAGGCTTGTGCAGGGTGTAGGGGTTTAGGGCTTAGGGTTTCGGAGGCGGGTTCCTTTCAGCGTTCCATTCCGGGATCCTGCGAGGGCTCGATACGGATTTCCTGAAAAGCTTCGGGTTTTAGGGGTTTCATCTTTATGGTGTCGGCTGTGGAGGTCGTTTGTGTGGCTCTTCGCATTCCACTTGGCCGGCCTGGATTGGGGTTTAAGGTTGGTTAGCTGAATATGGACTAATCTGTTAGAGGCGCTTGGGGTGTACCATGTCGGTGAGTTGAGAGTTTGGGGCCTTGGGTTGACGTCTAGTTTAGGGTTTAGGGTTTACGGTTTAGGGTTTCAGGTTCAGAATTCAGAGTTGAGGGTTGGGGCACGTTGTTTAGAGATTCAAGATTAAGGTTCTTGTTGTCAGAGCATGGGCTTTAGTGCTTCATGCACGACGGCACTTGCATCCTAGCCTGCACTGTGCTCTGGAGTACCATACGTTATTGTTTTCTTGGGATCCGTTACCTAAAGGAACCAGGATGAATACAAGTTTATGTTTTCCTCCCCGCCAACTTCAAAGCCCAACCACGAAGCTCTAAACCCCAAAGCCAGAATCTTTGCTCCAGAGCCCCCTTGCAAGTACATCCTAAACTCATGTAATGCGATTCTCATGATTTCCCAAGCTCAGCTTTATCCATGAATCCCAAATCCTTTAAACCCTGACCCTAAATACAAATATCCTCAAACCTAGACTTCTCAGATCCTTTGACCACGCTCCTGTAGATCCGTATGCCCTGTGCAAACCTGTAAACCCCGTCCAAAGCCCCAAACCCAAAACGTCAAGCCTAAGCCCCACGACTTACAGTCTTGAGCTCTGAACTCCTAAACCGAGAACTCCACCTAAATCCCTGACCCCTACAACTTAAGTACTTCAACCCTTACGCACAATCATAAAGCCAAATCACGCCCTCATAAAACCCAATAAGCCGTCCCTCGGCCCTAAGTTCTTTAAGCCGGTACCCCAAGCTTTGACCCTAGTTCTTCTAACAACCCAAAACCCTAAACCCTAAACCCTACCTGGACCCCAAAAGTATGTAGAATAATAGCCTTGTATTGGTATTGGGCCATTATTCTACCTACTTTTGGGGGTTTAGGTACGTATGTATCTTAGGACAGCCACGCAAATCCCATCCCCCGGCTTTTTTTGCAAAGAAGCCGAGGCAATATCGCTCCAAAGGCAAATCCTCCGCGGTCCCCGGGGCTGGCTGGGGCCCTGCAGTTGCCTCTTTGTGAGGTTTGTGTCGGCGGTCGGGTGTTTTGATATATAATTATATATATATATATATATATATATTACATAGGTCTTTTACTTGTGGGGTGTTGGGGTGGATGGGGAGTTGTTACGATATTGGGGTAGAAGAGGGTCTCGCATCTTGTCAGGAGCCTTGGAGACGCCTCAAAGTCCAGGAGACTTCTTGTAGCATCGGATTGGGTAAAGATTCGGTTTAAGGGAACAGCACGGGGTGTTTGGGCTGTGTTTCAGAGCGACCCTCAGTGCTCATTGGTCTTGTGGGGTTTCTGCTTGGATTGGAACCAAGTCTACGCCCAGAATTGCAGCCAAAAGTTTTTCGGGCGATGTCCTACGCATCCGAACTTGTCGAGCATCCTTCTCGGTTCAGCTGCTAGCTTGGTGACATTTGGTGACTGTATAGACTGAAGACCCCAACAGCGATACTGATGTGTCGATTCAGGTTTTCTGTCAGGGATTTGCCGATTTGGGGCTACGGGCCTAGTCATGCAGGAAGGACTCGAGAACTAGCCATTGTCAGTCTTGCTTCTTAAACCCTATGTACACATAGTTGCACATAGCACTTCTGCAAAGCATTGAATCATCGGAAGCTGCCCAAACCTTTCGGTCCCAAAGCCGAAACCGTAACCAGCTAGATCTCCAACCCTAAACTCCCTCCCAAAAACATCTAAAGACAAGCATACATGAAGCCTAAACGGTGTCGATCCATGTTATAGTGAGCTGAAATTCTGAGGGCCCGTTGCTGCCTCTCCCGCCGGCGATGCTGGAAGTATTCACGCCGACACCCTGGAGGGCTCAGGAATTTGCAGGGTTTAGGGTTTAGGGTTTTTCGGCATTCTGGCTCAGGGCATTTAGGGTTTTGGGTTTAGGGTTTGGGGGTTTAGGGTTTAGGGATTTTTCGGCACTCTGGCTCAGGAATTGCGGCTTGAGGAAGGTTTCGGGACGGCTTGCTAGGCTTTGCTATCAGGGCCCACGTGCAACTCCGCCCTTCAACGGGATCGGACCGGTCTGGGGAGTGAGGGAGGGAGGAGTGAGGAAGTGAGATGGAGAGTGGGAGAGGGGGAAGGAGAGGGAGAGGGGGAGGGAGAGGGAGAGTGGCATTCCTGATGTTGTAGGTTCAGCTGCTCTTCCTTGCACTCGTGCGAGCATGAGACGTAGGATGCAGGATCGCAGGGATGGGGCGTTCAAAGGTCGTGTCAATATGGGTCGTCCCGTGCATCCTCCTCCTCCTCCTCCTCCTCCTCCTCCTCCTCCTCCTCCTCCTCCTCCTCCTCCTCCTCCTCATCCTCATCCTCATCCTCGCCTCCTCCTCATCATCCTCACCACGAACATGAGTGTCTTCAGCACTAAGGGCATTTTCGCCACTTGCTTCGTCACCTCCTTGGCTCTCATTCTCGTCGCGGCTCTGTCTCTTTAAGTGATGCACCGCGATGGTCTTCAAGGAGCTTTTAAGCCCTGAGCTGAACCCCCAAAGTATGTAGAATAATAGCCTTTTACAGGTATTGGGCCATTATTATTGTACCTACTTTTGGGGGTTTAGGTAACCCCGAACTCCCAAACCCCGTAAGCCCGAACCCGAAAGCCTCAAACCAGGGCTTCGACGGCGCTCAAGGAAGTGTTGTAGTGAACAGAGGACAGGTTTCGTGCCCTGAAACCAGACACGCATCCGTTGAAGGTTCTGAGAGGGGTGAATACCTGGGTAAGTTTTTAACGCCAGGCTCCTAAACTCAAACCCCAAACCCTAAATGGCATCTGCACTGTAGCCCTGAACTGCTAGTACTAATTTGTTTTAGCGTAATTGCCCCAAAGCCTCGTCATGATCATTATTGGCCCTTGTCTATACGATAGTATACTATAATATATACTCTGCTATACTATACGATACGATACTGTTCATGCCTCATGGCAGCTAGGCTTTGAGGTCTACCTAGGCTGTGGGTTTGAATGCTGGTTTTGGGCCTTGGGCTTCCCGGAGGTGCAGCATGTCAATCAATGTGGAAGTAGGACTGCTCAGTGGCCAACGAGCTTCTCTGCAAGTAAACTTGAGTGAAGATGTGGAGGTACTGATACAACGGGCACGGAGTGCACTTGGAGTCGGAAAGGGGCGGCTACTGGACTCATCTGGAGGCGTTCTGGATGGATGTACGCCGATCGAGAAAGCCAGGATTCAGAATGGCGACTCACTGACATTTCACATAAGCAAAGTCCGGGTTCAAACGACTGGCCACGCTTTTGCAGCGGTTCTTGGTGATGCAGCAGTTGTGACCTGGGGTAACAATTTCCGCGGTGGCGACAGTGGTGCCGTGCAGGCTCAGCTGAAGAATGTGCAACATGTCCAAGCCTCTGCTTTTGGCGCTTTTGCTGCTATTCTTGGCGATGGATCTGTCGTGACCTGGGGCGCCAGAGGCGACAGCAGCTCAGTGCAGGATCAGCTGAAGGATGTGCGGCAGATCCAAGCCACTAGTCGTGCTTTTGCTGCTATTCTTGGCGATGGATCCGTGGTGACCTGGGGTGCTGCTGTCTTTGGTGGCGACAGCAGTGCTGTGCACGGTCAGCTGAAGCATGTGCAGCAGATCCAAGCCTCTCACAGTGCTTTTGCAGCAATTCTTGGCGATGATTCTGTGGTTACCTGGGGTGCTGCTGACGGTGGTGGCGACAGCAGCGCTGTGCAGGGCCAGCTTAAGCATGTGCAGCAGATCCAAGCTTCCGGTGCGGCTTTCGCTGCCATTCTGGGCGATGGATCGGTTGTGACCTGGGGTCATGCTGCCTATGCGGGCGACAGCAGGGCTGTGCAGGGCCAGCTGAAGAAGGTGCAGCAGATCCAAGCCTCTATCCACGCTTTTGCGGCCATTCTTGGCGATGGATCGGTTGTGACCTGGGGTAACGCTGCCCTTGGTGGTGACAGTAGTGCTGTGCAGTGCCAGCTGAAGAATGTGCAGCAAATCCAAGCCTGTGGCTGCGCTTTTTCTGCCATTCTTGGTGATGGATCTGTTGTGACCTGGGGTGATGCTGACTCTGGTGGCGACAGTAGTGCTGTGCGAGATCGGCTGAAGAATGTGCAGCAGATCCAAGCCTCTCAGAGTGCCTTTGCGGCTGTTCTTGGCGATGAATCTGTCGTGACCTGGGGTTTTGCTGCCGATGGTGGCGACAGTAGTGCTGTCCAGCTGCAGCTGAAGAAGGTGCAGCAGATTCAATCCTCTGGACGGGCTTTTGCCGCCATTGTTGGTGATGGATCGGTTGTGACTTGGGGTGATGCTGACTGTGGTGGCGACAGCAGCGCTGTGCAGGGCCAGCTGAAGAATGTGCAGCAGATCCAAGCCTCAGTGCATGGCGTTTTTGCTGCCATTCTTGGCGATGGATCTGTCGTGACCTGGGGCCATGCTGCCTCTGGCGGTGACAGCAGTGCTGTGCAGGAGCAAGGACCAGGACAGAGCAGCAGACATGCATCCTAAAACCAAGAGCTGTCGAACCGCGGACAACTGATGCCAACCTCCAACTAACTACAGAGTGTTGGAATACCCGGCAGCGCAACCGAAACTCTAGATGGTTGGATCCGTAACGTAAACGGATCCCTCGACGGCGTAACCCTCGCTATAGATGTTGCAGAGGCTGCCTGAGACTTTATTTAGAACTCTTCAGAATCGTACAACTGACGCGGTGTAAAAAGCTGCAAAAAGAAAGCTACGAAACTTACATACCTAACGGTAATTAAGATCCTAAGCCATAACCCCCATACCGACGCACCCAACCACTCTAGATGCTGTAGACGTCCAAACTGTGCCACCACATGAAGGGTTTGAGGGCGTCCAGGCCTCTAGGGTGCCAAAGTATTGGAGAATTACTTTCGGGGTTTCGGGTTTAGGGTTATATCGACTTTGTGTATTATACTTCATCTGAATCGCTCGGTACCAGTACCAGATCTGAGATTCGCACTAAGTCACTAATTCCAAGCTGCCATCTTAGCCCACCTGGTTTTACACCGCCGGAACCCATAACAGCATTATTATGAGTTCCAGAGAATCCTACAATTCTGGGCTGTAGCGCCAAACCCTGGACCCTATGGATTTAGGTACCGTGCATACATGCATATGCATCTACCATTTACGTAAAACAATCAAAACACACACACACACACACACACACACACACTCGCACAAAAAAAGCAACGCACACACACACACACACATGGACATACTCAGACATCCATACACAGATACATGTGCACATGCAGATACGTATGCATTTATATATAAGTCTGTATACATGTATAATCATGCATATATGTACTTATATGTATACACATATACATATACATACATATATATATATATATATACATACATATGCAACATGCATTGTACGCATACATGACAAATACAAACGCAGATACAGATATGTGCACGCGAGCAGGCACACGTACACGTTCCGGTAACCATATATGTACGTACATACATGCATACATGCGTGCAACAACGACACATAACACAGACAGGCGTCATCATCATCGTCAGCATCATCATCATCATCATCAACGTCACATCCTCATCACCATCAAGTCGTGCTCATCGCTCGAGAAGACCAGCAACAATGCAATAATAACAAGCGTGCAGAAACCCCCTCCCAGGCCAGCCTTTGCAGCTTCCCTCGCGCCTCCGTCGCCGGGCAAAGAGGGCGGACGACTTGCTGGGGCTCCCAGGAAGATGCCTTTTCGGCTGTAGTTAGAGCTGATACCTGTAGTGCGGCCAGGCCTTTGTTTGGCTTTCAGAGTTTGAGGTGTATCAGGTTTAAGGTACTTTGGACCCAAAAACTTCGGGAAGGGTGCAAGTAGGACGTACAGGGAGTGCTCAGAGACGTATGTAGGGTTTTGGTCTGTGTGTTCATATTTGTGTCCGTGAAACTGACGACCTTTACCCTTTTGCTGTCGGCTGGGGCTGAAGATGTACCGATGTACCGAAAGTCGACGTATCTTGTGGGCATTTCGCGTTTAGGGTTCCGGCATGTTCCGGCTGAAGGCGGTTTAGGGTGTTTAGGTTTGTTGAAAAGGGCCGAGGCTTAAGGCTTGCCTTGACCCTGAAGAACCTACCTTTTTAGGGTTCATTAATATGATTTCCTTATATAAGTACTTGAAAGGGGTAGGTTATTCCGGGTTAAGGCAAGACTTAATTAAGAGTCATGAACCAAAGATGCCGTTCTACGGTGTATGGTAATTAGGAGCCGGACTCAACAGCAATGCTGTTCCTCAGGGTTTTGATTAAGTCTAGCTGCAGTAGACTTATTTCTGTAATGACTGAGTTAAGAAGGGTAGCATGGGTGCTACAACTTGAGGTGTTCACATTTTCTAGTCGTTTTTTTACTTATGTTGTAGACAGGTAAAGGTTTACTTTTTTACGGACAAAGATGCAAGCCCCAATTAAACCCTAAATCTAAGCCCCAAGCTGTGCGGGAGGTTGGGATGCCGGGTGTAGGACACATCGGGTTCAAGTTTTTGGGTGTCATAAAGATGTGTAAATCCTGGTGCTTTGCTCTGACATATAGCTCTTCGCGGCATTGGGATTCGGGAGAGAGGCTATTGGTGCCTACTTGCCTAGGGTTTGACGCTTGGGATTGGTTTGGCGTCATAGACCAACGTTCCTTATCTTAGTAGGGTGACCTGCTTGCGCATTGAACTTTGGGTGACGAGCGTCTAAGCTCGAGCTCATTGCTGTGAAAGCTGCAATGCGAGACCTCGCAGACAACTTTAAGCTGGGCATGCCCAAAATTGAATTGCAAGAAAACGTACAATCAAGGCAGACTACAGATTTGGTCTAGCTCCAGTGTAGCCAACTAATTCATAACACTCTCCCACCATCAGGGTTCTAATAGAGATCTTTACCGTACAGCCTGAAAGGGGGATGTTAACCGGGGTTTATGCTAGGCTAAAGGTGTGGTCTTGGAAGTAACGATATAAGAGATCAGTCAGGCAAACAGAGCGATCCCTCAGACGGTTTACCAGCTCAAGGCACCTATGATCAACCGTGCCCGAGATTTGGAAGGTTCCTCAGGAGCTGCATAAGCCATGTGGGAAAACACTTCGTGGACGAGACTTCCTGCCTTTGCCGAAAACACTGGCGGCATTCCTCGCTGCAGACCTGGACAAGGTGAGCAAGCAGCAGATTGCAAACACGACTGCTCAGGGCTTGCTTGCCATGGCGACATATTTAGACCCGCGTTTCCGGACGCATCCGGCCCTGAGCATGGAGGAGCGGGCCAATTGCCAAGCAAAGTGTCGCAGAATGGGCGTTCTTAGTATTATTGTTATTATTATAATATTATTATTGTTATCATTATTGTTATGTACAAAAACGCCGGAAGCAGGGCCGGAGTTGGAGGCCCGAAAGCCGG
Organism: Symbiodinium sp. CCMP2592; assembly: GCA_905221615.1. Classification (NCBI taxonomy): domain Eukaryota; class Dinophyceae; order Suessiales; family Symbiodiniaceae; genus Symbiodinium; species Symbiodinium sp. CCMP2592. The sequence goes on along the minus strand of CAJNDT010002624.1, from coordinate 324,871 downwards.
AAGTCGCTGCGCACCCTAAGACTTGCCTGGAGCCCCAAATTATGTAGAATAATCGCCATTTGTGGGTATAGGGCCATTATTTTATTTACTTTTGGTGGTATAGGGCCATTATTTTACCTACTTCTGGGGGTTTAGGTGAGGAACTGGTTCAACCTGCTTCCTCGCGCGGCCGAAGCCGTGGGCGTGGCAGAGGCCGCAAGGGGCGCCAGACTGTGCGAGGTGGTGGCAAGGTCTAGGGTTTAGGGTTTACGGTTTAAAATTTAGGGCTTAGGGTTCAGGGTTTAGAATTTAGGGTTTAGGGTTCATTAGAATTTAGGGTTTAGGGTTTAGGGTTGAAAATTTAGGGTTTAGGGTTCAGGGTTTCGGGTTTAAGGTTTAAAATTTAAAATTTAGGATTCAGGGTTTAGGGTTTAGAATTTAGGGTTTAGGGTTCATTAGAATTTAGGGTTTAGGGTTTAGGGTTGAAAATTTAGGGTTTAGGGTTCAGGGTTTCGGGTTTAAGGTTTAAAATTTAAAATTTAGGATTCAGGGTTTAGGGTTTAGAATTTAGGGTTTAGGGTTCATTAGAATTTAGGGTTTAGGGTTTAGGGTTGAAAATTTAGGGTTTAGGGTTCAGGGTTTCGGGTTTAAGGTTTAAAACTTAAAATTTAGGGTTCAGGGTTTAGGGTTTAGAATTTAGGGTTTAGGGTTCAGGGCTTCGGGTTTAGGGTTCAGGGCTTCGGGTTTAGGGTTCAGGGCTTCGAGTTTAGGGTTTGCAATTTAGGGTGTAGGGTTCAGGGTTTAGGGTTCAGGGTTTAGGGTATAGGGTTTAGGGTTTAGGGTAGATCGTGCCGCCGAGCTACAGGGTTGTCATGCCGAAGCGCGTGGGCAGGGCAGTGAAGCACAGGGACAGCACGGATGATTTTGTTTTTGGGCCGTCTTCCACAACTGGTTTCAATCCGGATGAGGACATAGCGGCGGCAGACGAGTGCCTCCGTGCTTCCACATGACTGAACACCCAACGTCCGAAGCCGAGACCATATAATACAAAGTAGTACGAAGCCCTAGATTAACTTGGTTGTCGGGTGGGGCGGGGGTGGTGGATATACTGGAGGGCACTCCAAGCACATAGGGGAACTCCCCAGGCCCCTTTATCCCTGAAGCCCGCCGAGCCTGGACTCGAAACACGAAATCCCGAATCCTAAAGTTAACTTTCCCATAGGCCCCAAAGTAGTTCCTCATAGGGTTCTATATATGAACCCCAAAAAGGAACTACTTTGGGGCCTAAGGGTTACACCATAAACTCAGGCAGCTCTGTTCTCGACCCGTCAGTACTGCGGCGACCGAGGTGGTAGCGTCGCGCCGTGGATGGTCCCTGCCCCAGGAACGTCCAGCGCACCGGATGGAGGATGTCCTCAAACTCCTTACAAGGAGGTGCATGCCCAAAGGTCTCCCATTCAAAACATAGCTTTACAACTACAACACTTCCCAGATCATGCCTTCTGAAGCTTCCGTGTTAGCTGTCATGTTTCCATTGATTGAAAGTCTGTTTGTGGTAATGCCACCTATCCATGCCAGGTGCCAGAGGTTAGGTTCAGGGGTGCGTTGCTGGCGCTTGGAGATTGAACTTGGCAGTGTGTCAACCTTGCGTTGTAAGTGACCTGAAGTGGCAGTAATTTCATTTTGTCTTGAACCTCAAACCCTAAATGCTGCACTCTAAACCTTATATAGGACATATATCCTATTGCCGTAAGTTTGCACTGCAAACAGAAAAAAGCAGTGAGGGTCACTGAGATTTAGCTGAATAATGCCACCCGGAGGTTCCGGCGCCCACTCAGCAGTAGTGATACAATCCCCAACAGTCCATGTATCTAAATGGGGTTTACCCATAGGCCCGTAGTAGTTCCTTTTTTTTTGGGGGGGGGGGTCATATGTGGAATCTTCTAAGGTAATCCCAAAAAGGAGCTGATATGGGGCCATGGGTAGAGTTTAGGGTTTAGGGTATAACCTTTGCCCGATTATTGCCAGCCCTCCCCCCAAATACTAAAGGTCGATGTACTTTTCCATGCACTGTCTTTTACCATCTGGGGATCCGATTTAATACCTGCACTTTGCTCTTGGGTATGTTCTAGATCCTTGAATTTGGCAGGCCACAGAGCCTGTAGTCCTAAGTTCCTCTGGCCCCTGTTCGCTGCAGTTCTTGCAGTCAACTCAGCTCATACGTTCTACTATTCACTTGCCGTTGCAATCGTAATGTTGGGATGCTGGAGTAACGCCGAAACCCTCAACTCTGAGAGGGAAAGGAGCTCAACTCCACGATCCAATACACACTCGCTCTTGCAGTCGTAAGGTTTCGGATGCTGGGATACTCCCCAAACGTGGACTCTGCGAGAGAGAGAGAGAGAGAGAGAGGGAGATGGCTTCGAACCCTGAGCCCTCAACCCCTATAAACCCGAAGCCTTAAACCCTGTCTGACTAACTGCGAGGCTTTCGGGGCTTTGAAGTTAGTTTCTCTCTCGTAATTTGCGAGGCGCGAGGAGTCGGATTCGAATGGTCGACACCTTTCACCTTAAGCCTAAACCCAAAGCCCCAAACCCGCCCCTAAATCAAAGGCTCACCACCTTCGATTGGTGCCGGGGCGCCGCCCTGCAGGCATCACGGCAGGCGCCGGCCGGCAGTTAATAAAGGGGCCTAAATAATTGCCTATACTATGTTGGGGGTTCCTTATTATTACAACTTTAGGATAATGGGCCCCAAAACCCTGTTCTAATTTTTAAGGCCCCTTTATTAGGGTTTGACTTCATTGTTTTGTTAACCATGGGCCTTGTTGTTCTTGGGGTCTTATGGCCGTAGTGCTGAACCTAAACCCTGACCCTCACCCCCTCTAACCCAAAAACCAGAAACCCTGCACCTCAGTAATTACAACCCTAAACTCTACTGTATAATCCGTCAGCCCTCAAGCAAACCTGAGCAGGAAAACCTACTTATGGTTGCGCACCGGCGGGCCCTCCCCTCCCCCCTCCCTTCCTTCAACGGTATCCCACATTTGGTCATTATCCCCGTTTCCACCCCTCATGGAACGGCTTGGGTCCGGAGCTTGCGCGTGGAATGGTTCGATGGTTTGGTTTAGGCCCTCTTCCAAAGTTTGTGCCCAGAGCGTCTGTAGCATTCACATATATACTGCTCAAGATTTGCCAACTGTTTCAGGGGTTACCAGTGTCAGGTGTAATGTAAGAGACTGGAGGGCTTGTAGAAGTGCTCCTGTTTGTGTAGGTTTCAGTGGCTTTGAAGATTGAAATGTGTAAAACATAAATAGCCCTAGCCATTTATGATCAGACACCTTACCCTAACTGAACCGTAAATAGTTTTTCTGCTAGTACACCAAGTTTTGCCCGAGATGTGGACAGGATGCCGCAAAACCTGTTTTTGCTTCGGCGACGACGTTGAACTTCAGCCTGATCCAGCCTGTTTTAACTTCGGACTTTTCAGTTTACCCTCTGGCGGGAGCAGGACGGCGAGGCCACAGCACACAGGCACGTCGATCGGGCCATCCCCCTCCCCGAAACAATGGGAGCTGGGTCGGAACAGGCATCGCGATCCCTATCTCTCGCTTCCATTATTCATGGTTCGAGAAGGTGTGGGGCACGCCTTGCTGGCATTGGAGAAAGGAATCTGGCGCACACCTTTAAGTGGCCATTGCCCATTGGTCAGCAGCTTCGTGCCGCAGAGACGCACACAACGTAATTATTGGCAGAGGCTTCCAGAAGAATCCAAGCACATTGAAAGCACAGAAAATGCTGAAACACACGAGCACGCAAAGAAGTAAACCCTAGACCCTACCTGGACCCCCAAAGTATGTAGAATAACAGCCTTTTACATGCAGGTATTAGGCCATTATTTTACTTACTTTTGGGGCTTTAGATAAACAAAAGTAGCTATGCCAGGCCTTGACCTCGGATGCAACGCTGCCGGCACCGGCACCGGCCTTTCTGCCAAGGCGCGGCAACGACTTCGGGGCCGAAGCTAGTTTCGCAAATCGGGGTTTAGACTCGTTTGTTGTTTAGGGTTTAGGGTTTGGGTTTAGAGTCGTTTGTTGTTTAAGGTTTAGGGTTTAGGGTCTAGTTGTTGAAATTGGCACCTACTGTGCGTCAGCAGTACCGCTAGAAACCCGTGAATCCTGAGCCCTCCGAGACCTGGAGCTTTGAAGCACCAAAGACTCGAAGCACTGAGCCGGAGAATGGGCTGGGGCCGAGGCTTCTTTCTGATGCTGCGGGGTATAAGTACCTTAATTGGGTTTTGAAAGTAATTATAACTGTAGTTGTTTCGTTACTTCTAGGGTTCGTTTAGGGCTTGGGTTTAGTCTAGTTGCGATTCGTGGGCCCTACACCCGTAAAGCTTGCTGCTTCTGATGATACGAGCGCGTCGCAGGCAAATGCAGCAGGGCCTTGATCTGTTGGAGACGCCTACTATCAAGCCCGTGCATCCTGGCAGCAGTTGTCAGACGCCTTCGGGTTTACAAGTAGCCTTTCATGTGGGTGCGGATACGGTCTATAGGGTTAGCATAGGCGTTCACAAGGTTTGTATACAGAATTTATACCCTCAGTTTAAGTTTCTCGCATCGAGAAGCCTTTATGAAGTTCAGAGCGTTTGAGTTGATGCAGATCTCTCAAGGCTCAAGACTATGGAACTTCAGAGTTCATCTCTTCGAATGCCTGGTTTGGGTCTAGGAGGCTTCGGGCCTTCAGGGAGCGCCCCAACAAGGCCTGTGCTTAAGCGGCTTTAGCGTATGAAACCTATACAGACACGTCGTCAAACTGATTTCAGCAGAGCTTCGGAAGACCCCCAAGCCCAAACTGAGGGATTTAGGAGCTTAAGGGTTTTGGGCTTCCGGGAAGAGTACCTGGCTCTGAGCACTCACCGTACAAACGTTCCAAGGCCCTCCCCCTCGGCTTCTCTACACCTTCGCAAGAATGCTGCAGCTGAAGTTCTAGACTCGGAGCTTAAACCCTTAGCCTTAACACACACCTGCCATCCCAAAGGGGAAGCAGGTATGCCCTTGCAAGGCTCAAGCCACTATTGATCGGCAATGCCTAACAAACTCTACATCTCAAAGCTCCTGCGGTTTCTAGGGCTTAGGATTTCGGGCTTCGGGTTTACAGGGTTTCGGGGTGCCTACGAAACCCAACCACCCAAATAAAAACAGCCGCTGCTGCCCAGGCCCTCGCCACTTTTGATTGAGGCCTGTTCGGAGAGCAGTAGCACAGCGAAGGTCAGGGCCCCACTTCTTGGCTTCAGGGGTACGAACAAAGACCCCTGAATAATCTCCAAGTATTACAGTGTTACCCATACTATTCCTTCAGGTCCCTTTGAGTCAATTACCCCCAAAGCCCCATTCTAGTTATAAAGTCCGTAACATGAGGGTTTCGGGTCTAGGTTTAAGGGCTATATGCATAATTGCTATAGGGTTTCGAGACTTGCGTTTCGTTGGGGGCTCGCTCGGTGGGCTCTTTTTGCAATTGTGCTGGGAATGGCGGTTCGGCTAGGTTAAGGTTAGGCCAGGATTTGGGGTAAGCCGCATTCGATTAGGTTGGGTTAGCATGTGGGAGTTGTGAGATCATATCATGTTAGTTTAGGGTCGGCAAGGTTAGAGTTCATGACTGTCACATTAAGCTGGCTTGTTTTTATGCTTTGCTTGATTAGCTTAGGTTAGGTTCGTTTAGATGGGTTGGATTACTTAGTTGCGGTCGGTTACACTGGGTGAAGACATTGTGGTTGGTTCTCGGTGACGGTAGAGCAAGATCAACAACGCCTCACAACTCTCAACCGGGTACCAACAACATGCAACGCCAACCATACTCCACAAATACTTCATAGAGCCTCAGCTCCAGTTAAAAATCCATCCGTACTCCGAACGATGTGGAATTCTTCACCAAATCACGACTCGGACTGAGTTCAAGCTGAGGGTTTGTATAGGGTTCTGGAAGAAGGACAAAACGGGGTGTCTGTTACATCCTAGACCCTCAACCATCAGCACCGAAATCATGGTTGTTGATTGCCGAAACCCAAGGCTCAACACCTCGTGAATAAGATCCAGGAAGAGCCGGTTCGTTCGTGTTGGTCAACTCTACATGGGTAGTTGCCTTTTTGGGTACCCTAAATATTAGGTGCCGTATTAATATAGGGACCCAAAAAAGGACCCTAATTTTGACAACTACCCATATATCTTCCCAGAGCCTCAGCCCTGGAGACTGCCCCCTATATCCCACAGCCCAAAAGTCTGATGGGCTGAGTTTTGATGGTCGACCGTAACCCTGAGCCATCCTGAGCCCATAATTCATGGCATGTTATTTATATACATATGTATATATATATATATCCTAGACCCTTAAGTGATACACTAATTCGCGCTCGAAAAATTAATGCTCAAAACCCGTTGCCCTGAACGCACCCATAAACCCAAAAGCGCACACATACACACAAAAGTGCACAAATCATCGCTGGCCTCAGAGCTCGCGAGTCTTTTTCATCGACGAGCTGACTTGTTGCTGGGCTAAAGTTTGGAGAATTCTCGCTTGTACTTCATTAAAGCCCGAGCGATGCTTCTTGTCGCTGTGGTAAAGCTATGGGTTCGCCTGCTAATCCTAGCCACACGTCCTATAAAATCCTCGTCGGACCAGCAGGCATAGCCTGAGCTGTTGTGCTGTGTGAAATGCAATCAACATGCTGACGTTAAAGATCGAGCAAAACCCCGGCCACTATGTAAATTCCCAGGGGCATAAGGGCGAGAATACCCAAGAAGCACCATCCACGAGCTGGTATTTCATGTATAGCCTGCTCCAACACCGGCACAGAGCTGAATCCCAAACCCCAGGTGCAAAAGCACATGCACATAGAGCTTATTGCAACTAAGTGACACCAGGTGTAGCTGCATGTGCAGCTTGGGTCTGAGCTTGTAGAAGCACCAGCCCAGATGTGCAGTTTGGGAAGCCAAGTTGTGATAGCCCTCCTGAGTACCAATACCCCGATCCCGAGAAGCTTCGGAGTAATCGTCACTATATAGTTGGTTGTGTAATAATTAAGAAAAGCCAGGCTCCTGAGTTTGCAAGCTAAGTTTCCAGCATCTTGAGCCCAGCTTCAACTGCCACTCTGGCGGCAGATTCAGGAATCCAAACCCCATAGGCATATAAAGTTCTCCAATAGACGCAAACAGCCATTGATGTCCATTTCAAAAGATCATACAACTTGCGGTCGCTGTCCTTATAACGAAAGCCCTCAAAACGGCGTCGCCTTCAAAATAGCACAGGTCCCAGGCCTAATTAATATTTCGAACCCAATTCCCGGCCCTAGAAAAGCCTAATCCCAATAGGTACCGATCATGTAGCTAGGCATCGTATAACTAAAGGTGGGGTGTGTCAGTAGGTCTAACCCGTAATATGATGGGTTAAATTCTATAGAACTCGATCTTATCTAAGGAACGGTACCAATATGCTGGGCCAGCTGCATCCAGAGAAGACGGGTCAAAACCCAGGATGAAATCATTCAGCCAGGCGCCCAGCACAGCAGTGTCGTGACCCTTCCCACACCCTTCCGGGAAATTCTTCAGCCTCGGATAGGATTGCTTGACAGCATGTATTAATAGATCGCGCCTAAACCTACCTAAACCCTAAACCCGAGCCCTATAACCAAATAGCGAAAAATAATAAATGGTCTGTATTGTAAGGATCGATTTCATTTTGAAGGTTTTCAAGCTGAATTCTGTCAACGACGTCGTTTTGCCATGTTCTTTGCACCATTGCTTGAAGCACCCGAATGCTTCATCCAGCTTCCTACCCAGATATCGCCAACCTTTAGACCCAAAGGCACCCAAATTGACCATCATCAGGATCGTTGAAGCTACCCAATTCTTGCCCCAACCTGAGATGGCATACGTGTGGGCTGCATCGGGCTGAATCCAGAGAGGGTTGTCACAACTTGGGAGATCACGAAGTGGTGACCTGATGGCCTTAAAAGGATCTCCAACATCGCCGTCCCTTGGAAATGCCCTCGTAGAAGAAGTTGGTCCCACATTGTACCAATCCTATAGCAGCACACCCGATTCAACTACATGCAGTTAGCTAGCTGTATATATACAAGATTCGGAACATGTTGCTGAAGAAGGGATAAGGACTGTAGCCGGACATAAATGGCACTTTCTTGTAGAAGTGAAACCAGTCTTGAGATGTGCAGCCGACCGCAAATACGGCCAATCCCCCTTTAAGTAGACCGGCACGAAGTAGAACGTATAGCTCCGGCCTTTCCATTCAACCTCGCAAGAATTAACACTAGTTGCTTATGGGAAAACCCAGAACCTATAGGATATGGTGTATAGTGTATACGTTAAAATTAATAGTTTATAATTGTATACATAGGTAATATAGAAACCCTGTAGATTTCTAGGAAGGGCACCTTGAAGCCATCGTTGTACAATGCTAGCAGATCCTCGACCATCCCTGCATGCAGCATATCAAGAGTGTATTTCTTGTAGTACACCTGGGACGGAACCAGCGTGTACAGCAAGCGCGTGGTGAAGCTGTGCCTGCGGACATCGATCATATGGGAAACCTATTGAATTCAGGTCCTATGGGGCCTGCATGTTTTAGACTGTGACAAATCACACACAACCACTAGCTAAAATCATGCATTACTGCAACCCAGATACCCACTGCTGTTTACGAAATGAATCCCCTTGTGGCTGATAATAGGTTGATATGACAATATCATCACCGGACGGCGAAGCTTCCCTCTCCCCTCGTCGCCATGCAAAGCAAAGGGTATACACATGGCCATATCCCGATCAGTACGATCATAAATGTCCAGATCAGGTCGTACATGTCGAAACCGTTTCCAGAATGTTGTGAACATGTTACGGAATCCTTGGGGATGGTCGAGGCTGTGGCCTCCAAGCAGAACCTTCCCGCCAGTACTGAACAGTTGCTGGGCCCATGCTGAAAGTTTCAGCACTGGCCATCCAATCGTCTCAACCCGTGGTTTCCCAGTCAACACCACTACTCTTGTATCAATTGCAGCCACTGCAACAGGCAAGGCTTTCCCTTTAGCATGAATCAGCTGGTGCAGTCTCTCGCATTCATTGCCCTTGCTGCCAGCACAGCGTGCCATCAAGCTAAGCGTATGGTCCACAATACCTAAGCACAGCAAATTCCGATCAAGCACACAGGCCCTATGCTATCAAGTAGATCGACAAACACTCGGTTTTGAATAGCCCAGAGCTAAAATAATACCCATCAGAAAACCTTACAATATAAAGTTTTCTCAAATGGTTGTGTAGCAACCATGCTTCCTCAACTTCGTGTTTGCCACCCTGGCCAATCGAACAACTCGCCTTGCCGACTCCGCCTTAGCTTATAGTATTAGGGGTCTAGGGGACTAATACACCCAGGGTGCCACCAAAGAACTCCCTCCTCAAAGCCAACAAACAGCTCGTTGGCAAGGTCATCGGCCATCGAAGAATCTTCATCGCTGGCAGCAGAGCCTGAGGACCAGTTCATTCGGGTGGGGTTGCAGTGGGGCTGTGCTGCGTATATTTCACACAAAGTGCTAAGCTCCGCTCTGCTGCTGGCAGCAGCAGCAGCATCATCTAAAACACCTGCGAGGGTCTAGCGACTAGGCGTTTGCACATGGCACCGAAACATACACGGTTTAGGGTTTACCTGGTTTAAGGGTTCAGGGTTTTAGGATTTAGGGAGATTCGCATGTGCACACCAAAAGCGCGCTTTCTTTTGTGAGCTGCTTGCTGTCAAGCACGTCCCTTGCCCCGAAGCACAGACATCGATGCATGATCGATCATCTAGCAGTGCTGCACACGATCGAATCGTAATTGATGCACAACAGCGACCGTCGCCCGCATATCTCTGCTAACCAACAGCTATATGTATCAGCACATTGATCAGATTGGTTTGAAGATTGCACTGTAGGTGCAGGCATGTCGCTGCACGGCAACCCGGGATTAGGAGAACTAATCTCAACTAACACTCAGCTCCTTAGGACTTTGGGGCTTTCACCTTCTTCTCCTTTTTGTCCTTCTTGTCCTTCTTGTCTTTCTTGGACTTGGGTGCTTTCGGGGCTCTAGAGCCAGGGCCTTTCTTGCTCGGGCAGGAGGAGCCCTTCAGCGACCTGGGATGGGTGGTGGCGCATGGCACCAGAATGGAGACTTGGTAGGGTCTGGGTTTAGGGCTTGGGTTGTTTGGTCTTATAAAGCTTATATATCAAGTTTAGGGTTCAGGGTCAGGGTTTGGTTTAGGATTCAGGCTTATAGTGTTTAGCGTAAGGGTTGGGGTTCAGGGCAACGGTTCGGATTTCAGTCCTGGAGCTTTGGGGTTTGGGGTTCTGTCAAGCCCTTGTACTACTGGACCCATACCTAAACCCTAAACTTGTAAGTACATTATATATATATATATATATATATATATATATATATATTATCGTACGTGTATGTCTACCGACGAATACCTACCCTATATATATATATATATATATGTATAATCCAATTACACTTAAGCTAAATTTGCGGGCTTTGGTTTTGCGTAGAGACTGCGTGTGCAGGATTATGGTGTCCAGGCTTTTTGGGGTACGGATAGGACCAAAGAACAACTTGGGGGTTCATGCGAGGCACTTCGAGCGGGTCAAGTAGTTGCTCAAAATCACATCTTGTTTGGTCACCTCTGCATAAAGGCGAAGAAGATCATCGTTGAAGGCCCTTGGCTAGGAGAGAAGTAACAGCACCCATAAGCATACGGATTTGCACAAAAGCTAGGTATTGTGCAACCATCAGAAGCAAATCGAGAAGCTTGTCGGGCACTGTCGTAATTGCCTGAGTCTGCTTCTGGGTCAGGCATTTATAGTACTCCTGCATCTGCGTCAGAATCACGGACATCTGCTCGTGAAGCCTAGGTGGTGGCACACCAGACACACATGCAAAACCCCACCGGCAGCACATACCCACTACGATCAAATCTTCGCAGAGAAACCCCTTTGCACGATTGTGATCGGACTGCATCAAGACCTCCTGCACATATGTGGCAGCAGCTAGCATGTCATGCGGACACAGCATAGAAACATATGCATGCTATCACAGCGGAAACCATACGGTCCAGATGATCTTCCAGGGAATCGATCTTCCTCCCCATGATTTCCAAGAAATTCGCCAGCATGGCAGCGGGGGAGGTATTCTGCGAGATCGTAGGGAACGAGATCCTCGGATCATACCCTCCACCCGCCGACCCACCCATCCCCACACTCAAGACTGCATGCATGACACACACACACACACACACATCACATATGACACACACACTTACACACCCCCACCCGCCCGCCCGCCCACACACACACACACACACTTCCACACCCCACCCCACACCATAGCCACCCCAACCAGACACAGAGAGACATAGACACAAGGACATGCAGATACAGACATAGAGGCCGACGTGCGCACGGAGGGGGAGGGAGATACTGATGTTATTAACACACACACACACACACACATGGACTAACACTCACCTATACGTGCTAAGTATCTTGAACGAAGATGCTTTGCCCACATCCACTCCTGCCTCTGCCCCTGCACTCGAGGCTGTTGCTGCCTCTCGCAAAACATCTTCGGGAGCAGCTGACGAGGCAGGAATATCCGACTCCAAGAGGAACCCGGATTCGTCCTGCGTATACATGCCACATGAAGCTAGCTGGTTGCACACAAGTGACGGTTTTCATGAAGCATAAATATACATTTCAATCCTGGGCTTCGATGGTTCCCGACAGATCGACCTGGGAGCCTGTCTCCGTGCATAGCTCAAAGCTTTCATTGATGAGCAGCTTGGCTTCTTGCTCTTGATGGATCGGATTAGTCCGGATCAAATTGCGAGCTTTCGCCCACTCCCATGCCGAATTGATCATGGACCTCGGCTAGATCTGCAACACATGTTTAGAGGATCTATATGATCTCTATAGTAATCGATCCAGCTAGAATCCTTCGATCATGCATGCATAGCACTTCGACCAATGGAATTGGCTTGCCAGCACATGCTTCGTGTACCATCCTCCAGATCGCGAGGATCCCAAGCTGGACTTGTGCCATTTCTTCACTTGTATTTCCAGGGTCTCAAAAGACCCGTGCTGGCGCAACATGTCCCGCATACGCTCGCCTGGGCACATGATATATTTTGGACTAGAAAGCAGGGCAGTATGTACATGATTCATGCACACCCGCACACACACACACATCATGCACTAGCAGGGTTCACTATGTCATCGAGCTATATTAAGCCGGGCCACGTCCGTCCTCGGATTTATACATGGCAAGTGCTTCGGGGGAGCACTTAAGCTCGCCCCCGCATTTCGGGGTAAAGTACCGCCTCAGCCTGCCAGGTCGATATGCATGCATGTGTACGAAGCAGCACTAGACACTATGAAATGGATCATATACATGCAGAAATGAGACAGCTCCTCCAGTATGTCGGGCTTTGCGATCGCTTCTTCTTATGCTTGCCATCACCGGACCCAGTGCTTGCAGCTGAAGAAGCAGAGTGAACCTTAAGTACTACATCCAGCAACCATGCACGAGACTCAACATGTATGCCTACCCACGTACTAGCGCTGATGGACACCATGTAATATCATCCAGACAACAGAAGCAGGAGGGCTTGCTCCTCGGTCGCGACGGTGGTGGTCCACCCACCCTTTGTCACCATGGCCAGGCTTGGCTGCCACCGCAAGAGCGCTCCGGGCAGCAGCAGCTTGGCTCGGGGACACAGTGCATTTCGGGGATTGCGAGGGCGACACAAGCAAGCGCTTCGGCTTTGGGCTGCTCAGAGCATCCCCCATACTCTCCCGACTTTCACCCAGCTGCAGGGTTCGGGAAGACAGCCCACACAAGGGCTGAGCATCTTCACTGCAGACCCGGGCCCGCTTCCTTGCCATATCAGCAAGATACATCGGCCTCTTTCCAGCCACAGCAAGGGCATCATCTGTCACACCGACAGTTGCAGGGGCACCTACACAGGGGGCTTCAGTTCAAAATCTTAATCCTTAACCTCAGGGCCTATAACCCAAAACCTGGGCTTAAGCCTTACCCTTAACCCTAGCTAGCAATTTAGTACCTGGAACAGCTAGCCCATATCATGCATACATATATATATATGTATATGTATATGTATATATGTACTGCTATATAACATAAACCTCGAATAATGTGTGTATATATATATATATATTATATAGTATATACTATATATTTTATGTTATATATTATATATTATATACCAATATATTATAAATTTAGATTAATAAACTCTAGAAGCCTTGTGCCCGAAACCTACAAAGCACCAGGGAGGCCACCGCCCAAAACCTAGCATTATGAGAATATTCTCGAACTGGGCTTGAACCCAAAAAACTACATACATATCCAGCTTATATATGAGAGGGGGCTCCTATAGATATATATATATATATATATATATATCGCCTATAGGAATATGATCTATACATATTATATATGTAGTCTAGGTGTATGTATATCAATCTATATATATATATATATATATATGTATATATTATGAGGATTAGGCCGTGGGTTTAAGTTGTTATAAGGTCTTGCAGGGTCATAGGGTTGTAACATATTGGGCTTGAGGGTTCTTAGACAGTTTGGGCAGAATGCCTGGCACAGGCTGTGGCAACAGGGCGTGGCTCGGCTGGCGCTTGAGACTGGATTGCAAATCTGCAATCCTCTTCCTGGCAGCCTCGGTGTGTTGTATATGGTGCACATAACTTCAGGGTTTGGGGTTCAAGATAGTGATCTGTAGTAGTTGCAGACAAACAACTTCGATCTTCGCAGCAAGATCGTGGGAAGCCTGCTCCCCTGTTGGCATCATCTTTTGTAGCAACGAAACACCCGAAGTCAAAGACTGACAGCTCCAAGCACGAGCTGCCATGGAAAGCCGGCGGCTTGAATGTTAGATGGCTAGAGATCAAATCGCAGCATTTCATACACAAGCAATCCTGCTCGAAAGCTGGCAGGCACCCACAAGAGCAACACCCAAACAGCCCGGATGTTCTTCTTTTCAGGAAAGCTAAACCCACTCTGATCGAATTGTGGCTGCTTGCAGAGATAAATGCACAATGTTTTTGCTTTTAGGACAAATTACGAGCAGTTCTTAAATATGCGCCCGTTTGCGCGAATATGCGCGCGTTTAGCGGGAATATGCGCCCGGAATGCGGGTACCCCGGGGTCAATAATTGAACCTAAATTTAAAAAAGCCCAAATGTACATATTTATGTTCAAGCCCCGGCCCTCTGCTGCTCTTGTAGCAGCTCAAGTTGCTCCCGGAGAGCCTGGGATCCACAGGCCTGGGCTGGTAGAACCCCCACGAAATATGCGCCCGGATTGCCCCGGGTGTAGGTTTGGAGGTTTGTGCCCTATAATTACTCAATTAAACACCACTAGCTAGGTTGAGGGCTGGGGATGGGCTGGGGATTTCGAGGCCCCGGGTGTTTGGATGCCGTTTGATTGATATGGCCGGGTTTGGGATGTTGGGAAACGGGATTACAAGTACGGAGGAATCCTGGAACCAGGCCTCACCCTCTCAAACCTGCCCTAGAAAGCAAGCCTCAACCCCCAACGTGGCAACCTTAAATCCAACCAGCCCTAAGTCCGAAAAGCAATCTATTGCAATTACAAAGATCGATAGGTATGTGCCAAATACATATATGTATACACACACATATATAGATGTATATGTATATATAATATAGCATAGTATGTATATATGTACATATTATATATATATATATATGTATATGTATATAGATATTCATTTAACAAAATTATATATATATAGATATACATACATGACCGAAATATATACTATTCTTAGCAGATGTCACAAGGTACATATGCAGATTATATGTACGTGTATTACCCCCGACCCCCGTGAACCCCAGAACCCCGGAACCCACGAAACCTAACCCTGCCATGTGGTTGGCTATATAGGCTAGGTCTAGGGGCAAATCTACACCCGGGCACCCTATACAATAAATAATATTAGATCTAGTAAACTATAACGGTACCAGCCAGTTTGTCCCAACTCCCGGAAACCACAACCCGTGAAGCCCAAAATCACCTTAGACCCTAAACCCCACTGGCAATTACTGTGAACCTGGCCCCGGCTGCTGGAGTACTTGCACCCAGGACACATTATCTCTGGCCTGGTCGTGGAATCTGCGCATGACATCCTGCCACGACTCCGGGATCCTTGGACAGTGCAGGGTTGAAAGGGGGAAGATTAAAACCTGCCAATTAATATAATATTAATATTATATATACATAGGATCTATATAGATGCGGTGGAGGGTCTTGCAATGTTTGGACCCGTACAAGTACATGAAGACTTGGTGGACACCGGAGTCCAACCACAGGTCACCCATTTCCATATCCATGAAAAGCTCGCGATCACTCTTCCTTGTGTCTACAGAAAGCTTGGCACGGATGTCCCCTCTCTGATCAGCAGGTAGCTCGCACCACCCACGATAAGCACGAAGGAGAGCACTGGCAAATTGGGTTGTGTACATCCTAGGTACGACAATGCTGCCAGGCACTCGTAAAGATCTAGAACATAGCAAGAGATGCCAACTCGAAACCACCAAGGAACCCAGATTGCTTCATCTCCTGCGCCTTGCCTCTGAAGATGCTCTTGCCGTTCTTGTCGATGCTTCTGCCTAGGCAAGCATGGGCTTTGTGGTTTTGGGGTGGCTTAGGGTGAAATTAATACGATCTAGCTATAGGTTTAGGGGTCTATAGACTGGGTAGATTAAATGCAGGCAGAACACGAACTGTCGTGGAGCTCGTTCGTCTTTCCCGTTCGGGTTTGGTGAGCTTCCCGAGGTCCAGAGAAATAACTGTTTGCATCGGGCTATAACAAATCGTTGGTTTCGGTGTCGGGGCATCGTGAAGCATCATCCAGAAGGATACTTCAAAAACCTCGGCCAGAGCAGTGTGTGTTTTCTGGGCCAGTGATTCAGGGGTTGGTGTTTAGGTTTAGGGCTTAGCATTCAGCCGCTTATTTTATAGGTTGGGGTTCCAAATCGAGGTTGGGGGTCATTTTGAAGGAGAGCCGCCCTGACAACATTGTTGACAAACCACTCCCATCTTGGATGGCGGCAGAATAATGATTGCCGTGGTTGTTCCACAACAAATGTCGCATGGTTGGCCACAATGACCAGCAACAGCAGCACCAGCCTCAATAGGCACTAGTTCGGGGTGGCCGATTAACTACTAGTAGCTTAAGAGACACAAACGATCCTATATAGATTCTCAGGCACAGCCTAGGCTCCGGGATACAAGGGTATTGTTGTCAGCAACAAAAGTGCGGTGCATCGTACCGTGTGGATTCACGAATGATCGGCCACTAGATGATCGAGCAGGCATCCCCCAGGAGCTGCAATCAGGACCAATCATATTCATGGCATCCGGAACTTCGTTGAGTATGACCCACAAGGCCAACCTTTGTCGGATCAGTCATACACAACAGGCGCCCTAACATACTATACCTTGTACTGCAGCCCGGGTGCGAGAAGCCACAATTGCTTAAGAAGTCCATTTCAGGCCCATACATCTTGTCGTACACGGCAACAGAGTAGCCTTCTGAATGCCTCAGATGTAAACCTTGTGAAGCAACTCCCAAATCGAATGCCATCTCTACATGTCAGCCCAGCGACCATACCTTCCCGACATTAGCACCACCACTGAAAAGGTCGAAAAGCTCGAAGCGCTCACCAAAGGTCAGGTTCTCCATCCATTTTAGCAACAGCACCTTATTTAAGCAAGCAACCCGTATCCAAGGCTGCAGCCAGCAAGCTCAAGTTCAAGCACGAGTCTCGGACGGTGGCCACCAAAACCTTGGCAGCAGATGGTTAGTCGGGTAAATAAGCCTAACTAAACCCTAAACCCGGCCTCGATTAAACCTAATTATATATATATATATATATATATATATCTACTCATAAACCCCAAACCCACACAATCATATGTACATAGGCATTATATGATGTTATATATGTGTATAATATACATACATGCATATTATCGTAATATCCGGCCTGGCCACATAAGCGCTTAAGCACATCGCATTATATATATATATATATATATATATATATATATATATATTATGCCCAAACCCCAAACCCTATACCGTGCAAGCCCTATTTCGCCTAGGATTAGGCAGTGCTTTTCGTTTTGTGGCGGGGGTTAGGTCTTGGACCTGAGGTTTTTGCATGGGCTTAGGTCTTTGGGTTAGTTGGGGGCCTAGGTTGGGCGTAGGTTTCAGGGCTTATAGGGTCTGGGCTAACCCTGAACAAATTAAAGCTGCTCAACTAACCCTCAAAACCCTGAGTAGATGCATTCGGAGTACCTTCGGGGCTCCGAGCTGGAGCAAATTGAGCACAATCGAATGCATGGCTTCAGACAAACACCTACACACACTCACGAGCTAGCAATCATCACTGTGGCCTATGATCTGCGAGGCTTGAGGAACTGCTCCAGAAGCAAACTTGTGCAAGCAAGCTAACTCTAGCATGAATATGCATTGGGGCAAAGCTACACAGCTATTGGGCTATTGGTCCAGCTGAATTGCACATGCGAAACATGCGTGTTGGTATGCAAGCTCGGCCGACAAATCTCGACAAACAATGCTTCTAGAGCACCCAATATGCTAATCCGTAGCAGCAAAAGCTCAGCAGCAGAGCACGGGAAGAGCCTGCCTTGAACCGAGGCCCGGATGTTCCATCCTTCCAGTCGTGGCATCCTGGCGAAACAATGGAGCTAGATCGTAGTGCGAGACCGCGTGTTCGAGTTTGAACCCGGCTGTGCATGGCATGCAGTATCAGGCTTTTCACGTTGTGCACATTCACACACGTACAGGTTGCTTCGAGAACGAGCCAAGATTGTAGACACAAGCCCCGTCGAATAGACACACCCACACGATGTTGTCACCGCGTGGCTGCAGCTAGATCAGCAAACACCTGTAGTGAAAGTCTGATCCAGCCCCCATATGTGCAACACTGCAACTGTTTCAAGTTGCATGCAAAAACCCTTGCCAGCTCATCATAGATCGACAATCACGAAGCACATCCGAAGCACTTCAGGCGGTGTCCGCATATGCCTTAGCTGGGGTCTGATATGGGTGCACCATTACACATCAGCTAGCATGACATGTACAATACTGCAACACAAGTCTCCTTCCTGGCGGCTTCCTTGATCTCCTCCGCCGACAATCCTTTTTTCTCCGCCTCCTTCTTGGCTTTATGGTAAGCGCATGACTTCCGGGACTTTTTGAGCTTCTCCAGTTCCTCTGGGGTCGGCTCCTCGGGTCCGTTCTTCGTTCGTTTGGATCGGGTCTTGGGCGGGGCGCTCTCCTCAGCCGCAGGTGGCTCCTTCTCCTTCTTCTTTGCCTTGCTCTTGGCAGCTGTTGGCTTCTCCTCCTTCTTCTTTGCTTTGCTCTTGGCAAGTGGTGGCTCCTTTGGGGGATTCCTCGAACCTTCACTGGGGTCCTCCTTTGTCTCAGGGCCTTCCTTTGGCGCGTTGTTGCGACCCTTGCTCTTTTTTCTTGTCTCAGGCTCAGGATTGCCGTTGCCACGTTTGATTGAAGATGCTCGGGGGCTTGCTGGTTCATCCTCATCATCCCCTTCCTTTGCCGTGTTGGTGGAACAACCACGGCCCCTTCCCCTTCCTTTTCCTTTTCCCTGCCGCCCTCGGCCGCGCCCTCTGCCGCGACCACGACTTTGCTGCTGCTTGGCGAGCTTCGCCCTGGTTTTGGTCCCCCCAGACGAGTCTGCATCTGTGTCACCCATATCATCCTCATCCTCATCCTCATTCCCTTCGTTTTCACTGTCCCCTTGCACACGTTGGGGTTGCTTGCCTTTGGCTCGCTTCTTAACTGCACCACTCAGCTTAGCTTGCTCAGCAGGTGTCAAAGCAGGCTGTGCTTCAACAGGGCACGAAGGAAGTACCTTAGATTCATACACATATATGCATGCATCGGCACACAGACACAGATGCGCACACAATGGAAATAGGCTGGAAGGGTGGGGTGTTAATGCAAACTCAACTGCCTCAGCAGCTTCAGCAGACTTCTTGGTCTTTGGTGGTTCAGGGCTTGCAACCTCCGGTACCATAGTAGCCCCTGTAGCTGTGCCCTCTGGTACCATAGCCTTAGGAGCTGGATCGGATACCACAGTATTTGCCTCTGGAGCTCCAGCTGGATCTGATACCACAGTAGAGTTTGCCGGAGCTGGATCTGATACCACAGTAGAGTTTGCCGGAGCTGGATCTGATACCACACTAGAGTTTGCGGGAGCTGGATCCGATACCACAGTCAAGTTTGCCTTTGGAGCTGCATCCTCCGATACCGTAGTAGGGCCTGCCTTTGGAACTGCATCATTCGACACCATAGAGTCGACTGCCTTTTCCGAGGCAGCACAAGCAGACCTGGGCCACTCTGGCACTACTGCTTCTGGCACTGACATCCGAACATCTTCCTGCAGATCCCCAGGCCACATCAGCTGGGTCTCGGCATTGTCAGGGTTGCCAGTACCTTACAGCGAGGATTGTTAATGCCCAGGACCGATTTTTAAAAGGGTTCACATCAATAAGGGTTCAGGGGTTTAGGGTTATGTACCGGGCCTACTATATTACCAGCTGTAGACCATCGATAGCATATGCAAGGGTTCAGGGTGGTTCAGGGCAAGCTTTATCGGTTGAGCTTGGAATTGCAAGCCTGGTCACTAGCATCACCAGCTGCGTGAACGATCGGAGGGGCATCGGTGGGAGCTTTCGGGCTTGGGGCTCGATTTTGCTTTTCCAGCTTCTCGACTATTGCCAAAGCACGTTGCTCATTGAGCAACTCTTGCAACTGTAGTTCCTCCTCCTCTAGCCTTTGCAATATGATGAGCTGTTCCAGCTCGGATTGTTCCTCCTGCAACTGTTGCAATTCCCGGGCCATTTGCTCATCCATGGCCATCTGGTGTTGTTTTTCTTCGGGGGTCATGGAGGTCTTGTTCGGGTCGGCATCATCGATACGGGGAACTCTGCTGCAGTGCAAGGCCTTGGCCATTGTATCAGAACGTGGCGACCATGGCTCACCTAAGTTGTAGGATCATGCAACAGCACTCAGACCTGGATCGAAAACCAACTGTAGCTGTGAGCAGCGACACGAGCCCTATCTATCCCAGCAAGTTGCGCGGAGGCGGCGTGATGATCCTCCCGGATGAAGAACTGGCAGAACCTGGGCATAGGGCCATAGGGTATAGGCTATAGGGTTTAGGGATAAGCTTAAGTATAGTTCGGTCAGGTGCATCCTAGCAACGTTCTGTGCCACAACGGGTTGGTGACAAAGTTCCAGCCGAGCCGGCTCCATCACGAGGGCTTGCAGCTAGAGCACTTGAGGGTGTTGGTGTGGTTCGACACGAGGGCTTGGGGCGGCGGGCTGTTGGTTTCGGCGCATGCGAAGCCGTTGGCGCTGGCACAGCTTCGGCAGGATTGGCCTCAACCGGGACCTGGGATCAGTAGGGCCGAAAATTACAATATACATTAAGCTCTGCTAGCATCATGCACTCTCATACTGCATGCAGCTAATGCAAGTGCATAAGTATCAAACGGGAGTGGGCTCATCTTCAATCTCTGTGGCAGTCAAGGATTCACCATCATCCGATGACTCGTCATCGTAGCTGCTGCTGCTTTCCGAGTCGTCCCGCGAGACTTGTTCAGCACCTGAGATCATTGAAAGCTGCTGGCTCGACCCCATGTGTACGTGTAACATGCACATACGTGATATAGGTTCATCCAAAATTCAATCCATTCCCACATCTCGCATGAGCCTGCGGAAGTCCGATTGGCGAGGGCGATGAGGACGTTTAGCGATTCTGGAAAAAATCGATATTAAACGGCGCAGCAGCCAGGCTTGGGTGCGGATGGTGGTGCCTGAACCGATCAGCAAATCATATGAGCGAGTCAATGGTTGCTAGCACAAGCAAGTACCCCTGCATACCTAGAGGATATAATTAGGCGGAATCTGGCAAGGTGCCGTCTGGCATCGGCTTGCAACCCGGGCGATACCCAGCATAGAGTTTCGCCAAGTAGTTGGCGAGCAGGTCGATGCTCGGGCGGAGACCTAGGTTACCGCAATCAAACGTTGATGTATATGACTGAGCTAGTACAATACTAGCATTCCACTGCATTCATGCACATATTAAGGCTAGCAGCCTACGAGGTTGATCAGCGGCACAAGCAACTCCCGGTTTGCGACGCAGGTATGCCGGGTTAGCTTGTTTGTCTTGCCACCATTCAAGATCAACAAGTCCTTTTCCAAAAGCCTCCCCAACACGACCGTGCTCTTCGACCAAGCTGAGAGCACCGGGCACTGCTCTTCATCACGGACCCTGCTGGAGTCAGCCATGGCAGAATCTAGGCTGCTAGAACCCACGGCAAACCCTAAAGGTAGCAGGCAAACACAGCATGCAAAATGCAATCGATATCGAGTTCGACATTGCACATGCATGGAAGCACGAGACGAGCCAGCTGTTGAGCTAGGCAGCGGGCGCAAGTTAACATGCGTGCAATAGTATGATCGCAGCACATCATGCCCGCTGAACCCTCAACCTCGCCAGGCACACCAGCTTTCCGAGTAGGTGCCCAGCCGCAACTGCAGTACCTGCGTTTTGCAGCTGAGGCAACCGATGGACTTTGACTTTGCCGTCACTGGCCGAATGTGCATGCACAAACCTACAGACCCATAATGCTGAATGCACATTCGCACAAAACTCTCCAAGAGGGGTGGGCGCACGGCTCCAAGAAGAAGTAAGACGACCATAGTCGCACATATATATGGATCGTGGGAGCCCAAACGGCTCTATGACATATATCATGAGATCTCAAAAGCGCACGTATTTCAGCAAAAGCGCACGATATAATTAGAAAGTGCACGTAGGAACGGCCTCAAACACAAAAGTGTAACACCCAGCCCTGGGCACAAATTTGTGCTACATTCGAGGGTCCAGGATATATATATATATATATATATATATATATATATATATTAGGGTTTAGGGTTTAAGAACTAAGCGAGAAATCGTAAAAAAAAACAACTCTCGTGATCTGCCGAGACTCCTGTGAAGACTGTCGACGCTCGTGCAGGCAGGTGCTCCTTTTGCCTGCTACTGTACCCTCAACCTCAATGCCCATGGTTTTCATGCAAACCGGAATCCCATTGGCCGTGAAGCCCTAAGCTGTGAACCATGAATCTCGATTTCCAATCCCTAAGCTGCAGTGTTTGGTTTTGGCAATGGGTTCGATTTCAGTTTCGGGTTGTCTGTTTGGTGAACGCACCTCCATACATGCTTCCTGTAAAGGACTCGGGTGCTCCGTCTAATAACCTACAACATGCAGGCTTCGATGTATGGCAATGCACTCATTAGGGTTCGGGTGATTAAGAATGTACAAGACATGGGTAGAGGCGCAGGGGTGGCTGCTGGCCGTTTTCGGACCTGGCAACTGCACAGCCTACCTACCCCGAATCCGAGCCACCGGACCCAAAATGCATCTGAACCCTCGCATAAGGCCCTGCTAAGTGTAGTTTTAGAAGCACGCCCTACATCGACGACTTCCGTTCTCACGTCGTTTCCTGAAGCACCGCCCTCTGAAGTCTGCTAAACCAACTCCTAAATCGCGGACCCACAGCTATTCTAAAGCCAAGGCGGCAAACGTGGTTCAAACCGCGATCGTCAGAGACCTACAACTGCAAACTACGATAGTCCCTTTACCCTGAACCCTAAACCCTAAACCGTCCCTTATATTATACAGAACCCAGAGGTCAACAGCGTGGAGCCAGACCCCTAACACCAGACCTCAACCCCCAACTAAATTTAAAGCCCTACACGATGGACCAATGGATCCCTGAACTCCAACCTCAAACTCAAAGCCCCACTCAACAATCTACTAAAGTCTAAAAGCCCCACTCAACAATCTACTACATACTGAGCCCTAAACCCTAAACCCTTATAAACCCTAAACCCTAAACCGACACCCTCAACTCCAAACCGTAAACCCTGAACCCCTTTTGGGGGACTCCACAGGCTATAGACCGGAACAGGGCGTTCTGGAGATCCCTGCGTTGCCGCTGGACTTGGTTAATGCCTCTTGAGACGGGGACCGGAACATGAGCATCTGGGGTTTCCCTTGGGATTTTTTTGGGTCATCTCGAACAGAGTCTGGACCCAAGGGATATTGTTGTTTTTGCTTTCTGGCCGGTTCGATTTTGCAGACACCTGGCAGGGTCTGAACCGCCAGTCCACAGGCCTCCGAGCCTGGAGATCAACGCGGAGCCCACGGACGGCGGTGCAGGCGGCTTTTGGCTTCGCCGGCGTTTGGGCGCTCTTGGGGTGTTTGGGTTTTGTTCTCGGAGTGCACTGACATTGAGTGGACAAGAGTTTGTAGGTACGGTACCAAAACACCGCATTACTTGGAATCTCGCTTGAAAGGCTGCGCCAGCCCTGATTGATTTCTTTTCTGGTTTCAGCATCGAATTCAGTGTAGATGAGTCGGCAGGTGAGTAGATGACGATTATGACTGTCAGATGTTTTGATCTGTTGTGCTAATTGCCGGTGGATTTGAGGCTTTAGTGCTTGGAGCGTCTTGGCGGCGAGCCCCCTTATGCTGTGGTGACCTGTGTTGTCATCTCACCTAGTCCACTGTGGCAACTGCTAGTTGCAGCTAGGCCGCTTCAAAAGCCAGATTTCAACAGCACAGTACCTTCTAATTTATGGGTTAAGCCTGGAACCCTGAACCCTTACGCATAAACATTCACATCCGAAGTGGGCTTCTGTCTCACTAGCCCATGATCCTTAACCCGATAACCCTAAACCCCAAACCCTATAACCCTACACCCTAAACACTAAACCCTACACCCTAAACCCTATAACCCTATCGACCCTAAACCCTAAACCCTATAACCCTCAACCCTAAACCTCGATGTGCCTTCAGATGCATCGAAACCTCGAGTGCCTCGATACACTCCTCCGGATGCTTCGCAGGCACTGGCGCTGGTTCTTTTGATGTTTGATTCGTGTGTACGTGTGTGTATGTATATGTATATATTTATATATATATATATATATATATATATATATATATATATGTATGTATGTATACAGATATGTATATATCGGGTACCCTAATGATTAATTAGGCACCGTACTTTTTAAGGGAACCCAAAAGGGGCGATAATTTCGACAACCGCCCACATATACATATATATATATATATGTATGTATATGTTTATACATATATATATATATATACATATGTTTAAACTGAGTGTTTATGCAATCCTGAAGCCTTGTTTTTTCAGTAACTTTAACTTCCATACCGCGGTTACATCTATTATTACTGCACCGAGTATCATGTTAATCGAAGCTTTGTTGAGTGCCGGTTTTGGTGTTGGGTGTTTTTTTGTGCTGGGGCGTGGGTAGTTCGGAGTGCCTAGGCTTTGTGACTTTGCTCTGCCTGAGAAAGCTCCGGCACAGATTAGGGTTTCTTAACAATAATTTCAACCAAGTTGAAAAGAGTTGGGAAATTGAGTTGCTATTGATATTTGCATGCTGATTTCTCAAGTTTAGAGTTAGCAGTTATCAAGGCGTCAAGTCTTCGAGACGCTTTCTTTCGTTTTGCAGATGAAGCGAATCTCCAACAACATCCTGAGCACGAGCCCTCCAAACACTAAGCACACCTAAACCCTCAACACCAACCCACATACCCTCTATCATAGCCTCAACAGCCTCAATACGCATTGTTATGGGCGGAATAAGGGCCCTATAAGGGCTCTACTAAAGACTTCAGCCCTTTTGAGAGTGTTTCCGGCAGGGCGAAGAGTTGACGGAGCGGCCTGGGCCCAACCAGGCCGGTCGAGTTCTCTGGTTTTTCTTGGGGTGGGCTGGAGGATCTCTGGGCTTAGGATCTCCATAGGGTTGAAGGCAAATGCTCAAGGGTTGGGGGTTTAGGGTTTCTTAAGGTTGGGGGCTGGAAATTTAGGGCTGTGTGTTTAGAGATGTTTAGAGTATGAGATTTTTTTTCCAGTGTCTGATTTCTGGACTCGGGCTTAGCGTTCCAAGCGCTGCAGTGCAGCAGTGATGCAACCAAACACAGCCGAGATCAGATGAGGTTTGCATTTTCGACCTTCAACCAAAACGCTTCATATCGGGGCCTAAATAATTACCAACACTATCATAGGGGCTCCTTCTTTTATTTCTAGTATAGTTTATGTTCCCCAAAACCTTACTAAGGCCCCTATATTAAGCCCTAAAGCTCTGAGCTCCGAACTCTGACCCTACTCGGGAATGGTCTTGCAGCTCGAAAAGTCCTACTATTCGTTTTTTCCTTGCATTCAGCTTTGTAGCTTTCCTACTACTCCCGTCCATGAGCCGCACTGCGGCACTGTGGAACCTAAGCCTCGCAGGAGCATCACAAACCCCCAACGACAGAAGAGACGGTGCATCCTGAACAATACTCCAAGGGTCCAAGGGGACCCAATAATCAGGCACTTGGGTTTAGGATAGTAGTTATGCAGGTCAATATTTGGGAGAGTATATGACTTTTGGGTACTTGGGCCCTTTGTGATAGAGAAGCCGAATGATTCAAGAAACCCTCAATCTCGACCCTACACTCTAGAGAACCCTTACTTACTCGCTGAGCAACCCTATCACTTCAGCCCTAAACCTTCGATTCTAAAGCAATCTTAGACCATTTTCTGAAAAGCCGTGCTGAACCATAATGTAGTTTCCTAGTTATTTTAGCTTCAACATTACCATCCTTGTAACAAGAACCCAGAGAAAGCCTTGCTAAACGTCAGGAGCGGGCAGAAGGAGACGTGGAGGCCGGGTTTGTTCTCACGGCGTCGACGGGCGATAGTGGGGTTTGCCGTTTTGGGTGGTCTTGGACTTAATGAAGGTTTTGGGGTTTAGGGGTGTTGGGAATTTGGAGCAAAAGTATCTTTCATGGGTGTTCCTCAAAGCATTCAGAATGCCTTATACTATCACTAGCAACTCCCCGCTCCCCCCCCAGCCCTTGTCTGATAATTCAAGCCAAGCCCCCATAGTATAGGCTCTTGCGAAGGATAGCACTTCTGGCTGAAGGCACTCCTATGTCACCCTTTCAACCCCACTTCCCAAACCCCTCAATCTCATAAGATTCTTGCGTGGGCACACTGGCATAGCCTAAAATCAATAAATTGTCATTCTGGCCATCCTCACCCAGAATATTGTGCGAGAGGCCGATCGCGAAGGATGGCAATTGCCAGTTGCAGTATTTGTGCCCCATCACGCCAAGCCCGGCCAGCAAATCGTGGCTCGCGTTCTGCGCTATGGAACCCAAGGGAACCTGTGGTGCGCCAATCGCTTCCGTCCTTGGTCTTCGACCAGAATATTTCATAGGGATCCTTAGGGGTGTAGGGGGGAGGGGTGTAGGGGACTATATTCCCCTAAATAGGCCTTATTAGTCCTTATTATGGGCCTTAAGGCCCCCTACCCCCCCTCCCCCTACACCCCTAAGGATCCCTATGAATATTGTACGACACCTTAACCCTAAAGCCGATCTGCGGCTTCCTAAACTTCCTCAACCTCAAGACTTGTTGGGTTCCTGTAAGGGCTTCCTTTTTGGGCTTGATAAGGATTCCCAAACCTATCCCTCCAACCCATGTACTGAAACCAAAACCCACTAAGCCCTACCACAATCACAACATTCTGTCTTGGGAGTCTTTGAGCTATGCAAGTCGGAACGCAAGATTCCGAAAAACAGGCCCTATGCCCTCACCTTCGTTAACTTGAGATCTAAGCACACAACCTTAAACCTCAAAGGCCCTAAGGCTTAAACCTTGCCGCCCAAAAGCTTAAACCTTGAGGCCCTAAAGCCTAAAGCTCTGAACACCTCGTAAGACTCGTAAGACCCTGATAAAGCCCCGACAGTACCCATTAAAGGAACCCTAAAACCACAAAACGCTAAAGATACCCCCAGCGCCAAACACTACCATGGCGGAAGGAGCCTCCAAAGCCTGCGGCTGAAGAGGAGCTAGAGGTCTGGTCGCAGGAGGAGGGATTTATGTAATATAGGGGCCTTAGTAATTAGAATAGGGTTTTGGGGCGATGCAGGCGAAAGCCTGTCAACGAAGAGCGAAACGAAGGACGACATATGCATCCTCAAAGAATGTGTACATACGCGTGTACAGAAAACATCTATAACTTGCAGGGTTTTGGGGCCCATTATACTATAAGTATAGCAAGGAACCCCCAAAATAGTATAATAGGTAATGATTCAGTCCCCTACAGTAGGTGTAAGGCTTTGGATTCCTTAGGGTTTGTAGGTTTCGGGACTTTGGGTGTAAGGTGTTCAGGTTTGGGCGCGTAGGGCTTTGGTCGTGCTGTTTCAGGTTTTTGGGAGGATGTCAGGCGAATCTGGTCGTACATACGCGCACACACATACGCACATACCTACCTACGTACAAGTTCACAACACTCGAGATGATGCTTGCTTTGTAAGTGGGCACGCTCTTGGGGAGGGCTACTGTGTCAAGCGTCAAACTATAGTGCTCCTAAGCTAAACGCCCCGCAGACACCGGCCTTGTCTCCCAATCCTCCCTGCCATAGGCCAGGATTTAGGGTTTAGGGACCAGTATGCCTGCAGCACCAAACCC
This sequence comes from Symbiodinium sp. CCMP2592, assembly GCA_905221615.1. NCBI lineage: Eukaryota > Dinophyceae > Suessiales > Symbiodiniaceae > Symbiodinium > Symbiodinium sp. CCMP2592. The sequence goes on along the minus strand of CAJNDT010002624.1, from coordinate 297,107 downwards.
AACAAACTTAGTTGCTCCCTACTAAAAGCCCATACTGCACACACCTGAACTGGGTCCTTTTCTTCCGTTCTCCCAGGTGCCGGCACCTGCCTCCAATTCGGAAGAGTGCTTTGGCTGCATGCAGCCGTCATCACAGCTTTTTCGGAAACTGCCAGACTGAGCTTGACAACTTGTGCCATTTCAGCAGTGCTGTGAAACTACCCGCATTCTCTTTTTATTCGGTTCTGGCTAACCTAGACAGCGTCCATTCATGTCCTGGGCCTGTGGTTTTCGACTCTATCGTTCCTGGGTATGCGGATATGGGTCGACATGAGTGCGCAGGCTTTCGGGCGCTGGTGTCGGTTGGCCTCGTTCTCAGAAGACCCTCAAGACCATCATAGGGCCCAAAAGTTGGGATGACAGACCTCTGTTTATGGATTGTTGATCCCACTCACCTCTATCCCCCTCTGAACCCTAAACAATGCTAAGTTATACTGTACCTAACTAAATCTAAACCCTACTCCCCCAAACGCCTTTTCTGTAGCCCGCATGACCAAGGCCTTCATTAGCGGTGCCTCCGGTCGGTCTCGCGGAAGACGACCAGGTCGGAGCCAGCAGAGTTCAGGGCTAGAGGGTTTAAGTTTTAGGGTTTAGGGGCTTAGGGTTTAGGGTTTAGGGGTTTGGGATTAGGGTTGGAGGCATATGACGTAGGTTTCAGGGTTTCTGAGCCTACGCCTGCTAAACCCGTGCCGTAAACCCTCAAACACCGAGACCTGAAAGCGGAAACTCTGAACCCTAAGTCCCGAAAGCTCCAAACCCCCAAAACCCCCTAAAGCCCTATACAAACGGACGGAGCTCCAAAAAAAAAGCTTAAACCCTAAAGCCCTATTGCCTTTTCCCTAAAGCCCTACAGCCCGAGGATGCAGCATCTGCTGAAGCGGAAACCGTGTCTGTCGGCCGGGTTCCCAGCAGGATCCCGGGGGAGGATCACGGGTTTCTAAGCCTTCAGGGTTTCGGGGTGTACCTAAACCCCCAAAGTAGGTAAAGTAATGGCCCAATACCTATAAAAGGCTATTACTCTACGTACTTTGGGGGTCCAGGTAATTAGTGGTTTAGTGTCAGGGTTTGGGGTTGCTTCTGGACTGCAAATGGAGGTTTCTGACCCGGAAACAGGTGGAGATCTGGGTACCAGGTGTCTTCCTTCCCTAAACCCAACCTTAAACCCGAAATCCTACTCTTATCCTAATTGTTTGTGACGTGTGGTCTTTTCGTGGGGTGTCTCACTTGATGTCGTGTTTTGTGTGCATTGGTTTGGTGAGTTTGGACTTCAGGGTGTAGGGGTCAAAGCTTAAATGTTTAGGCAGAATTAAGCGTTTAGGGTCCAGGGGGTAATGTCCCCAGACCATGTGAAGGCTCGGTACACTATGACGGCGTGATCACGACAAGATTGGTCGGTTTTGGGAAAATGGTCTTGAGTGTGTTCAAGCGCAAGTTTCAGAGCCCTAAAGGTCATGGACTCTCTGTCTCGATAGTTTGGGGCATCGATGTCAGGGAGAGACCCTCTGCAAGGAGCAGCTACGACATGGCACAGGATTGCCGTGTCTGCAGAGACTCTGGGTCAGATCGCTGCGAAGGCAAGTGGACCCACAAAGAGGAAGATCATGGGAAAAAAACAGTGGTTCCAGAGAGCATCACAAGATCCCAATAAGCAAATTGATCTGGTGATCGGTGCTGGCCCGGAGTGCCTGCACGTGGGCCACCTTTCAGCGGACCTGGGCAAACCCAGAAGAAGACACGACCGTGCAAGATCGCCGAGAGATTTTGAGGCGGTCCGACGGCTGCTACAGTCTAAGTTGAACAGCAGATTTGGAAGGGACAGGCCATGCATCTTATACCAGATAGGAGTAGGCGACAAAAGATCAGCACATAGGCCCGGAAGAGTTAGCATGGAAGCTCAACATCCGACTATCCCTTGAGCCAGAATCCGATTCAGATAATCCCTTGAAGTCCTGGTGTACATTCAAGATGCGTCAACCCTAGTCCCTAAAAGCCCTAAACCCCCAAGGCACTAGACACGAATCAGGGTGCAGAGGATACGCGAACTCAGACATCCCCCAAGCGGTGCTAAGTCCTCTACCTCAGGTTTCGAGTTAGGATTTCGGGTTTATATGGGAGTGTCCAAAAATTTGGGGGGGGGGTACCTTATTTGGGGGTCCTTACAAAACGGATCCTACTATTCAGGGTACTATATTAGGCTCCCCTATTTTCGGAAACTCCCATGTGCTTTGGGTTTCGGGTTACAGGGCTCCGGGTTTAGAGCTCCGGGTTTCGGGTTTAGAGCTCAGGGTTTCGGGTTCCCATGCGGCACTGAGGGCACGAAGCTGTGCGAGACGAGTCGGACGGCGAGGCATGCCATGTCTCTCCGGGCACGCACTGCTCTTCGCGTAGAGCTACGGGATTTACTTAGGATGTGGAGTTTTCATAAGTATATGGAAATTTATAAACTCCCGAGCGCATTCAACAAAGGGCCATGTTATGTGCGAGTTATATGGCTCAATGAACGCACTGTGTCCACAGGGTTGCCCATGCGGGGTCTGAATTCACTGACACTCCCTGATGTTTTGCTGGAGGTTTGTATGTGCTGGACATTGAACCAGGAACACCGCGATCCTGACGTATTCAGCCGATCTCCAACTCCAACCCTTGTCCCAATGCAGCACTCCGCAATGTGGAAATCACAAGCACTACGTGACAGCCTCGATCTAAGCAATCAGCCGGCGATGTCTTCAAGCACTTTCAATTGCTGACTATCTGCCAAACCTGAATACACCCTCGCCACTCAGCAGGACTTGCCAGGCCTTATCGTGCGTTTCCTGTCGTGGGTGCTCTGCTATTCATTTGAGCTGAGGGTTTCTGCACTTGCCTTCTGTGTTTCGGCCGACCCCACAAGCGCCACCTGGAGCAGTCTAAACTACAACTGCTGACTTCTATCATTGCCTTGATCTAGGAGTCGTTGAACGGACCACTCTTCTGCATCTCTCGACATGCTTGTATCAAGCCCTCATAGTTTTGAAGTTCCTGGGCCAACATCCGAGATGGTGGGTTCAGAGTTTAAGGTTTTTGGGCTTTACAGTTTCCTAGTAGTAGAGTAGGTAGCCTTTAACCTTTTTTGGGTAGTATAGTCCCTATATAACCAAGAAGGTTAACCTTTAGTTCCCCATGATACCCGACAAGTAGGGTTTGACTCTGATGCTGAAAGCCAGCAGCCCCAAATCTCTGAAGCACACAACTCCAAAGATTTGTCGGGCTGCATGTTATGCGTGCAAGCACAAAGGGACCGGGCACCGGCTGCTGCAACAGTGTAATCATATGTCCACATACATGACAGAAGACAGTTGAGCCCAACATCAAGTGTTTAATGTACGGGGTGTCTTAGGGCGATACATGTTGAGTTCGTAGAGTTTTTGACAGAAAGTCCAGGCGTCCCTTGCTAGCTGCGCAGAGGAGATGCCTCTCCAGGACGCGCTTGGTGACAGTTTAGAGCACTGGGGTTGATTTATGTTCCTTGAACGGTAAATTACAGCTCTTGCAGGGTGCCAAAGAGCTGCAAGCATTTCGTGGCTTTGTTGTTCGACTTGCTATGCAGGCTTCAGCAGGATCAGCTAAGCAGCAATGCAAGCGGCACAGCACGATCGTAGCAGAGCATGTCACAGCAATGTGTTGTATCGCCCTGAGTAGCAGTAACCCCCAGGCTAATAGTATGATGGAACCCCAAACAACACCCTCCAAGGGACTACTGTCCCTGCAAGAGAAGAAGCCGTTCGATCACTCTTGCATTCTTGCATCGGTAGTTCTAAGTAGGGTTATGGGTATCTCGATTGGGGCAAGAAGAAGACCTTGCTATAGCTATCTTACCTCTCCTGCACACCTTAAACCATTCCTACTTAGAATCATGCTTGCTGAGGTCAAAGTCCTCCTGATCCTGCAATTAAGGAGCTGTATCTATCCGCCGCTATGACCAGGATCTTTCTATTTCCGTGACTTTGTCACTTTAGCTTTTTGCAGATCTGCTGATGAGTCGCATGGGCCGTCGACAAACCCTACTGTAACCCCAATCAATGCTCGACGCCAGGGAAGTTTTACTATCAACACTAGATCGTTCTTTCGGCGATCGATTTCTGGTGCTCCAAGGGGAGCAGGAGCGCGGATCGCTACAGTAATCCCCCACTAACCCTTGTGGCACCAGTGAGCAGATTCAACAAAGCAGGAACTGGAACCTAGCGATGCAGAGGAGGCCATCTTGTGGTAAGGTGGTGATTGGAGAGTTGTATGGGCTTCGGGATACGGTTGATGATAAAAATCCTGCACCACCTTAAGGACCCTAAACTATGGGAACTATGGTGTATTTCTTATTATGGGTCGTGCAGGATTTATATCATCAAGAGTAGTATCCAAAATCAAATTCAGACATGGAGTTTCCTTGGAGTTAGGGGTCTGGAACTTGGGGAACATTGTTTCATTAGGACGCTACTATTTCGACCGGTGCCTCGTGTTTCCCGCAACTCCCTAAGAGGGGCTGACGGTTGAGAAGTGAAACATGGGTCGCGACGGCCGAAAGTATCTCAGCACTTTTTCATGCAACGTGCCACCAAGCGAACGAATCATGCTTCTCGTTGCTCTGCAGAAAGTAGAATCCAGAATTAGTTGGCCCGTGCGCGCCCAGAACGGGCCATTCGCAGCCGATGAATGCAAAGCACATCCCCAGACATCCAGCGCTAAGCCCAAACCCTAGGCCCTAAACCCTAAAGCCCAAAACCCTAGGCCCTAAACCCTAAAGCCCAAACCCTAAGCCCTAAAGCCAGCCTGTTTGCAGATAAACGCCTTGGCCTGGGCCCTGGAGTCCTAACCCCACACCCCCAAGGCTGCCCAAGGCCTTAAACCCCTCCCCTAAACCCCAAACTCTAAAGATCCTAAACCCCAAACTCTGAAGATCCTAAACCCTAAACTCTGAAGATCCTAAACCCTAAACTCTAAAGATCCTAAACCCCAATAAACTCCAAAGATCCTAAACCCTAAACTCTAAAGATCCTAAACCCCATAAACTCTAAAGATCCTAAACCCTACACTCTAAAGGCCCTAACCCGACAAATTCCCAAAGACCTTAAGTCCAGTACTTGGAAGGTCGCCAGTGGCAAGCGACTTGAGACGGCCGAGGAGCAGGAAAGACGGGTGCCCCCAAAGCCTCACCGCCTTGAGGCCCCAACACCGGGTTTAGGGGTTTAAGGGGTTTTAGGGGTTTAGGGTTTGCTTTAAGGGTTTTTTTAGGGGTTTAGGGTTTAGGGGTTCAGGGTTTAGGGTTTATTTGGGTGTTGAGGGGTGCTGAGGGTTTTTTTGTGGTTTATGGAGGTTTATTTATTGGGGTTCAGGATTTACAGGGGTTTATAAGGGTTTAGAGTTTAGGGTTTGAGAGTGTGAAAGCCCTCGAAGGCTGCAAAAAACCCACCTGAACCCCAGAACACCTTCTTTTTTTGGGCTCCCTATTAGTATGAAGTTCCCTTTCTGTATATAGCACTTAAAAAGGCATGGTTTTTTGGGGGCTGACACGTAAACCCTTAAGCGTTTAGGGCTGAGGGGTTTACGGCTTGGGCTGCAGGATGTTCAGGGAAACTGTTGAAGGTGTGCACCCTGGGTGGCCATACCCTGCAGCGAAGCTCACGCAGAATGTTTTCTATGGCTGGGCACAGAGGCGACTCACGATCTCAACGAAGCAACAAGGGAACCGACAAACAACAAACGACCAGTACAGCTTTACAAGTTGTTGGTTACAGTACACATGGCTCAAGAGGCTTACCTTTCGTAGCCTTCCCCTACGAGCCGAAGCATAACAGCGCACAAACACTTGCAGACTACAGGTACCTAGCAGCTATACAAGGGCCCTGAAAGCTAGCCACAACTGCAAACTACAAGTGCTGATCACTGACATGCTGGAGCGTTTTCAACACTCCTCCTTGGCTCGCTCGTCAGGGCGACGCCACAAGCTGCGTATTTACAGCATGTCATCTTCGCCTGACCTCGAACCTTCTGGCACCTCAGCGTGTTTAGAGACCTGTGCGGTGGCGGTCTCTGCAGACGCGGCAAGTTGCGGGTGGTTAAGGGTGTATTACGCCTTAAACACCCAACAAGTCTGATCTAGAGGCTAGCTGGGTGATCAGTCCAGTTTGCCGTTTTGCATAAGTAATAAACAAAACTTTCTCGAGGATATCCAAGACTGTACATAGAAGTGCACGTAGGGTACAAATTAGGGTTTCGAGTGGCCTGGCTGGTTTACCCCCAGCAAAACAAGCGAGTGCTACAGGCCTTCTGCACACAGGTTCGGGACTACGAGTACCTATTAATTCGGGTCACCTAAACCAGTTAAGGTCTGACAGGGGACCGGCTTTCGCTGCTGCAAGGAGTTGGCTCATCACGACAGCTCCTCCTGGGCTTGTACCTCTGAATTAACACAGGGCCAAGTGCACATATGCTCTCGTTGGCTTGAGCGGCACTTCCTGCTTTTCAAAACAGCGTGGCTGAAGCAAAAGGCTTCAACACACGGCCTACCCTTAGGGTGGCTGCACTCCCTCTAAACTGCACCATCATTTGAGCACGGACCTCATGCATCAAACAACTGATTGGTTAGCAGCGCGGCAACTGCCTGACAAATGCCTTGAAGAACCTGGGGCGAAACAGTTGTTGAGTCTTGCGTTGGGGCACTTGGCAGTGCGAGTTGAAGCTGCGATGATGGCTGCTCCTCCTGGGTTGAAAGCTGGAGGGAATGATGAGAAGCTTGAGGACCTGAAGCGTGCGAAGCGTGCTGTGTTGCCTGCACGACCTGAAGCGCAGCCTGAAACACAGTCGCCAACGCTTGCAGTAAGTCTTGACGGCCTGGGATTGCTCCCGGCTGTAATCTCCTGCCAGTGCCAGCTGCAAACTGCAGCTTGTCCTGCTCCTCCTCATTCGAGCTACTCTGGTGTCCAGAGCTAGAGGACCGAGTACCGGCACCTAACAACCCTAACAACAAACCAGTTAAACCCTGAGGCTCAGCGGCAGGAGGAGGAGGAGGAGGAGGAGTTGAGGAAGGGACAGGGGTCAGTGCATCCCCGGACGTTGTAGCAGTGCGCGAACCAAGCCCACTATCACCAAACCTACTAAAACTCACCTCCTCAGCACCCACCTGCTGCAACGCCGGCGCCTCATATCCACCAGCCTGCTGAGACTGAATCCTCCAGACTTCAGCCTCAGCACGACCGGTTTTCTCCTGTTCCTTTCGCAAGCGCTGCTTCAACCCTTCAAGCTGTGGCGCCACTTCTGCCTGAATCGCATCATGCGGAATAGATGAGGACTCGGTGTGGGGATGCCTGTCTGGAGACCCGTAGAGCAAGGGAGCCCTTTGCTCCATGGCAGCAAGCTGCTGCGCGTTGGCACCAGTGAACAACGGCATCGGCACTTGACACTCATCTTGCAGGACGCGGCCTCCTCTCTCGAGGGGCTGTAGTGGTCGCGACGGCCTTGGAGGAGAAGTCAGTGGACTGGGAGCCCACCCTTGCGGCAGTGGCTGTACGTTCGCCGCGCCACCAAACAGAGACTGCACTCTTCCTAGCAACTGACTAGCAAAAGCCTGAGCCCCAGTCTGCATGACCGCTGACGCCCCGTACGCCGTTGATCTGGGCGTTTCAAAGCCCTCAGCACTACTTCCAGGATTCGCTGCAGATGGGTTGTACCCTGAGACGCCTGCGGCAACATTGATCTGAGCGCTAGCCATTCCACTTTCGGTGGCCACACTGAAACCCTGAGTCACTGCAGTTGCATCTCCATGCACCCCACTCGCATCAGCGACCTCCGTGGTAGATACTGCTTCATACGTAACGCCAGCTGTGCCCAAGCCTCCAACCTGGCCTAGTGTTCCATCGCCTCCTGTCCTACCGACTGCTGAAACTCTCGGTTGGCCGGCTGTTCCAACAGTTTCTTGTGGCAGCTGAGGGGATGGCACTGGACCAGCTGTGGAAGTCGATGGCCCCGACGACGCATCCATCATAGTTTGCTGGATTCCATCCCCAATAGGCTGCGCAAGCCCAGAGGGCGATGGCACTCCAACTCCGGCGGTTGTACCATTCACTGTAGTCTGCGGTGCATCCCCGCCTCCCCGCACACCAGGCAGAGAGGCCGGAGAAGCCACCGCTCCGGTTGCTTCTGGCCCAGGCGTTGGGCTCATCACCTGTTGAAGGTGTGCACCCTGGGTGGCCATACCCTGCAGCGAAGCTCACGCAGAATGTTTTCTATGGCTGGGCACAGAGGCGACTCACGATCTCAACGAAGCAACAAGGGAACCGACAAACAACAAACGACCAGTACAGCTTTACAAGTTGTTGGTTACAGTACACATGGCTCAAGAGGCTTACCTTTCGTAGCCTTCCCCTACGAGCCGAAGCATAACAGCGCACAAACACTTGCAGACTACAGGTACCTAGCAGCTATACAAGGGCCCTGAAAGCTAGCCACAACTGCAAACTACAAGTGCTGATCACTGACATGCTGGAGCGTTTTCAACAGAAACCCTTTAGTTCCGGGTTCAGGGTCTAGGGTGTTGAACGACTTTAAATTGCTGTTGTAAGGGCTTCGCTGCTGCTCAAAATGCTTAAGGAGCTTGGTGTTAGGTCCCAGGGTCTGGGACTCGTGGATTGGCTTAAGTTCAGGCTCATTGCTTACGGTTTAAACGTGGTAACTTTGGACCCTTGGTAGTGAAACTGCGTGGGGGTTTTGGCTCACGGCAATTAGTGACCCTAGACCCTAAACCCTGACTAGTCTGCATCGCTTTCGGGCTCGCTTGCCTCAATAGAAGCAGACTCGCAATCATGGACATGATAACCATCATAACTACAACCCCCTGAAACCATAAATACATATACATATATATATATATATATAATATGTATATATATATATATGGAGATGTATATGTATATGTTTATGTATATGTATATGTATAATATACCGACATGTAACATATGAGACCCGATAGCCGCGGTTGGTTTCGATCCTAACTTGCGCAGGACCAGGATCTTGGTCCCCCAGAAGAGGAGGACGAAGAACTGAAACTCCAGGAGGAGGCAGAGACGTTTTTTAAGGCTTCGGGGGCTGTGAAGCAGTTCTTGATCTGGGATCTTCGTTGGATGTGCTTGAAAGATCCATTGCAAGTTGGGTTCAGAGTGCAGGGATTGGAGTTTTGTTGCTTCAGTTTTGTAATTTGTGCACGTGTGAAGTATCATGTTGTGTGTACGGCATTGTGGCACAAGTGCTCTGGCAGTGAAAAAGGTAGAATCCGAATGGTATTCCGTGCCTAGCTGTTAACACTTGGACGGGTATTATCAGTGCGTGTGTGCAGTGGTTTACAACAACTATAGGTTATCAGCCGTATAGCCTACGGCCTGGTCACAACTGGTTGGTTACAATACAATCAATCAGCGCATGAGCGAACCGGAACTTATTCCTGCAAATATGGATACAGTTACAAGCACCGTGAACCCTTTACAGCCCCCGGTCACGGGTGGCCATACAGGGAGCGGCGCCCCCGGCTTAGTTTTCCCGGCACCAGCCTCAGTCCAACAATTCAACGTCTTCGCACCACAGTATAGTGTTGAAGTACACGTTAACCAGATCAGACTGGAAGTCGGAGAACTAGAGGCTCAGGCAGAAGCAAGACACAGGCAACACATGCTGACCTATCAAGAAGCATCCGCAATTCACACAGCTGACTTGGAGCACAGAGCAGAACGAAACCACCTTGAAGTGGTAGCAGAACTGCAAGCAGCCTTGGCACAAAGCGAGTTCAAGGCGGCAAATCGCGAAAGGCTCCTGTTGTCGGAAATGACTTTGAGTCAAGCGCATTCCTATGACGAAGATCAAAGGTTGCGTCAAGAGCTAGCGGAACTTCAACAAAGCCGAATCACAGACGCATTGGATCAACACTTGGCGGAATCACGCTTTGCACAGAACCTCGAAGAACAGGCGAGACGGCACATCGAGAATTCCCAGGAAGTCATGGTTGAACAGTTCCAAGCACACTTTGAGTTGTTTAGGAACAGGCAGAAAGAAGAGTATGAGGCGTCCCTTGCTGTATGTAGGGAACAGAATGAAGAGCTTCAGGACAGGTTGGATTCTGCGGAAACTGCACTAGAGAAGGTCTTGGATCAGTACAATCCAGCTACTCCAAAGAGTCAGCCAGTGCCTGCTCCAAGCACCCCTGCAGGTCCCTCTGTTGTCCCCAAAGCTCCTCAAGCGCCCATGTTCTCAATGCCGAACGTTATCCCCCAAGGTGCCAGATGTCTGTTCGAGTCAATGAATCCAGGAGGTTTGAATGCTCAGTCCATTCCGTCTGCAACAGCATCTTCAATCCCCAAGGCAGGACCTTCCCAGGCAGCGCCAGGAACAGCGGCCCCTCCAGCGGCCGATTCCGGCACGCCAGGGACGGACGCTTTCAACACAGGTCTCCTAGAGACCCAAATGGCAATTCTTCAAAGCCTAAGAAACATAAGGGGTGAGAGCAAAGTCGATGCTGACAAACCCAAGGTGAAAGAAGCAGAGTCCATCAGCCTTCCGGAGTTCCCAAGTCCAGAGTCGTATCGTTCATGGAAAACGGCAGCTAGGGAAGCGGTCAGGGCAGCATCAGATTCTCCTGATGAGGCGTTTAAATGGGTGATGAAGGCCTACGACAAAGACGCATCGCAGGAATCCCTTCGAGACCCTGAGAAATTCCTCACCCTTGACACGAAACTTCTTGCTGCACTCACCAAAGTCGCTAGGGGAGAACTCTCCCGAGAAATCCTCATTTTTAAGGAGACAGAAGCGGCGAAATTCAGGGCGGTACGAGGACGACAGGTGCTCTACCTCTTCGATCAGTACTTCAAGACGAACGAGGAGGTTGGCTCACTGTACTCCGTGGAGGACCTGCTGAAAGTAAGGTTAATCAATGACGACCTTTCAGTGTTCATTAGCAACTGGGAATCTGTCATGTCTGGACTTAGCCACACACCGGACGAAACGACCCTAAGAGACATTTTCCTTCGTGAACTCAGGCAGTCCAAGAGGCTAAAGTACGACCTTGAAATTTACGACAGGGCAGCAGAGGGCACGGATCAGCACACGTACAGGTTTCTTGTGAAGTCACTTAAGGATCTTTTGACCCGAGAGCGCAAACGCAAGAACCGTGACCGCATCGCAAGATCTCACGGGGATAAGTACGGTGCCCCTGCCTCAAAGTCTCCTGGCCGAACTTCCAGCCCCTCTTCAAGAGGAGGCCGTGGCAGATCGCAGAGCCCAAGGCCAAGATCACCCAGCAAAGGTAGATCCCAGTCTCCCAGCAAGCCTAGGACACCTAGCCCAAAGGGAGTATGCTACGATTTCCTCAAAGGAACTTGTAAGCGAGGCAATAACTGCCCTTTCCTTCACAAGAAGAGATCATTGTCCCCCAAAGGCGACAAACAAAAGAAGAAAATCAACGTGACATGCAAGTTCTGGAAAGAAGGCAATTGCAACAAGGGTGACAAATGTCGGTTCCCGCATAAGGATATAGAGAAGCCGTCAGCTCCCGCACCCAAGTCCGAAGCAGCCCCGGCAGCTCCAAAGCCAGGGTCACCCAGGGCCAACTCTCCTGCTCCGCGCAGAGGGAGAAGTCCCAGGGCTAAGTCAAGTGACAAGGCCCCAAAGACGGCCGCATGCGCCATCGCGTTCGAGAATACAGCGGATCTTGAGATCTCGCCAAAGCTCGCTATGGTAGCGTCACACGACGAGGACTACTGGGAGGTAGACTTCACCGGCAACAAAATCATCCGCCATCACAAGAAGTACCGAACAGATTGGTATGTTCCTGACAATTCATGTCCTGTGAACCCCAAGAAGCTTAGGAGCCAAGCTAAGCTCGAGCAGGTTTTGCCGGTCTCCCCTTTTGTTGGAAACAAGATCTACAACTGGAGGAAGACCCCAACCAAAGGACCCGGCAGCACATGGGTAGGTAAGACGATCTTCTACATGCAAGAACTCCCTAAGGTGAGTTTCGACAGCACCGTAGAAATGATTGCCATCGAACCGGAAGGAAAGCAGAGAAAGCATGCCTACCTTCCCAGGGTTTATGATGAAGTCTATCCCACTGTCGAGGCATGTCCACGCTCGAATCCTAAGGATCTGAAAAGGGCTCTTGTGTGGGCAAAGCAGTTTGCCACCATGATCGAATGCATGATTCACGACACGCCTGCGGGATGCGAGTATGAATGCATGGAGGAAGGCTTCCTCTGTGAGGAGTGCGAGCGACTTGCACGTCCGTCATGTGCAGGTCTGGTCCCCGGCTTAGAGTTCCTAGCGGACACCGGAAGTGAAGAGGACCTCATCAGCAAGTCGGACTGCAGAACTCACTTCCCCGACATACCCATTGAACCTGCCTCACGTCCTGTTTCGTTGATCACCGCCAACGGGCCGGTAAAAGGTAATGAAGCCGTTAAGCTAGAGGTCCCTGAAATCAACAAAATCCTCGAATGCTACGTGCTAGATTCAACGCCGCCGGTGTGCTCTGTTGGTAGGAGATGTATGGATGAGGGTTTCGATTTTCATTGGTACGCAGGGAAGACGCCTTACTTCGTGACGCCCGAAGGCCGGAAACTTTACTGCAAGCTGCGCGGGCGAGTCTATAAGTGATTCATCTAGGCCCGGGGGGCGTGACGCGCAAGAGGGTTCAGGGCATTTGGAGCATGGGTTCCAAGCCCTGGACTTGAAAATGATTTGTTGTAGTAGGGTTTGATTATTTTTCCATCGATCAGTCAGCGCAAGAACAACAGCCTCTCCAAACAAGTATCGTCCCTTCCCAAGAAAACGCGGCACGTTTTGGAACAAAATCGTCGTGAAAGCTACAAACCTACAACTTGTGATGTAGCCAACCCAAACTGCAAACCGCAAGCAAGCATATCTTCCTGACTTTGTCGGCTGTTTTATGAACTCGAATTCCGCGATTTCTCAGCCGCCGGGCCGAAACTCGATTGGGAATTGGGAATCCGAATCGCAGCACAGTTCAGGCACATGACTCACGTGACAGTGACAGCTTGACAACTTATCATCCAATCTTGCAAGAGGACGTAGGCAGTAGGCATAGCCTAGCTTGCTTGAGGTGTTACATTGGATAAGCCAAGATAAGCCAGATCTTTTCGTTGTGTAGTGTCATAGTGCTATGGCAGAGCCTGCCATCTTTAGGCTTCCAGATCCTGGGGACGGTGAGCTTGAGGACAGAGAGTCCGAGTCAGAGGCCGAGGAAGCTCCCAGGTCTGCAGGTGCCCTGCGGACTGTTCGATATAGGGACAGACTTCGAAATGCTTCCCGTGCAGAGGTTTTGTTTCTGTATGCGAAAACCTGTGGCGACGAATCAGAATCTCTGGGCACCGCTGCTGCAGGGAATTATTTGTTTTGTGTTGCTGAGCTTGGGGGAAAATGCATCAAGCCGTTGGGTGCCCAAGAGCACTTGCAGCAGCAAGATACTTGGCGAGCTCGGCGTCAGAAACGTCGCGATCGAGATTTCGCCGCTAAGCAGATGTCCCTCCAGAACCAGACAACCCGAAACCAGATGTTCAAGTGCTGTTTGAAGTCTCTTTTTCGTTTCAGGGCAGCTGTCCAGTTGGGGCCTGCCCAGGCTGCAGTGGCAGGTGCCTGGTGCCGGGCACCTGCAGCTGCTAACCAGGGTGCGGTGACTCCTGTTCCTGCGATGCCCGCCTTGGCTGGCAGGTTGGCGGTTTTGCCTGCAGGGCAAGCGCAATGGGTTTTTCAAGCTGCTGCGCCAAGCGTCATCTTCGAAGCCGTTGCAGATCGCCAGGGCCTTTACACTTGCTTTGCAGACGGACAGGCGGCGGAGCCTGAAGTAGGCACTGCGAGGCGTTACCTAGGGCGTCCTTTCTGGATGGTTCGCTTGCCACCAACTGTCATGAAGCATTTGATGGAGATAGGCAAGGAGTTCGTGGTTCCTGGTGGGCTTGTGACTTCTTTGGGGCACCAGTTGCCCGGAACCGTTCCTGCTGCGGCAGAAGGAAGCCCCAGTGATGGTGCCGACAGTGGTTCCTCTTCCTCCTGCGAGATGAAGAAAGTGCGCAGGCCGGCCATGCAAGAAATCCTGTTGGGAAAGCTCGCTTGCAAGCTCAGCTCAACGGTAGGCATTCAAGATGTGGTTCGCACCGTCCTTCGAATGTTAGTGCCAGATAGTTTAGGTCTGGCAGACAACATGAAAGTGTCGCATGGGCATGTGCGGAATATCTTGCTAAAGCTTGATGCCTTGCATTCCTTGTCTCGCCGGTTCCTTGCCCCACCAGGTGGTGGGGCAGACAAGTCGCTGCGAATTGTCAGGTACATCAGTCCTGACAGTTCCCCGCAAGCGAATTATGATTATTTTTGTGCGACAGAAGAGTTGCTGCTCTATCGTTCCGACGAGCTTCCAAGGGATGCGGGTGGAAATGTAGCTCCTTTCAAAGGGTTTGAACACCAGAGGCGTTCGATGTTGTGTACAACAATTGCGAGAGGACAAGGAAGCACAGCTTCGAAGGCAAGCAAGATGGTACATATGATTGCCGTTGAGAGTGGTGCGTCTCTCTTTGAGACGTATCGTTCGGAAGTTCGGGGCTTCTTAAGCGATCAAGGAACGGAGCGAGGCATAGCATCGTTTCCAGTCCGCAGTTGCTCTGAGGTCCAGAGTATTGTGGGCGCTCAAGCTTTGGCGAGCGAGGCAATACAGGAGGATTTTCGTGAATTGCCGCTCTTTCATTCCGCTCTACACATACCGGGAACACTACACATAGTGTTTAACGCACTGGAATTCAGCTTGAAGCAGCTTGAAACCTGGCAAAAATTCGAGAAACAGTTGAACAGCATCACCCGTGTGTGCAAAGAAAAGAGTTACTCAGAAGTAATTCTTGTGAGAATGATGAAGCATGCGAGCCCCGAGGAGAGACGGTTGTTGCATCGGATGGATGACCTCTTAGACTGGAGGTGGGATTCGCTCGCAAGAGTGCTGAAGGTTTGGGTTCCTCTATATCCCACCTTCAAGAAATATTGGAACCCAGCTGTTTTTGGTGGGGACAGCTCGTCAGTCACAATTCGAGCTGTGACGGAAGCGTTGGCAGACGAGTGCCATTTCGACATGGCAGTGTGGACGCATCAGTTCTCTGCCGAGGCCACCAGGCTGGCCCACTTTTTCGAGGGTTGTCACTGCCATCAGGAGCAGCTGACAGACCCAGAAAACCGGGAAAAGATAAACTGTTGTTGGAAAGGCAGGCGCTTGCCTTGGCTTGCGGTTGGTAATCTCCAGGGAGCTTTGCAAGATGCCATGACAAACAACGAGATTAGTGTTCTTGCGCATCTCTTGTCTCGTTCTAGTGAAACTGCAAGTCGGATGGCGCACATGGCGGACACGTGCAACAAAGTATTTGTTGCCGTTATCCAGCAAAAGCTTGCGTATGCTCAGCAAGTACCATGGGTGTTTGCCGCAGCGTTTGCGGGGTATATGGGCGAGACTTGGGGCCGAGTGAAAAAGGTTCTTCGGCCACATCTTCAGAACGTTGACAACATGATCTCCAGTGGCCAAGTCGGCGCTCTAGACTCTGTTACACATGCTTTGTTTGGACCAACCGACACAGGCCGCATGCTCCGAGAGTTTCTGAACTCGGAGGATGACGTGCCCCTTGATCGATGGCCAGCGTTGTTTTGGAGAGTACAGGAATATGCCTTTGTTTCTTTGTCCGAGCGACACACGGAGAGAGAGCATGTCGGTGTCAAGGTTGCAGCAAACCGTGGTCTCACAAAGGCTGGGCCTGCAGTTGTCTGCAGCCGCAAGCGCAGAGATCAAGTGTTGGAGATGCTGGAAGATGAGAAACAGCTCGCTTTCTTGGTCAAAAATTGGCGCAGCAGGCGCCTTTGGAGTAGCCTGCTGGAGCACATGCTCACTCACGAAGAGGTTCGACTTATGGAGACGCCAAAGAGGCTTTCCCGCTTGTACGGGTATAGCGAGGAAGACCACTTCAAAGATTGCGAGGACTCTGTTCGCGCTGATGCCGTTTACCGCCAAACTTTGAGAGATCAGACTTTGTTACTGGCCGGAAGCTTCAAGCTTCCGAGTGCTTCCTACCAGGTAGTGAACTGGCTGAAAGGCCATTTGGCGACGGGCGTGTTTTTCAGTGTGTCCACGCATGTCTTTGAGCTACTTGTCGACAGGGGTCGGAGATGTGAAGACCCAGCCGCATCCTTCAGAACCGACGTGCTGCTGTCTATTCTGCGAGCCGACGTCCACCCTCGGGTAAGTGATCGTGCTTCGGTTTTCTGCTCGGTGCTGGATGCCAGGCCAGAAGCAAGAACGGATGCTCGTGTTTCGCGACCTGCTGCACACATCACAGACCCGAAGCTAGGCCGCCGCAGCTGTGTGGTTGTGCAGCGTTTCCACGACGTGGATGTTTCCCAGGGCGTGCACGGCCTTGGTGGAGATGTGCGGGTGGCGTGCACGAATGTGCGGATCGAGGTTCTCGACTTGGCACGGGTGTGCACAGCAGAGAACTTGAAAGCCTTTTGTGCAAACTGTTTGCTCTGGCGTGCTATGCCTGCGGAACTGGCCTTGGCTCTGGGAGACGAGTCCACGCAGCCAGGTTTGCTGCAGGAGCCGCAAGTGCAGAAACTTCCAGAGATTGTCTTAGACAGCGATCCTGCCTGCTTGTTGAGTCGACCGCCTCCGGATCCGCATGTGGAAGATGCCCTCGACATCCTGCACCCCCCTGCCCATGTCGTGCAGAATGCGGACGACTCTGCGGTGCTGCAGGTCTACGGTGCTCCGTGTAGCGACCGAGAAATGCAAGCTATCAAAGAGTTGCTGCGAGCAAGGGCCATCGGCATTGAATCTGCTGTGTATGCCACAGACCTTGAACACTTCGATGCTGTTGCACTGGAAGGCTTGCGTGACCGAGGTCTTGTCATCTGCGAGACTGATATGTTCTCAGATGTATCCGTCGCCTTGACGGGCAAGTTGACCTACAGTGCAAGCTTGGTGCTGGCACGGCCATTGTTGCTTTGGGAGCTTGACCAAACGACTTTGACTCGAGGCCAGATGCCAGGCCGATCAAAGTTGGAGTTAATTCGTTTGTTGTTTGTCTTGGGCTGGGAGCCAGGGCTGGGCCGGGAAGCGTGGCATCGCAAGCAGGGAGAGAAACGTCTTCCAGATGACGTTCTAGTTTGCAGCCTCCCCTTCCTCAGAGCTTTGATGCTGAGTCGGCTTATATGGGAAAAGCCCGGCAACTTGTCGGGCATTTACTTGAAAGGCCCCCAGCAGTATTATGAGTTCTTGGTGGATCAGGACGATCTCAGCAGCTTGCGGGATGCTTCTGCAGAGGAAATCAATGCTCGGTTCGCGCAGAAGAAAAAAAGACCTGCTGGCCGCAGCTTGACAAGAGATGCGGCTACAGGTCTGGAGCTTGACCCAGAGGCTGATGATGCCGAGTTAGAAGAGCTTGTGCAAGAGCTGCCTGAAAAGCTCATGCAAGCAGAAGAGCCGCAGCCAAGCATGGCCAGCGGTGGTAGACGTGTCGCTCCTCTAGAAATCGACTTGGGAGGCGGTAGGACACAGGTAGTGCATTTTGACAATTTCACACACTCCAGCGGTCAGCTCCGAGCATTCGTTGCTTGCGAGACACACAGCGGCTGCCGCTTGTACACGTTTGTACGGCATCATGGCAGCCGCAGGCGGGCTGCTGCCTTTTTGCTTGCTTGGCAAATGCGAGCAGCTCACCACCGCAGAGCTGAAGCTCACATTGCGGACAAGCCAAGTGAAGAGCAGGTGGATGCCATGATGCTCCGGATCGCTTGATGCAACACACGGCAGTCAGAGTGAACGTTTGAGGGTTTTTTTTTAGTTTGTTGCATTGTTTGGATGCAGGACACGTGTTGGCTGACTGTGCTGCTTCCGTTTGCTGCAAGAGTACCTCGGTCACTGTGTGCATGTGTGACTGCCCGTGCATGTGTGACTGCCCGCAGCCCCTTTCGGCTCCTTTGGGCTGTGCAGGGGCCAATGCATTGGCATTTCTCCCACTACGGAAGGCCGGCAGGGAGAAGTGTAGTCGAGTCTCGAAAGCTTTGCGGTGAGAAACCTGTAAAGTTACAAAGCTTTGAAACCCAGGCAGTCCTTAAGCCCCTAGAGTAAGAAGCTTGCTAACTCACAGAGCCAGATGCGGCCACCGTGTGCTCACCTGGGTTTCGGGCTGCGTTTTCGACGCTAACCCATTTCCCAGGCTGCACTTTGGATCGGCACGCTACCTGGTCTGTGGGCTGCACGAAGCTACCCTGGAGCTACAGGATGCACAGTAGTCAGTTTAGCGTCCCCGCTATAGGTGTAGCAGCAAGCCAGGTTGCAGGTGTCTGTTGGAACAGATTAGCCTCTCAAAAGCAAAGCAAAACCCCCAACACCTTAAAAAAAATTGCTCGCAGGTGGGTGCCGGTGGTCTACAACCAGTGGGGCGAGGCGCAGCTCCCACACCGGCCGCCCGCTGTTGCCGCCGCATCCGCCGGCGGCGGCGGCCACTTTTGCTGGCACGGGTGCAGCCCACGGTGCAGCCACAGGTGGCGGTGTTGCTGCTAACCCCTCGGGGGCTGCAGCAATGCCGGCGCCGAAAAAAAATCCTGGCCAGGTGGACCTAAGCAGCGAGGATGACGACGAGGAGTCTGAGGAGGAGGAGGCGGCTAAGAAGGACGAGGACAAGGAGCCGGACTCCCAGTCGCGGAAGGATGATATCGTGGTGGTGGACCACGACCAGGAGAAGAAGAAAGAAGAAAAGGGTGGCAAAAAGGAGGAGGCTGCTCAGAAGCGCAAGAAGAAGAAGGAGAGCAGCTCTTCCAGCGGAGGCAACAGTGAGTCCTCCAGCAAGAAAGAAAAGCCCCGTGCAGCCCCCGCTGCCAAGGAGGCCAAGCAGGCACACGAGGCCCAGGCCGACGAGAACGAGAGCGGCAAGGCCAAGGAGCCCAAGGAAGACAAGGAGGCGGAGGCGGCGGAGGGCGAGCCTGCAGCGCGGCCTGCGAGGAAGAACCGCAGCCGGCACTCAGCGGACGAGGCAGATGTCGTTCGCTGCGAGCACTGCTGGATGTGTGTGAAGAAAGAAGGCCTGCAAAGCCACCTGGAAAACAGCGAATACTGCCGCCAGTGGCGGCTCCACGCCGCCGGCCAAAATTTGGCCGGCCAAAAGCCTGCGGAAGAGCAGGCGAGCTCGGGTGCGTGCCAGTGCAGATACTGCTCACGGCAGTTCATGCGCAGGTGGGACATGCTGCAGCACTGCCTGGGCACGCACCCGAACTCTGACGAGGCTAAGGAATGCTTGCAGGCCATGCACAATAAGCGGAAGAAGCAGCGTGGCCCGCGGCGTGAAGAGAGCCGAGATGATGATGGCAGCCGTGGGCGCCGGAAGAGCCGCCAGAGCCGTGGCCAGGCAAGCTCTCGAGGCGGCGGCCAGGCAAGCTCTCGGGGGAGCCGGCCAGGCAAGCTCTCGAGGGGAGCTCCCGCGGCAGCGAGCACATGGACCGACGCTTCTCGGGCCACTCCCGCAGCCGCAGGGCGAGCGAGCCTGCGGCAAGCTCCGGCCGCCGTGCGCGGAAGGAGCCGACAGGGCAGCTAGGCCGCAGCAAATCATCGCCAAGGGATCGGGCCATGGTGGCGGGTCAGAGCCAGAGCCCTCAGATCCCCCACAAAGATGCTGGACATGCAGCAGCAGCAGTCCTAACATCGAAGATTTTTGGGCGAGAGGAAGAATCCTGGGCCTGGTGTCCTAAGATCCGTGCGATCCTGGACCCAGAGCCCTAAGATTCGGCTCTCGCAGAGGAGGCTAGGCCGCGGTAGCTAGGCCGTAGCCGTAGGGTAGGAGCCCGACTGGCCTTCACCCGCCCTTAGCTCACGAAAGCCTTCAGGCCCCAAGCAAAGCTACAGCTACTACAGCTTTTAAGCTTTTAGCCGGAAACCGGAAACCTGAACCCTTAGGCACCAAGCAAAATACAGCTACTACAGCTTTTAAGCTTTTAGCCGGAAACCTGAACCCTTAGGCACCAAGCACAACTGAAGCTGAAAAGGCCAAGTCGGAAGTAGCTCCAGTGTTCCACTCACCAAGCACTGCCGAGCACAGTCGTGCCAAAAAAGATTCGTTTCAGTTTTGTTTTTGCCGGGCATGTTGAACTCATAAAGGGTTTTAAGGCCACAAGAGGACAGAACACAGAAAACACAGTGAATTCTCAAGGGGGCGGCCCTGGGGGTCTTCGGGGGGGCTTTGGGGGCACTGGGAGGGCTCTGGAGGGCGTTTGCAGGGGATTTAGCACCTGTTTGGGGGTCTCGTGTTCGGGGTGTCCGGGGTCGTGTCGGGGTCGTGGGGTCGTGTCCGGGATGTCCGGGGTCGTGTCCGGGATGTCCGGGGTTGTGTCCGGGATGTCCGGGGCGGGGCCCGGGAAAGGTGTCCGGGGCGGGGCCCGAGGGTGTCTGGGGCCGTTTTGGGTGTCCCGCCCATGTCCCGCCCATGTCCCGCCATGTCCCGCCCATGTCCCGCCATGTCCCGCCCGTGTCCCGCCATGTCCCGCCCATGTCCCGCCATGTCCCGCCCGTGTCCCGCCATGTCCCGCCCATGTCCCGCCCATGTCCCGCCCGTGTCCCGCCATGTCCCGCCCATGTCCCGCCCGTGTCCCGCCCATGTCCCGCCAATGTCCCGCCATGTCCCGCCCATGTCCCGCCATGTCCCGCCATGTCCCGCCATGTCCCGCCCACGTCCCGCCATGTCCCGCCCTTGTCCCGCCCGAGTTCCGCCCAGCCCCGGTCCCGCCCACGTCTCATGATGTCCTTTGCGTCCTCTAAACTCTTTGCACAGCAGCCGTTTTCTCTCGAGGCTTTGTTTGTGTTAGCAGCAAAGAAAAAAAGCGCCAGGGGTATGCCTGGCAAACGCAAACGAGGTGACTCTCCAGTGCATGAGACCGATGCGACCCAGCCGCAGGCGGGCAGCAGCACACAGGAGCGATCCGAGCGATCCCGATCCCCGCGAGGGGAAAGGGTTGCGACTATCATTTGGAAGTGGTGCTGGAAACGAATGGAGACAGATGATGGGACCATTTGGTGGTGGCAATGGTGGAAGGAAGGGTCAACGAATGGAGACAGATGATGGGACCACTTGGTGGTGGCAATGGTGGAAGGAAGGGTCCAGAATCTGAGTGCGGTTTTTTTTTCAGCCCGACAATAAGAGTTTGCGGTGGAATGCTGTCGCCGACAATAAGAGTTTGCGGTGGAATGCTGTCGCCGACAATAAGAGTTTGCGGTGGAATGCTGTCGCCGAATTGCATGACTCAGAGATTGCATGATTGCCTGTCTCAAGGCCTTGCATGGAAATGGAAACAAGTGCATTGCAAGGGTAGACTGTGCCACCCAATTGCCTGACTGAGAGACTGCATTGCATGATTGCTTGTCTTTTTTCCGTGGGTGGAAATGTTTACATCAGTCCTGAGTTTGTCACTGAGAGTGAGCAAAGCCAGTTCCAAGAATAGCGTAGACAGCCGGAGCCATCATCCTGATTTCTTTTCTTTCTCAAGCCAAGCTTTTGTTTTTAGTGGGTTGCAGCATGATGGAGACTGGGGCAGCGAAGCTCCTGTATGCGATGAGTCCTTGGAGCTCAAAGCTGGGGCGTGCACCTGTGGTTGCTGAGCCCTGTGTAGGCATCTCTGCTTATCGAGAGTGGATGCAGAAAGCAGGGCTTGTTTACAGGCCATGCGCAGCCTACGATTTCAACATGGACTTGGTGCCGTTTTGGCGAGCTCTGCGAAACCAGGGTTTGCAGGGAACTTCGGAAGTCAAACTGGGTTTGCAAGAAGGGGACATCGAGAGGAATGTCGTGCTGTCAAAACTGTCAAGTGCGGAAGGCTTGATAAGCGGGC
Organism: Symbiodinium sp. CCMP2592; assembly: GCA_905221615.1. Taxonomy (NCBI): domain Eukaryota; class Dinophyceae; order Suessiales; family Symbiodiniaceae; genus Symbiodinium; species Symbiodinium sp. CCMP2592. Next base: position 275,144 of record CAJNDT010002624.1, on the reverse strand, counting down.
CCCCTTGTCAGCCTTTTGCCTCCACAGGTTTAAGGCAGGGCGCCCAGGACGAAAAAGGCCGCACAGATGTTTTTGAATCAGTTGTAAGCATGATATGTGAGGAAGGCTCGCGTGGCTGTCTTCTGTTTTTCATTCTGGAAAACAGCTCACATTTGGCTGATGCCAACCATGCTGAGTTTCTGAATGAGATGCTCTTGAGACTTGAAGTGTCACTGCCATATTTTTTGGTAGACACCGTGAAAAGGGATGCTGCGGAGTTTCTGCCAGTCAAGAGAGGTCGTTTTTTCATCAGAGGGCTAAGGAGAGACTGCCTGCCAGACCCCATGCAGGCGTTCCTCCCTGCCCCCCTGTGCTGCACGGATCTGCTCCCGGCAGTCACAGTGGAAGAGATTTTGGATCTGAGCTTGGCTGCGACCGATGTGCAGAGTTTGTGTGCAGGGCACGCTGCTAACCTCGCATTGTACAAGCAGACCATATCTCAGTGCATCGAAGAGCATCGTGCCCAAGGCAAGCCGCTGCCCTCGAACACGGTTGTTGTGGAGCTCGACCGAAACCCCTTGAGAACTTTCGGCGGGAAGTGGGGTTGGGGCAAGATCCCATCACTGAGGACTACGGGGCCACCTTTGTTTCTTCTGAGTTGCGAGGACTTGTCGAGGCCATGGCAGGTCATGCGACTGCACAGGTGGCTCAGCATCGCTGAGCGGTGCAGCGCTCTGGGGCAGCGTGCAAGCCACGCGGCCTTGTTCTCGAGAGACACCCATGCCCTGCATGCGATCGGGAACGCTCTCTCGCCAGTGCAGCTGGCCGCTGTTGCCTCGCCGCTCGTGGAGGCAGCGGTCAACTCTGGCGTGCTCACTGCAGGCAACCGTTGCAAAGCCTGCGCAGTGGAGCTTCTGCCGCACACGAAGCCACCGGGTACATCAGCAGCTTGTATCCTTGAAGAGACCCCGAGGCCAAGGGCCACAAAAGGTTCCAAACCAAAGGCTGCAGTTGAAGAGGCAACACAAAAGACTCGAAAACCGAGGGCCAAAAGCAGTGCAAAGCCGAAGGCTTCAACTGAAGAGGCAAGCCCAAAGACCCGAACCCCGAAGGCCAAAACAGCTACAAAGCCAAAGGTTTCAACTGAAGAGGTAACCCCAAAGACTCGCAACCCCAAGGCCAACAGGGTTCGAAAGCCAAGGGCTCCAACTGAAGAGGAAGCTCCAAAGACTCTGCCTCGTGACACCAGCGCAAAGCCAGAGGCTTCAGCTGAAGAGGAAGCCCCAAAGACTCTGCCTCGTGACACCAGCACAAAGCCAGAGGCTTCAGCTGAAGAGGAAGCCCCAAAGACTCTGCCTCGTGACCGTGACACCAGCACAAAGCCGGAGGCTTCAGCTGAAGAGGAAGCCCCAAAGACTCTGCCTCGTGACACCAGCACAAAGCCGGAGGCTTCAGCTGAAGAGGAAGCCCCAAAGACTCTGCCTCGTGACACCAGCACAGCTGGTTTAGATGGCACCCAGGACTTACCACGTCACCAGCCAGAAGGCAGCACCCAGGACTTACCACGTCACCAGCCAGAAGGCAGCACCCAGGACTTACCACGTCACCAGTCCGATGACTTGGAGCTAGAGCTTGAGCGACTGGTTGACGAGCTTTTTTCGGATGATGATCCGGGCATGGACGTTGATGATGCTGCGCCACAGAGTCCACTCGTCCTGAGTGAGAAAGCAACACACCTCTTCGAGTGTTTGGCTAAAGCCAAAGCTTCATCCAAAAACTGGCTCTCGCCAGCAAGCAAGAGCTCCAAGAACGAATCTGAGCCAGCACAAAGCTCCGGAAGCAAGGTTGGCGACAGACGGAGGCGTTCTACTAGCTCAGGGCGAGACATGCCAGAGAATGCTCAGCGCAAGCTGCGTTTCCCACCTCACTTGAACCTGCCAAAAGAAGCGATCCACCTCTCGGATTCCGACTAGCGCTTCTAAGCGGTGTCGGTTGCCATGGTGGCGGTCTGCCTGTTCGTAGATAGGACCTGCTAGGATGGTAGGTGGATGAGCAGATGTGTGTGTGTGTGTGTGTGTGCACACAGCAAGCTTGAGAATAGTGCAAAACAGTCTTCCGATAACCCTTCTGTGTTCGCTGAGTAAGCTTGCCGGGTAGTTCCCTGATGACAGCCATTGAACTCAGGGTTCTTGTTTTTGTGTCTTGCAGCGATTTGTTTGGCTCCACAAGCCCCTCAGCTCCCACACTCGTGCTCCCCTGCCCCGCAGCAAGCATGACAGATGCCCCGGACCAGGAGATGCCTCAGAGCATCATGTGCATCAGGTGTGAGGAAGAGACAAGCATCTTGACGAGCTACCCAACTGGAAGGAACTGCTTGAGGCGGATCTGCTCCTGCTGTTCGTCCACAGACCGGTGCCTCTCTCGGATGGCTAAAGCACCGAAGAAGGGCTCTGCCGAAGAAGCCAAAGAAAGCGAGGAGGCCAAGAAAGCTCGAAAAAGCGCTGAGGCCCTGAGGGGAAGCGTGGCCAAGATGGGTTCCTCGGAGCGTGCCCAGTGGTACCGCCAAGAGAAACGGAAGCGGGCAACCGAGTCAAAGAAAAGCCGCAGGACCTTCGCAACGGCAGTGGGGGCCTTGGAAGAGACTCGCCAGACTGGGAACGAAGATTGCAGCGGCTCACGATACATGACCCCCCGCGACTGGTGCGCACGGGAAATGATCCTGAAGCAGTACAGTACCTTGGAGGATGCTATGGTAGCCTACGAGCAGCGCTGCACAGATCCGGACGTTGTGACCAAGGAGATCAACGGGGAACTCTGCCTCCGGGTCAACAACGGAGGTCTGGAAAATGTCGTGGACCGCCATACCGTTGCAGCATCCGTGCGGCAGCGGACTGACCTTGGCGATGGCGAGCAGCTTGATGGTTTCGAAGAGGAAATCGGACCTCGCATGAAACGTGCTTCTGACAAGCTCCAAACAGAGCGGCTTCTGTCAGAGCAGCAGGGCAAGCAGGCCTACGTTCCGGCCGTCGCGGTGCGACGAGATTTGGAGCAAGAGAAGGAAGTTGCTGAGAACAGAGCTGCTGAATTTCAGCAGCAAGCCTTGGCACTCAAGGAGAAAGCTGATCAAAAGAGGAAAGAGTTGAAGGAGAAGCAAGCAACCCAGCTTCCCTCCTTGGCAGTGGCAAAGCTCAGCCTCACCAACGCTATCCACAAGGCAAATGCTTCGATGTCCGAGCTGTTGAAGCGTCAGAAGGCCACAGCAGACACCTTGTGCAAGGACTTGACGAATGCTTTGTGCATGTCAGACGTCCCCGTGAAGAGAGAAGCCGAGGAAAAGACGAAAGTGCTGAATGGCAAGATCAAGGACCTGGAGACTGCCATGGAGGAGTCCATCGCAGAATGGAACACCAAGGCTGGTGACGAAAGCCTTGACATCGAAGCCATGGTGTCAATGGAGAAGGATCTGGCAGCCTACATGAAGGAGTGGCACCTTGGCAAGCACTGCCAGGCAGTGTTGGACACGAAGCAGCAGATTAAAAACTTCCGCGAATTCACCTCAGACTGCAAGAAGGAGGTGAAGAAGCGGGACAAGCTGGCCGCGAAGGCGACAGTGAGGGGTTCGAACAAGAAGGCCAAGCTTGATCATCCGAACAGCCAGGCAGCTGCCGAGACCCCCGCCTTGGTGGTCAATCTGTTGAAGCACCTCAAGGAGAACCCGCTTCCCGATGAAATCATCAACTGCGCAACGGAGCCAGAGGATGAGATGACAGTGCCCCTTCTGCTCCCACCAACGCCGATGGAAGGCTTTACCCGGGATGTGACCCGGCACGAGTATTACAGCGAGCAAAAGAAGTGGGTGGAGCAGATGCTGCTGAGGAGCAGCCAGAAGTATTCGTGTGCGGTGGTCACCAGAGACAATGTGGCCAGGCCCTTCTTGCAGCAGCTGGACCAGATCCTGCCGGTGCCACTGCGTTCCGTGGCACGACCCTCGAGCAAGGAGCTGCAAGAGATCTGGCAGTTGTACTTTTACCAGATGGCCGGGGACTCCGGCCGCCTCTCGATGTCCACTGACTGGGGCTTGCCCGAATTGCGCATCTGCTGCGAAGGCAAGGAGATCTACTTGGGGTTCCCCGTGAAGAAGCTAGCCGGCAACACGACGGCCGAGATGCTGCAGCACCTGGAGCGGATGCGTGCAGAAGAGTTCCTCACGGCAGTTGAGCGGGATGGCTGGTGTGTGACATGCCGCCCTGGGAGGGGAGTCGTGCTGCCCACGAATTGTTTGTTCGTTCATCTGAGCCTGCAGGGACCTGAGACCTGCCACGGAGCCAGGATTCACATCGTGTCTGACAAAAGCCTCCAGACGGCTCTCACTCACCTGGAGAGGCAGGTCCAACAGGACCCGACACTGGAGTCCAAAAGAACCGGCCAGCTGCTGAAGTGGATCCGCGAGAGGTGAACTGTGCGGCATCCTTAGCGTCCAGGCTGCAGCTTCTGCTGCTAACCTGTGACCTTATGGATCATTCACCTTGGCTTCGTGGCTGCCACTGTTGGCTACCCACTTGCCTGCTCCCCGCAACCCCATCTCATCGGGGTGCGGTTTTTAACAGTTGTTTTCGGCAGGGGTGCTGCTTCGCAGCTATCCCTTCGGCAGGGGTGCTATCCTGTGGGCTGCTGCTTTTGCAGCTAACCCATCGGCAAGGGTGCTGCTTCGCAGCTATCCCTTTGGCAGGGGTGCTGCTTGGCAGCTACACTGTGGGCTGCTGCTTTTGCAGCTAACCCATTCTTGCCTTTTTCCGAACCCTGGGAAGATACAACTGACACCAAGACGTGCGGGAGAATAGTGGGATCAGCGTCTGAGAGCAGAGCCTTAGGACTAGGACAAGTACAGACCTCAGCAGTATCTGAAGCTGTAGGCTCTGGAGAAGCGGTTTGGGTACACACTCGTGCTTACTGTTGAGGTCGGGTTTCTCAGGGTGTTACTGTGCACAGTGTCACCGGGTTCCCTGTCAGCCAAGCTTCACTTTTGAAGCTTGCAAAGGGATGTATCGATTCACCTGTGAACAATCTGCTCTCAGACAACCCACAAACAAAAAAGTTGTGGGCCAAAGCCGTAGGGCCGTAGGGAGTCCTGGGTGTCCGGGGTTATGTCAGGAGTTTCGGGGGGGGGGACGGGGTTGTGTTGAGGGGGTGTCCGGGATGTCCGGAGTGGTGTCCGGGGTGGTGTCCGGGATGTCCGGGGCATGTCCGGGGCATGTCCGGGGCATGTCCGGGATGTCCGGGGCATGTCCGGGGTTGTGTGTCCTGAGGTCTGTGTCCCGAGGTCCCACCCAAGGTTTATGCATTAATATCATCTAGGATGGGACAGGGGAGAGCATTTGCTGTACTGCTGCATTTCATGAACCGCAGAAGTTAAGCTCTGTCAGTTTCGGTGTTGAGCGGTGTGCCTTTCAGGATGTCCAGCCAACGTTTGTTCGATAGCCAAGTGATGCTGGACAACGACTCTGTGCTGTTCGACAGCCAGGTTGATCCAGGGACTTGGGCAGCGGGGCGCACGTTGGCTTCACCGGTTGTGCCTGCTGCTAGTTCTACTGCAGTGCACCAGACTGGCCTGAAGCGCAAGAATGCATGCCTGGAATGGGAAGGCGATTTTCCAGACACCCAGGTAGAGCTGTATCCGCCGCCTACTATCGTGAATATCAACGAGGACCCAAGCCCAAAACCGAAACCCCGCAATGAGGTGGCTGAGAAGTCCTCAGAAAAGTCCTTGCAAGAACAGCTAGAAGCCTCCCAGTCGAAGGTGAGTGAGCTGCAGGAACTGAACAGAACTCTGCACTCCAAAGCCGCGGAGTTAGCACAGCAGCTGGTGCAAGTGATGGAGGAAAAAACAATCTTCTGGCTGAGAAGCATGCGAAGATGATCGCTGACTTGAGGGTGATGCGTTCTGCCCGCGAAGAGCTTGACGAGCTTTTGGATCTTAATTTTGATGACGACGACGATCAATGCTGAGAAGCAGTTCCTGAGGCTTGGCCTTGAAGTTTCTGTTGCCGTCCTGGCTGCTGGGGAGCTTTTTCAGCCAATGCAGTTTTTGGCCACGGGCCGCAGACTTTTCATTCAGGGCAGCAGGCTCAGGGTGCTACCGCGAAGGCTTCGCGATGCGCCCAGTGCCAGCCGCCTTGAAGAAAGAGGCTCATGGGTAGTATGTATACGGCTAGAAAGGCAGGGGAATGCAGGGGACTACAGAAACCAGGTGCTCCGAGCGTGAGTGTCGGAACAGTGGAAAAAGAGGACCTGAGCTTGTGTAGTTTCTGAACGGTAATAGGGATGTGTTATGGGCCTTGTTAGGGAGGGTTTTGGACTGGCGAGGGCTTGTGCGTGCTACCAGAAAAGGACCGATTTTGTTTCAAGGGGACGTGTTTTTTTGGTTGGGAAAACGCAGCTTTTGAGTGAACGGTTTAAACCCTATTAGAACGAATGCAATTTTTCTAAAACGGTTCATAACCTTTTTTTATTTCGACCCCGTTTGCAGCAAGGGTTAACGCCCCCCGGGCCTAGATGAATCACTTATAGGCGAGTCCCGGTAATTGGGGATGGTACAATCGCTGTTCCCGCCAAGGATGAGAAAGCGGCTCATTCGCCAGTCATCCAGGCAACATCGGGTTTTCCCCGTTCAGCGGCCTATTAAGGCACGCCAATGCAGCAGAATCCGAGCCGGAAGGCGAATCCTCGGGCAGTGGCCTCGACCCCAGGATCGAAAAAGCACTGAAAGAGGCTGCTCCGTTAGGTATAAAGGCGGAGTACTTGAACAAACCAGGTTGGGTTTCGCATCCTTCCTTTCCACAGATGATCGTGGGGCACTTTCCCAAAACCTTTAGAACGCCTGCTACAAGGTTTCCAAAGCACGTCATCCGGAGTACTTGGACTTATGTCAAGAAATGGCAGGAGATCGAAAAAGACGTGGATGTAAGGACGTTGGACAATCGGGTAGCCAAGCTCCCTTCTGATGCCTGCATTCTCAGTGTAACGATCTTTAAAAGACCTGTTGATGACCCCGAGCCGGAGCCTGACAGCGAAAGAGAAGCTGAAGCTGACCCAAAGGACGAAAAACGTTCAGCCCAGCTCAAGCTGCAGGCCAATAGCCCGGAGCACAAATTCACCCACCGTCCTAAGAACCCTTTCTGCAAGGTATGCCAAAAGGCCAAAATGCTAGCGTGTTAAACATTCTGCCAGGAACAGTAACACAGCTAGTGCAGTACAGTTAATGTACAGGAACAGCCGTCACGCACACGCGACGTGCAGGCTCGAGACCCCAGGACACACCGTGCCCAGGAACAAAAGTGTCCGACAGTCTTTGTGGGTAGGAACCCTTAGTGAAGCCCGTTCTTTAACATGGTAGCGGAGCTGCCTCCAGGAACCTCCTTGGCAGCGATGATGCTACTCGTAGCCATAGGAACCATGATGCTCGGCGCCATGGCAGTTTGCCTCGTTGCCGGATGGAAGCAGATGCGCGCAAATGAGCAGATCACCAAGAAGACGGAGACAGTGCTCAACATGCCCACGCTCAGGATCGCAGTCCGTTCAGGAACAAAGTACCACCGCAGAGGTTGTGGACACCTTCGCAACCACAACGTGACAGCAGGAAACGCGCGAGACTTTGACGCTTGCAGCGATTGCTACCCCGACCGAGTGTTGGTGGAAGAGAGAGAGAAAAGGAACATGAAGTGCTACGGTTTGGCAGCATGTATGGTGCTGCTGGTTGGTTTCGCACTGGGAAGCCTCGCAACTTTGTGCGGGATGATCTTGGTCCCAGGAGCAAGAAGTATGGCGGTGAGACCGTGGCAGGCCCTTGGCAACAACGAGGAGACCAAGGAAGAACTTGCCCTTGGAGACGCCTTACCCTCCAAGGATGTGAGCCGTGGGAGAAAGGAACTCACTTACGTGGAGAGCGACGAGAGCGAGCTCATGGCAGTGTGGTCGAGCAGAAGGAAGCCCAATACGCACCGGAACCGCTACAGGAACTACGACGTGTACGGCGAGTACTACCAGCAAGGCTACAACGAGTGCAGCGTGAACCCCGACGGCACCAACGTGAACACGATCAGGAACACAAACGCGTACACGATTAAGGACTATGTGGAGATAGGAAAAGTCATGGTACCGTACGCTTTGTTGTGCATGAACCAAGTGATGAACGAGCTCTACAGCGTCGTTAGCGTGACCGGCGAGTACTACACGGAAGAGAACAGGAACGGCAACCAGAACACCGAGAACCAGGAGAGTGAGAGCCTTGAGTCAGGCTACGCCCCTAGGTACCTAGTAAAACAACAGCGAGAAGTACTGAGGAAATTTGTACAGGAACATGTTCACAGTTTCGTAGAAAAGCTAGCAACTGTAGGAAAGAAGTTTCACGACGTCGTGCATGTGATAGTTCAGGAAGTCATTTCCAACAGAGTTGTATTTCAAGGAATTCGCATAGCAGTGTTCTTAGGAACCCCAATGGGACTGATTACTTGGATCACCCTGTCGTACTATTCTAGTGTGTTTTTCGCAAGAGCAAGCAACCGCTCAAAGCACCAAAGGAAGACAAGAGGAGAAAGGAGAGCACAAGCAGTGTGCAGGAAACAGTGCAAGTCGCTACTTTTAGCAGCACTAGTGTACAGCAACCTTGAAACAGCAAAAGGAATGGAGGATGCATTGAAGGCACTTGCCGAGATCAATGCACAGACCTTACAAGGAATACAAACACTAGCAGAGGAGATCAGGAACTCAGCAGCTTCAGGAAGTCAAAGAGAAGCAGGACTTACACAAGCATTCCAGGAAACCCTGACAGCAGTTCAGGAACAGCAGAAGACAGCGCAAACAGCGTTGGCAGACGCCCACACGAACGCAGCAACGACACTTGAGGAGATAGGAGCATCTCTGGAGAAAGCAGTAAAGGAACAAAGAAAGCCTGGAGAAGTGGAGTTGCACAAGCTGATTAAAAGCCCCGAAGCATTTTCCCCAGGAACATGGCAAGAAGAGAAGAGTGGATGGACAGAGTTCAGGAACAGGATGCGGATCTGGCTTGGAGCAGTGGATTCCAACATGGTGAAGATCATGGACATCGCCGAAAGGAACTTAAAAGATGATAAGCAAGTGAAGATGGCTGAGATGTCTGCAGAAGCAAAGGAAACAAGCAGACGCCTGTATAGTGTTCTTTGTTCATACACTAAAGGAAGGCCGTACCGAGTTGTAAAGCATGTAGCTGAGGAGAACGGTATGGAAGCTTACCGTATGCTACTCAAGGAATATCAACCAACGAATCGTGCGAGATCGTTGGAGTTGTTTCACAACATTCTCAACTACAAATTTGCTCACAACAAAGGAATTGCTGAGAATATCCTCGAATATGAGGAACACATCGAGAAGTACGAGAAGGCTACTGGAGAAAAGGTACAGGAGAATTTGAAAGTATCTACTCTTATTCAAGGTATGAAACCTGACGTGAAAAGGCACTTGTTGCTCAACATGGATGAGAAGACACAGTACAATACTCTTCGTCAGTACCTTGTGAACTATGAGTCAACCGAGCGTTGGACTAACTCTTTGGCAGCCCAGCAAGGAACACCTCACCGAACCACAACAGACTTGATCGACAAAGGTGATGACCATGGTGGTCTTGCAGCAATGGATATCAACCAAGCATGGTACAAAGGAAAGAAAGGCTATGGCAAAGGTTATGTTCACCATAAAGGCAAAGGTAAAGGAAAAGGCAAGAAAGGTGGAAAGGACTTTGGAAAAGGTTACGGCTTTGACAGCAAAGGCAAAGGTAAAGGTAAAGGTTTCGGAGGTTTTGGCAAAGGCAGAGGTCGAGGCAACTGGAAAGGCCGAGGTAGAGGTTTCAGAGGTTACAAAGGAAAAGGCAAAGGTCGAGGAAGAGGTTTCTTCAGACACAAAGGAAAAGGTAAAGGCAAAGCCCAAGCAGCTACAGGAGTGTGTCACTACTGTCATAAGTATGGACATTTCGAAGCACAGTGCAGACAGAAGATGCGTGACATGGGTTACCAGGCCAGGAACGTTGACCTTGAAAACCAGAGCGAGCAAGCGAGCACTACAGGTACTTCTACTCAGGCCCCTTCGTCAGCCAACAAGACCTCAACAAGCCAAAGCCAAGCAAGCCAAGGAACCCAAAGACCAGTGATTAGGATGGTCTCCATGTACCACATGGGAGACGAGCCCACAAGCTTTCCGGAGGAATTCGCGCTGAGTGAGAACTCTGAAGAGATAGAGATTGAGTACTTCGGAAGAGTTTTGCGGGTTGTTGGTGAAGAAGTTCAGGAAGAGAGGAGTGAGACAGAAGAGTTTTGGATTGGTGATGAAGATGATGAGTTTCAGGACTGTGATGAGGTGAGTGATGATGCATGGTTGCAATGGCATCTAGCAGGAACTCCGATAGGAACTCAGGATCGTGGATACTACTTTGAGTGTCCCAATGGATGTCATGAAACACCGTGGCACCCAAACATGCAGGAATGTGAGAACGGATGTCACCATCCTCCTAGAAGGAACAGAGTAGAGAGAACAGCACCCTCAAGGACCATCACCAGGTTTGCGCGTGCAGCAAGGAACGCGAGAACTCGAGAGATCGAGGTCGTGCTGGATTCAGGAGCCGACATTTCGTTGGCACCGATGTGGATGAAGAAGTATGGAAGAAAGGCACCCAACACTACCAAGGTAGTTTTGCGAGATGCACAAGGATCTCGGATCAAGGTTTCAGACCAAAGGATCATTGAGGTTGAGTTTCGGGATGTTCAAGGAAACATTGTGAAGGTTGAAGAAGTGTTCTTGATTTCATCGGTTGTGCACCCTCTTTTGGCAGTAGGTAAACTGTTGAAGAAAGGCTGGGAGTTCAGAGATGGAACAGCAACAGGCACTTTCCTAACAGAAGGAACAACCAAGATCGCAGTGAACTACAACAACAACTCACTTACAACAAAAGCCTTTGTGAGAGCAGTCAACTGGGAAGCAGAAGCAAAACCTATCCCTATGTACTTGTGCGAGAACTTGAAGGAACTCATTGAAGAACAGCGTGTTGGTTGGACCAACTGGCGAGACCCTTACCAAGTCCACTTCAGCCTAGGAACCTCAGAACACGTTGATACTTACTTGATGTTTCCACCAGGAAAGTTCGCATATCGAGCAGTGCTTATTGAGGATGATGATCAGTGGTATCTGTTGCATCACAGCATCATGTTTGAGGAACTTGAGGAACCGTTTGGAACAATCTTCGATGGCAGTAAGGAGTACCGCACGCTTACGCTAGTATCGCTCAAGGAATTTCCACTGAACCTCATAGGCACCCCCAAGGAAGATGAGGATCGAAAGATGTTTGAAGAGTACACTGAGGATGCATGGTCAATCAGCATGGATGGCACTACACTCACGAGGTACCACAACTCGTTGAGGAAGACTTTGTTCAATCCTCGAGATACCAATGACATTCCAGTAGACATTGGAAACCTCAAACCAGACAGGTACACGTATGGAGAAGAACCGATCAATAAGGATTTCTTTGAGGATGACAAGTTCTGGACTTTGGATGAGCCTCACAGAGACCCAGAACCACTAGGAGGTTTATCCTGGACAGGACGAGTGTATTCGAACTCATTGAACCAGTGAACCCCAAGGCCAGAAGACCAAAACAGAAGGTTCACCAACTGGACACGATCCCAGAACAGGAAGAAGAACAGGAAGAGACCTCAGAGGCCCAAGCACCAGCACACAGGCATGAACTTGCAGGAGAATTGTCTTTTACATTCAACGGTCATGAGTACAACCAGCAGAACAGCCTCAAGGCCCTGAGAGAGTTGTGCAAGGAACTAGGAGTCTCAAAAGCTGGCTCTAAGCAAGAGATTCTTAGAAGGCTCAGTAGATCCATTATGGAAGCAGAAAGGCACATGGAACTTGTTTCAGGCCAGAAGAAGTACAAAGAGTTTCTAGAAGCTGAACCTCTGAAGGTACCCAAACAGCCAAAGCCGGAGGAAGTTGCAGTGCATAATCTCACACACTTACCTTATGCATCGTGGTGTCCGACGTGTGTAGCATGCAAAGGAAAAGAGTCTCCACACCTTCGTGAGAACCCAGAGAAGGAAAGATCTTCAAGACCAACTTTCTGTATGGATTTCTGTTTTACAGGAACAAGTCATGATGAGGCACCAGCGGCAGTAAGTCTTGTGTGTGTTGATTCTTGGAGTAGGAACATGGTCTGTATCCCGACAGCATCTAAAGGAAAAGATCTTGTAGAGCACCTTTGCGAAGGAGTGACCTACTTGAGTACTCAGCTTGGATATGGAACCATCAACTTGAAGGCAGACAACGAAGGAACAATGATGAAGCTGAAACAGGTCATCCAGAAGCAGCGAGCAGCTTTAGGTCTAGGAACAGTCTTGCAGGACGCAGTCAGTGGCCAGAAGGAAACCAACGGCATGGCAGAGAGAGCAATTCAAACCATTAGGAGACAAGGAACAACCCTGATTAGGCACCTTGAACACAGAACAGGAACATATATTGCTCATACTCATCCAATCTTCAGTTGGGCTTTCAGGCACTCGGCATGGACCTTGAACAGGTACCATCGCCATTCCTCCACAGGAATGACTCCGTATGAATTTATGGCAGGAAGGCCTTACGAGGGCCAACTCGCCGAATTTGGCGAATCACTTTTGGTTTTGACCAATCGTTCAGGAACACGTGCCAATAGGAAAGGTGACCCTATTTGGTTGAGAGGAGTGTTTTTAGGAAAAACAGACAACAACCTCTTCATTACGTGGCACATGGACGGCATCAAGACAAGCCGTAGCGCAAAACGTTGCTTGGAACACTTCGACGTGAAAGGAATAAGTAGCGTAGGAATTCACACTTGGGAAGTGAAGCACACTACACTGGCAACAAGGAACATTCCCAGGAAGAACATTCCAGGACCAATTGCAGAGGCGCCACCTGTCATGGATGGAGCAACTCAGGAACAGTCGGTCGAGGACTCGGCACCTTCCGCACCTTCAGGACCGATCGCAGGACCGATTGTCATCCAAGGCGGGGACTCTGCAGGGAAGTCAGGACCTACTAGGACAACCTACCTAGAGAGCAAAGCGAAGCAGGCACAGAGCAAGAGAAAAGCAGAAGAAGAACTTGAGCAGGAATACGACCAAAACAAACACGACGAAGCAGCTTCAGACCCAACGTCTTCTAGTAGCAGCAGTAAGGAAATGGACGCAGCCTCAGAAGAAGAACTCATCCCAGACAGCGCAATGGCAAGTGAGCTTCTTTCAGCTAGAGGACCAGCACCTCTTAGGAAAATGGAATTTGACGATGTAGGAACAGGTTCCAAGATCCCGAAGATTGATTCTCCGAAGAAGAAGTACCCTCCGTTCAACGTAGGAAGAGTATTTGAGCACAATGATGAAGAACTACCTGAAGCAGAACCAGGTACAGAGGACATTTTCTGGGAAGATTCATATTCGGACATTGGCGATTCCGATGAGGAACAAGACATCTTCAAGAGCGAAGATTCTGGACCTCCAGAAGTTGCAGAAGCCCAGTTGCAGGAACTGGATCGTGAGGCAATGCTCACAGAGATCAACAGACTCACCGAGATGAAGGCATTGGCAAGGAAACCCTTGCAAGAACTCGAGAGAGAAGAGGAGAGAGAGACAGAAGAAGAAGAGAGCAACCAAGGAACAAAGTGGTTGACGACGAAATTCGTCTTCGATTGGCGATTCAGGAACGGCCGATGGATGCGGAGAGCTAGGTTAGTAGCGAGAGAGTTCAAAGGAGCAGAAGTAAGGAACGACACGTTCAGCCCAGCTACGAGCGCATCGTTGGTGAGACTTATCCCGATCTTGGGATTACAACAGGAACATTCCCTGTACTCCATTGATGTCAAGGACGCATTCTTGCAGGTCCCACAAAGGACTCGATGTGCATGTCAATTCCCGAAGGAATATGTGGATCTGTTTGGCGACCAGGACCCCAGTTGTAGGAACGAAGGTTTGTTACTGCTTAGAGTACTTCCAGGACAGCGAGATGCAGCACTACTATGGAGTGATCATTTTGCAGGAACCCTCAAAGAGCAGAACTTTGATAGGAGCAAAGCTTGCCCTACTTTGTTTCGTGACGACAGGAACAGCATACTTGTTGTGCATGTAGATGACATTCAGGCAGCAGGGAAAACAAGGCACCTAGAGCCCAAGCTAGGAAAGCTAGGAGAAACCTACGAGCTAAAGGTTGAAGGCCCCTTCTTGACAGAGCAGGAACTTGAGGTAGGAGAGTCACACCAGACAATCCGATTCCTTAAAAGGAAATTCAGCTACCACAATCACGAGCTCCACATCACGAGTGACCCGAAGTATCTTGTGAAGCTTAAGGAAGAACTGAAGCTTACCAGCAAAGCCTCGAAGCCAACTCCGTGCACCCAAGAGTCGCAGGAACAGGACAACACTCAGACCTTGAACCAGGAACAAGCGGCATCGTTCAGGAAAAGCGTTGGCATACTCTTGTATGTCAGTCAGGACCGCCCTGACGTGCAGTTTGCCGTGAGAGGTTTGGCCTCCAAGATGTCGGAACCAACACATGGTTCTTGGAAACACTTAGTCCACCTAGTGCAGTACATGTCGAGAACTGAAGGATACCATTTAGTGTACAGGAAAACGCCTAGAGGACTCAGTAATCTCCATGAATCCATCAGGAATGGTAACTACGACTTTACAGGAATAAGGCCCAAGGAACACCACCTTTTGGAAGTCTTCAGCGATTCAGATTGGGCAGGAAAGAAGGACACAAGGCGCTCAACATCTTCAGGAATTGTTTGCCTAGACGGTCAGTGCATTTACTCCTTTTCTAGGAACCAGAAGTCGGTTAGCTTGAGCAGTGGTGAAGCAGAGTACTACGCAGGAGCGTCAGCAGCGTCAGATTCTATATTGTTGAAGGAAGCAGTAGAATTCTTGACCAGGAAACAATGCAAGGTACACTTGTACATGGATTCTTCTGCAGCTAGAGGAATTATTACAAGGCAAGGTGTAGGAAGAGTCAAGCATTTGCAGATCAGGACCCTTTTTCTTCAAGACCTCCACAAAGAAGGAACAATTAGTGTTCACCCAGTAGGAACCAAGGAGAACACAGCCGACATAGGTACCAAGCCCCTTTCAGCGAAACGTATCAGACTGTTGTTGCACTGGCTAGGTTTTCAAACCAGCGAGAACGAACCAGTAGGCAGAGAAGAGCTCAAGGAACACAAGGCCCAAACACAAGCTAAAGCAGTTGTAAGAATGATCAAGAGCCCAGGAACTTTGTCTTTTGCAGCTTTGTTGTTTGCAGGAATTTCAGGTATTTCAGACAGTCTTCAGATTCAGAGTTTCAAGGAACAGTGTTTTGAGAGTTGTGTTCAGGAAGAAGAGTTTCAGCCAGACTTTCAGGAACATGTTTTCTGTTGTGCAAGTGCATGTGAGCAGGACGGCATGTGCAGTGACACGAGTGCATGTGAGCTAGGAACGTCTGCAGGAACAGCGCATGGAACAACATGTTGTGAGATGCTTTCGCAGCTCAAGGAACTCTGCGGAACACTCGCGGAACGCTCAGGTATCCAGGAACTAGTTCGCCCGGTAGCAGAAGGTCAAGGAACCTTAGAACGACAGAGCCAAGGAACCTTAGCAGCCATGGAAGCAAGCGCGAGTTCGAGCAAGAACACAGCGGAAGTTTTCAAGGAACTTGAGATTTTGAAGGAAGCGGCGACAGCCTTAAGGAACGCTTCTGATGAAAGGAACTTGATCGCGGAGTCGATCAGGAAGAACACAGAGGAAGCTGCGCGTTTGCGCAAAAGCCAGGAACACGTGGCTGGTTGTGTGGAGTCCTTGACAGGACAAATCTACGACGTCAAGCACCAGGTTCAGGAAATGGCCGAACAGAACGACAGAGACCGGCAACAGGTCAAGGAACACATGGCCTTCGTCCTAGGTACATGTGACGCCGTAAAGGAACAGCTGAACCAGATGATGCAGGACTTCTACGAGCAGCAGCAAGAGGAACAAGAAGAAGAGGAAGAAGACGAAGAAGAACAAAGGAAAAGAGAAGCCAAGGACCGAGAACTAGAAGGTGAACTACGTCGTGAAGGACACGGACAAGGAACAGCACCGTCGAGAGCTACGTCACCTACGTCCCAGGAAAGGAAGGAATATTCGGACCGAGGCTACTTCGAGGGCATCCAGGAACGAGAGCAGGAAGCCGGCAACGAGAACGAGGCCTACGTCAACAGCTACGTTGGAGGAGAAGATCCCGGGGAGTACCCCGATGAAGGAACAGCAGCAGCAGAGGAAGAAGAAAGTGAGGAAGCAAAGGAAGAGAGAAGGAAGAAGAAGATCGCGGAGATCAACGCCAAAAGCAAGCAAAGGCTCAAGGAAAAGGAAGAGGAGAAGAAGCTCTTTCCGTACCCCTACGACTACGCCAGCGAATGGAAGGAATACTCCGAGAACGGCGAGATCTACAGGCAACACAGAGTTACAGGAGAAAAGCAGTGGGTCGACAAGGACTACACGTACAAGCACGAGAAGGGAACAAAAGGAAAGAAGGAAGGAAAAGGAAAAGGAAAGCCAAAGGCAAGAGCAGAAAGCACAGGATTTCGACCTCGAGATGAAGATGATCGCAAATACTGGGAAGAACAGGACAGGATCTCAAAGGAACAAAGAGAAGCAAAAGCAAAAGCAGAAGAGGAGAAGAAGGCAAAAGAGGAGCAGATTGCCAAAGCAAGGTTGATTCTGGAAGCGGCAGCAGAAGAACAGGAGAAGAGAGACAAGGAAGCAGCAAGGCAGGAAGCAGCCGCAGCCGCCGAGAGAAGGCGAGAGGTAGAAGCAGCAGCCAAAGCCAAAGCAGAGAGAGAAGCAAAGGAAAAGGAGGAGACCGAAGCGGCAGCAGCAAAGGAGGCAGAGGAGAAAGCAGCAGCCGCAGCAGCCAAAGAGGAAAAGGAAAGAAAGGAGCAGGAGAAGAAAAGAAAGGAGAAGGAAGCCAGGAAGAAAAGAGAGGAAGATCAAAAGGCAGCGTCAGCGTACATTGCCAAGAAGGAAGCAGAAAAGAAGGCAGCAGCAACAACAGCAACAGGATCAGGTGAAGGAGACAGGATCCAGAAGCTTGAAGAAATGATGAAGGAGATGATGAAGGAACGCAAAGAGGATAAAGAAAGGATTGCAAGCCTTACACAGGAGCTTGAGAGCAGAGGATCAGCAGCCGGGTCGCAGGCACCCACAGAACCTGACACAACACCAGCAAAGGAAGAGGAGAAGCCAGAAGCAAAAGGAACAGGAAAAGCAACAGGAAAGGAGCCACCGAACGTCACACAGCACAAGCAGAAGGAAGAAGACAAGGACGACCCAGAACTGTCCGCCAAAGGACCAGTGAACGAAGCATCGTTCATGAAAGGAAAAGGAAAAGGAGAGTTTGAAGGAAACTGGTTTGCAGTCTACAGTTTCCAGAACAGGAAATACCAGTGGAAGTGGAACGAAGCCAAGACACAGTGGTACTGGTATTCAGGATCAAAGGAAACAGGTTGGAAAGCAGCGTCAAAGGACAAGCAAGGAAAGGAAAAGTGCAAAGCGCAAGCAAAGATGAAAGAAGAGTGGCTAAAGGAACAGCTTCACGACCAAGAGGAAGCTAAAGACAGCGAAGAGGAAGGCAAAGTAACCTTCCAGTGAAGCAAAGGAACCGCGAGCAGTACTGAGGCCAGAGAGCCGAGGAAAGAAGCAGCAGGACACAGGAACCGTGGCACAGCCCTTTTTGTTTCTGTGGTGATCTAGGTAAAGTGCAGGAACGTCTTTTGTACAGTCGAGCAACCTTGGAGAGGATTGCGAGTGAACGTGCGCATACGTTTGCGATGAGGAACAGTGTTTGTTTTGCAAGTGAAAAGGAACTGCAGTGTGTTTACTGTTTGTTAAGGAAAAGTCGGAGTCACCTCAGTCGAGGAACTTTCGCTAACTCCGAAGGCGGGGTGTTAAACATTCTGCCAGGAACAGTAACACAGCTAGTGCAGTACAGTTAATGTACAGGAACAGCCGTCACGCACACGCGACGTGCAGGCTCGAGACCCCAGGACACACCGTGCCCAGGAACAAAAGTGTCCGACAGTCTTTGTGGGTAGGAACCCTTAGTGAAGCCCGTTCTTTAACATAGCGCCACATGCCAGAAAGCGAGGGGGGAGCTCCACTATCTTTTCGAAGAAGTTCGGAGACCACGTGACGATTGATCACATTGTGACCAAGGACTTGCGTGATTTTGGGATCGAAGGTGAGAAAGTTGCTCTTGTGGTTAAGGACGTGTTCACTAACTTTCGTTATGTGTACCCTGCAGGTACGAAGGAGTCGGAAGAGGTTTATGATTGTCTGTTACACTACTTTGCTGTAGATGATGAACCAGGTATCATTTACTCTGACAACGCCCCCGAACTCAAGAATGCTACTGGAAAATACAAAGTTCGTCACAACACCTCACGACCTTACGTCGATGAGAGCAAGTCTGTTGTTGAGAGAGAGATTCGAACTGTGCTCGAGGGCACACGGGCGAACTTGCTGCAGGCAGGACTTCCAACGAAGCTCTGGCCCTTAGCTGCTCAACATCACACTATGGCTCTAAACTTGTCCAAAAGGATGGACACCGCGAAGATCCCATGGGACGAAAGGTTCGGTGAAGGGTTTAGCGGTAAGCTCATTCCTTTTGGTGCCAAGGTTCTCTATTGGAACAATCCCAAAGAGAACATCACAAATGCATCTAAGTTCGACCCAAAGGCCGAAGACGGTATCTTCTTAGGATACCACATTCAACCTGGCTTCATTTGGAGACAGGAATACCTCGTAGCTCCCTTAAAGGGTAGCCAAGATGCAATTGACAATGACGACCTGAGAATCATTCGGGTCAAGCGCATGGAACTTCCGATAGGGGATATGGTTTTTCCTCTCGCGGTTTCCGAGGATCAGGGGGGTGATCCACCCAAGCTTCAGGATCAAGACTGTGTTTTCCCAGCTAAGGAGACTACACTGCCTCCTTCAGGTGGTATCGACGACATCTTTGGTCCTAAGGAACTTGATCCTTGGAACCCAGAGGGCAGAGACGTGGAGGGAGAGCTTGAAAAGCTTAGGCAGAGAGCTTCCGAACCCATTTCTGTTCCTGATGAGGACAAACTCCCTGAGGCTGATGGTAAGTCAGGTAGTGGTTCCAGCCCCCCGGAAGGGGATGGCCGTGGATCATCAACTGACAAGCCGTCAGATAGCTCCAAACCGAAACCGCCTCCAAAGAGACATGATCCCTACACCATGCCCGACGGCAAACCTGTGCCTGAAGGATACAACTGGGATGGGATCAGACTTGTTCGAAACAAGAAGGGCTCGAAGCGACCCCCAGACACCTCTAGCGAGGAATGGCACATGATGTCCCGCAATCAGCGCGAGGCTGACATCGAAAGGTATCAGTCTAAATGCCGTCGCGAGGAAGCCGCCCGAGCAGAGGTCGAAAGGGATGCTTCTGCAGCTATGCCCGTAATGACTTGTCAGAACGAGCCTCATCGTGTCAGGATGGCAACCCTCTACTGGGAAAAGTTAGGGGAACTGTCTGCTCTTGAGTATGCGTTGGTAGCCAGGGTCGTCAACCAAGCTGAGATTGATCGTACCCCAGCAGCCAAGGCAGCTATGGACAAAGAGTGGCAGAAGCTAGTCGATAAGTCTTGTTGGTTGCATTCGAAGGTTCGTGAGTTTCGTGATGTTTCCGCTGAAGCAATCAGGAAAGGCATCAAAACCCACTTCGGAAGAATCTTCGAAATCTGCAGCATCAAGGGCGACGAACTTCCAGAAGGACACCCTGACAGGAAGTGGAAGGGACGTAGCGTGTTCCAGGGGAATCGGGTTTCAGATGAACATAACGATCATGCGATCTTCTCTGAACTCGGATCCAGCCCCGCTTCAATGGAGGCCGCTAAAGTCATCGACGTCTTCGGTAGCCAGCCAGGGTACTCGAAGCAACAAGCTGACGCGAAGCAGGCTTACACGCAAGCATTATTTAAAGGGGTAGAAACGTGGGTCAGACTCCCGCGCAACCGGTGGCCTAAGGAATGGCGAGGGTTCTCCGACCCCGTCGTGCCTTTAATGTTAGCCCTCTACGGACACCCGGATTCAGGCGGAATCTGGGAAAAACACTGTGAAGACCAGCTGAAGACCGTAGGGTGGACCCCGGTATTGCCCGAGATCTGGCAGTCCATTTTCTATCACGCTGAACTTGATCTTCTTTTGGTCATCTACGTTGATGATTTCAAGATGGCTGGGCCAACTAAGAATCTCGCTAAGGGATGGGCGACAGTTGAGAGTGTCATCGACATGGATCCTCCTGAGCCTTTTGGTAGGTACTTTGGTTGTAATCATTTTGAGAAAACCCAGGTACAACTTCCCAGGTCAGCACATCCGTTTGCATACGTGTTCGACAAGAAGACGGCTGCTCCAGCCCGGGGTGACCCGAGGCCACAAGTTCGAGAAGACTTCTGGGAAGTCGACACCGAGCTTGGTGCAGTTGTTCGTCATCACGTGTATCCTAGGAAGAGGTTGTATGTTCCCACCAACAGGGACATTGAGGTTTTCCCAAACTTGTCAACAACCAGGGTAACCGCTTTCGATGAAGGTCCGATTGAGGAACACGATGTCAACCTTGACCCCAACCTTAAGCGCGAGGAGTGGTGGACCGGCCGATCCTTGTTCCCGTTACCAGGTCACGATGCCGAAAAGATCAGACACGCTCTAGCTGCCTCCAAAGGCAAGCCGTCTAGATCTAAGGCCGAGGCCAAAAGGGAAGCCAAGGAACAGAAGTTCAAGGGAACAGACACGATTTGCAAAGACGCTATTCCTTCAATGGATAAGCCCGTGAACGTTATGACATATGACATGAAAGACTTCCTGATTTCTTGTGTGGACAGGTACTGTGATCTTGCTAAGGTCTCGAAGCAGTCCCTTACCAATGTTCCAACTCCGTTTTCAGAGAACAGAATTGCTAAGCCTACTGAGGGGGAAGAGCCATCTGGTCGCCTCCAACCAATTGCTAGCAAGGTTCTCATGAAAATCCTGTTTGCCGCTAGGATGGCACGATGGGATCTCCTGCGGGCTACTCAAAGCCTCGCCAGTAGGGTGACGAAGTGGAGCAGGGACTGCGATGCAGCACTTCACAGGCTTGTCTGCTACATCAATTCTTCACTTGATGTTCGGATGCAGGGATTTATTGGGGATCGCATCAGTGAGTGTAAGCTTTGGCTGTTCTGTGATGCAGATTGGTCTGGGGAACATGATCGCAAATCGACCTCAGGCTGTGCACTGTATCTCGTGGGGCCAAACACCTACTACCCATTGAATGCCTTTTCCAAGAAGCAGACCAGTATCACGATGTCAAGCACAGAAAGCGAGGTCATCAGTGCTAACCATGGTGTTCGCGCTCAGGGATTGCCCAGCCTCAGCCTTTGGATTTTCCTATGGAAACAGGTTGAGATCAATTCAGCCAACCATCAGGTTAGGCCAAAGAGACCTCCGCCCATCAAGATTGATGGTGTTCTAGCAAGAGTTGACCCAGAACTTGACGAGATCAGGTACGGGGGAATCCCAGGTGGACGATCGGTAGCCAATCTTCAGGGTTTGAATGTGGGCTTGAGCGATAAGTTTCGCGTTCAGTTCCTTGAGGACAACCAAGCGACGATCACGATCGTTCACAAAGGTGACAGTGAAAAGATGCGACACACTGATCGCACTCAGAACATCAGTTTTGGATGGTTGAAGCAGCAGTTCGAGGTGGAACATTTCGATATGGTCAATGTTGATACGCTCGAACAGGTTGCCGATATCTTTACAAAACCCTTCGCCGAGAAGACTAAGTGGCTTCACGCTCTCAGGTTGATCAACCACAATCTGTGCCCTACTGTTGCCAACAAAGGTGGCAAGGACTCAGACAGTCATTTGGTTGCGAAACCTCAGATTGCAGCCGCCAGCCATGGCCGGCCAGATCTCGAAGCCACTGCTGAGGTTCTACTTCAGGCTAAGGATTTTAGTTTTGAGGGTTTGCAATCAGTTGCATCACAATTTCCAGTGAAGGTGAGCAAGAGACGCAAGTCTCGTCTTACCACGAATGACAATTCGTACTACCACAATTGGGGTTTCTTTTCGTTCAGTGGAATGCAAGGGATTACCAACATCACCAAACGGTACCCTTTGGCGTGTAGATACATGAACGAGTGGATCAGCAAACATGCACGTCGCGACTTCACGTGGACTTCGATCGCGGTGAATCGTGACGCCAAATCCTTGTTGCATGCGGATTCACGGAACCTTAAGGGAAGTGAGAACTTCGCGATTAGTTTCGGGGACTTTTCGGGAGGTTTGTTGTGGGTTGAAGGGATGCCGGGACAAGGTCCGGCCACCCAGACTAAGGACAATGGAAGCGTTGTTACTGGTGGACCTCACAACACAAAGCACTCCCCGTTGTACTTTGCCCCCGACTTACACCACTGCGTGACGCCCTGGAAGGGCACCCGTTTTGGATTGATCGCTTTCACTTCTTCCCAGGTAGGTAGTATTAACAACGAAGTAAGAGAACAATTGGAGATATTGAAGTTCAGGCTGCCCCACCCAGCTGCGGTCGCTGCTCCAGCCCGGCTTTCGCCGAGGCCAATTGCATGCACCGATCAGGGGGGTCTGGGACTTGAACGGTGGTGGATTGCGGTTCGCCATGAAACTCCACTACAATGGTTGCCTTTGACCCGCCTCATCACTTCTGTTCGCGATGAGGGGGGAGCAGTCATTATCACTTCACTTTCGCTTGTCACGGTGGTGATGACATCGCTCTCTAAAGGTGACTTGAGGAGGTTACAAAGGAGTCTTGTTGAGATTGTTGAATTGGCTCACTTGTTTTCCAGTAACTTCTGTGTTCTCTTGTGTGGGCCCGTCGACGAATTCATGTTCGACGGAATTAATGCCGAAGTTGCACGACTTGAAAACGCATATCTGGTGTGCGCAGGGCTCCAGGCATTGCCACTTGCGAACTGTGCTAAGGAAAGCTTCCGCTCAGGAAACCAGCATCTGATCGCTAAGGCATCTTACAAGCACGAAGTCGCAGATCATGATGATTTAGAGGATTTCACATCTTCACATCTTGCTAATCTTGCGAACTTTAGGAAGGTGCTTGCCTGCCCCTGTGCAGCGGCTCATCAGAGCACGCCAGAGATGATTAGTGATCCCCGAGTGCGAGCAGAAGGCGAGAACAAGCCGTCGGCGCCAGCGACGATTGCCGCATCGGGTGACTCAATCAAGCGGGAGTGGGCTCACTACCATATGTGGGCCGGTGTCTTCGGACACGAGCTCGGACTCAACCCAGACCGTGACTGGGAAGAGAGCGTGAAACAGCTCTACACAGGCGCAATCGCGCAAACCGCTTTGTCTACGTGTCTGGGAGATGTTGATCATGGCTATAAGGCCCTCCCTAAGGTGGCACGGATCAACGACGAGGGGTTGTCGCGTTTCCAGCCCGGCGATAGCCGTGGCCGCGAAAAAGCCTGCATCATTGTTTCCGACTCTACCCTCATTTTCAAGGCTGGGGCGAGAACATTCGTTGAGATGGCGGACGACTTTAAAGCTCTGACGGGGCCTGGTCATATCCTTCAGCAATACACGAATGTCCGGCAAAAGGCGATTTGGGGAGGCAACCTCCACTCGATCGTTGAGGCAGTTCACACGCTCTTGCCGCAGATCATCAACGAATCGTTAAACCCCTTGCATCTCGAGGTCGATATCGTTGTTGTGTGGATGGGCAACGAACTGTGCGGTCGCAGAGGTGTCTTCGTCGACCCAGGGACGCCACACTGGCAGATTGGTCCTGAAGGCGTTGCCGCGGAAGGGATCTGGGCGGACATTGCCGCACGTGTGTGTGGTGAAATTGGCCGTCTAGCCGCCCTTCAGGGCAGGCCAACAGTGGGTTCAATACAAATCCTCTCGGATGCTGACCCACTGGACTACGGGCTGCCAGCGGAATACAGAACAGCTATCCGAAAATTCCTCGGATACGCAAGGAGCAGGGGGTTATATACCGCCTCTCTCAAAGAAAGCGTATGCCAGATCCCAAAGCACGACCACTACCACTTCCGCGAAGACTCTACGCATCGCGCAGCCTTGGCCTCTGTGATCGGACAGCGGATTAAAGTGTGTCAAGCTGACCACTTATTCGCAAAGATGCCCGCAGAGACGCTGGATGAGCTGGCCCGCCGTTTCCCTTTCGACCCAGAAGGAACGCGGGTATATTCCATGCAGTATGTCTTCGACAAGGCGCTGTATCGGTCCCAGCTCTCCCGCCGCCTTTTAAGGCAGGCCGAGATTCGCGAAGCTGCGAATGAATGCCCTGATCCATGGGAATCCCCTTATGTTCCTCCACCTGATCTTCCGGTCACTGGAATGCGTGAGGTACCTCAGGATGTCCTGAATTGGGAATGGGCCACAGCTCGTGAACAGGCGCAAAAGCGCGCGAAAGAGCAGGCGGAAGCACGTGCCCGTGCTGAGCGAAAGGATCCAGCCCCACTTAGTGGTGGCCCATCTGGCAGTGCATCATCTCGCGACGTACCGGAGGTGTCCTTTGACGATGTCATCGAGGCCATCCCTTACCGCACTGAGTCACACCGTACTCTGTCAGCGGCAAAAGAGGGCATGACCAAGAAGGACCGGGACCCTTCCAGCGGCCTTTTAAGGGCTCGCCCACACGACTACATTGGGGTAAAGTACCAAGATGACTTGGACCTGATGGAGATGTGTGGCTTCGTCGACGAGGATGTGTGCCCAGAGGATCCGGAGGGGAGCGAGATCGTTCAGATCCTCCCCGATTCGATCCCGAAGGACCACCTCCCTGAGTTAGGCCTCAAACCCTATGTTGAGCGCTACCTCACAGGTGCTGTCCGAGGATCGAACGTGAAGCTCAACTCACGGCGCGGGAAATGGGTACGCATCCAAGACCTCATCCAGCATATGTGGAAGAAGCACCGTGTGGATCTGGGAACACGAGGTATCTTGTCCATAGTCGCCTACGATAACAAATCGAGGTTTAACTTGGCAGGCCTCCCCACCGATCCACGTGCTGACTTCATCGAGACGGACATTTGGCCGTCGTGGATTTGTGCGTCGCATGGTCACAGCGAACGCATCAAAGATCAAGTGACCGATTCCTCGATTGCTCTGCATTGGTTCACGAACGATACGCGTGAGGAGCTTGGTCCTACAGCCGCCTATCAAGGCAGGCCATTCCTTGCTCTTGGGGAGTTTCCCCCACGCCTCTATCATCGAACCACGCATGATTCAGCTTTCAATATTCTCTCTACTGGCTTCACGCCGGGGTTCAACCGGAGCGGGAAGTTTCACAACTACTTCGCGAAGGCCACTCTGAGCGAGCTTGAGAATAAAGCTGGCAGCCGAGCAAACCTTCCTTATGAAGTTGTCCTCGACACTCAGGAGGTGAACCGCTATGCGTACCTGTTTGAGACAACTTCCGAAGGTATACTCACTCGCGACCCGGTGCCAGGATCTTGTGTGCTCTATATCAGGGACACGATCAAAGGCATCATTCTGTGGTCGCGTCAGTCCAGCGAGGAGGAGGACACCATCATCCCGGAGACTGCCCAGGATCCCATTGTCGATCCTGGAGCAGCTGAGCCGGAGCAGTTCCCCGATGTTCCGGAGGAACCTTCAGCCCCACTTAGTGGTGGCCATGAAGAGGTCGAAGCAGCAGCGTCTGCAACAGCAGACGAGCCTATGGTTGAAGTGGAGGTTGAGGTTGCGCCACCAGCATCATCACCAGAACCTCTTGCACTCAACGACGCCACAGCATCCGACTTCCTTCCGGAGGAAACCACAACATTGGACCAGGGGGGCGCTTCTCCACCGGAGGCACCGACTGAGTCCAGAAAGCGTGTTCGTTTCCTTGAGCCGGAAGATCCCGTTGAAGTCGAGATCGGAGCCAGACGAAGGCGATGTGAAAAAGGAGGAAGAAGTCAAGATCGAGCCGATGTTCGAGCAGGCACCGCCTCAGCCGGAATCGACTCCTTTGGCTCTCCCTCCAGCCCCCGTTACGGGTGGCCGTCACAGGGCATGTCCCCACTGCGGTACTCAACGCCTTGTGGGACAGATGATATGCTTGAGCTGTGGCGTGCACATCGTGAAGCCTTCCCAACAGAACGCACGCAAGAAAGCGCGTTCAGCTCGTTGGTTCGCTGAAGAGGCCGCCGCTGCCGCTGCGGGCAAGCCACGTTCCCAGCTGACGCCGGAGGAGGTCATTCATGAAATGACCAGAGACTCCTCAACCCAGCGGGGAACTACGTCGCTTGACGCAGAGGCGTTGGACAAAGCCCGGCAGCAGCTCAAGATGGCCACGAAAGGAGGCTACACAAGTATCGTACACCGTTTCGATAATGATGTGGACTACACCATGAGTTCCATCGGCAACGGGTACGATCGAGAGTTTCTGGCCATCGAAGACGTGCTTACGCATGCTGCCTTGCCGAACCATGGCCGTTCAAAGGAGCAACGACAGTTGGCTGTCGGCACCTATGGTGGAAGCTCCGAAGGGCCAAGGAACCAGGAGATTGCCAGGTTGCTCTACTTGCACGAGTGCAATCCAGCCGCCCTTAGGGCAGGCCTGATCTCCGCAGTGAGTGACGATCCGTTTTGCATCATGTGGCTGGGAGGGGCATACAGTTTGCGAAAATTCGTAGATGTTTTCCTCCAGCACAAAATCGTGAAGATGATTGTTACTTTCTCAGAAGAGGCACTCTATGTTGATCCAAGACTCGGCTATTCTGCTGAGGACTGGACTGAGTGGCTCCGTGGGAAATTCGCGGAACAGGTCGGAATTGCACGCCGTGCATACGAAGAGCGACAGCGCAACGCTGAACGCTCTCGCATCGCACAAGCCAAAGCTGATGCCCGCAGAGCAGAGCAACAGCGCTACCAGGAGCAGGGATGGGATCGCGGCTACCAGCGAGGATCCCACCCCTATGGCCGCTCCTCCGGTTCCCGAGGATGGTACTAAGTACCTGATCGACATTTCGTGGTTCCGTCACGTTAACCGGTACTCCGAAATACAGCCCCTCTTAGAGGTGGCCGAATTTCCTTAAGACCAGAAAAATTTCATGCTTCATTTCCTGGCAGTCACTTTGTGACAAATCCGAACAGCCAGCAGCTCCAGTGGATGATGTATTCGTCCCATGCTGCACACGTTCTTGCGACTTGTATCCACGCCATCATTCAAGGCTTGCTGGATCGTCGCCACTTTATAATGCATGTCGCGACTTTAAACTGCGCGCTAAAAGAATTAATCTGCTTCCGTATCTTCCGCTTTACGGTAGTAGAAAGCCTATGAGCCCCGAGCCACAATCCAGCCGCCTTTATGGCAGGCCACACAGCACCAAGCTTCCGTGCATGTTTGCGCCTCAGACTGACGCTTCGGCGAGGGGGGTGTAATTTGTGCACGTGTGAAGTATCATGTTGTGTGTACGGCATTGTGGCACAAGTGCTCTGGCAGTGAAAAAGGTAGAATCCGAATGGTATTCCGTGCCTAGCTGTTAACACTTGGACGGGTATTATCAGTGCGTGTGTGCAGTGGTTTACAACAACTATAAGTTTGTTACTTCAAAGGGGCCTCAGGGATTTGGTAAGCGAGTTAAAAGTCAAAGTACGGGTGTTCAGGCATTTGGGTTTAGGGTGTAGGAGATCCCCTAAACAAAGACTTGCTTAGAACTCCCCTTGCAACCTGCTTGCTAGCTTGCTCCCTTGAGCCTTCATGCAGTGGCCTTAAGTAAAGCCGCTGCACTGGCAACTGCATGTGGGGTCCATGCTTTGCTTCTCTTACCTTTGGTTAGTAGGGAATGGAAGAATGGTAATAACTGTTTTTTTTATGATTGTACCCCATTCTTGCATTCCCTACTAACCAAAGGTAAGGTCTGTGGCATCAGAGGAAGCTGTGATGTAACAGGACAGCCGTAAATCTGTAAAGGCTCCTGGAAACGGCATGCAGGGTTCTGCTCGGCTGGGCCAAGCCAATGTGGTCCATCTTCTGTTAAGTGCTTCGCTCACGTCCAGCACAGGTGGAAGAGGTGGAAGAGGAGGAAGACCAGGAAGAGGAGGAAGAAGAGGAAGAAGAGGAGGAAGAGGAGGAGGAAGAAGAAGAAGAGGAGGAACTACAAGAAGAGGAGGAAGAAGAAGAGCTGGCTGATGGCGAGGAGACGGGTGATGGGTGTGTCTTTCCAGGGCACCTACTTTTCTTAGTTCGGAACCCTTTTTTCACGGCTCCGAGCCAGAAAGGAAGGGAATGTTGGTGCAGACCGATTAGGGTTTAGGGTTTAGGGTTTAAGGTTTAGGGTTTAGGGTTTAAGGTTTAGGGTTTAGGGTTCAGGCTTTTAGGTTGCTGAGTTGCTGACTTGCTCAGCCCAAAGATCTCTGTCAATCCCTGCTGCTAACAAAGTCTCCATTCGTCGATTGAGCTGGGAAGTAGCAGCAACAGAATATCGCAACAGTCTACTAGTTATATTAGGGGCCAGAAGGGGCTACTATAGCTAAGTATTCCGACCCCTGAATTACAAGCCTTCGGGGCATCCTTAAGCGTTTATCTCGGTGAGCCTGGCTTTTTTGGAACCGTGCTGGACGATGGCAGAGCTTTTCGGACACAGATCTTGCTATCAGTCTTGACAGCTCCAGGTCACGGGTGTCTGCAGTACATCTGCCCTCCAGGTTCAGAACCCTAAAGTAGAAGCAGTTTTCAACCCCTGTAGAACAACCCCAAACCAGAAACTCCTAAACCCCAAACCCCTAAACCAGAAACCCCTAAACCCCAAACCCCTAAACCAGAAACCCCTAAACCCTAAACCCCTAAACCAGAAACTCCTAAACCCTAAACCCAATAAACCTCAGCCCTTACCCTGTCGACTCCACCCGAAAACTCCGAGCAATCGAAGATTCGAGGCTCCTAAGAGCCCAGAGCCTTGATACAGTAATTGGAACAGGATTTCGGTGCAGAATTTAGGAAAATTGGTAACAGGATTTTGGGACATCATATTAGGTAATTGTGGTAACAGGATTTCGGTACATCATATTTGGAATAAGGAAGGTTAAGGAATCGTACTACTAATTGCTCAAGCTTCTATATTCAACTCCCGACAGTTTGCAAAGCACAGATAAGTAGCTCGGCCCAATATTCGGGCTCGCGTGGAGGAGCCGGAGGAAGCAACTGCGACAAAGAGCGCTAAGGATGCAGAGGACCAGAAACAGGGGGTTTGAAGTTTGGGCTTCCGTGTCCTAACCTAAGCCCCGACCTCCTTATTCGCCTCCCATACCCCAAATCTTGCAGTTCAAGCTTCGAAGTGGGTGGTTGTCAAAATTATGGTCTCTTTTTGGGTCCCTAATATAATACGGCACCTAATAATTAGGGTACCCAAAAAGGGACCCAAATTTTGATAACTACCCAAGTATGTAGTTTCGGTTAGTAAATGCCTATCTAGTCGCACTGGGATTGACCCCGAGTTTGACAGTTATTTTTTTACTAAACTGGGCGGAACAATTGGTAATAGCCTTCGCATACCCTTTTTGCTGTACCTAAGCGCTGAACCCTCAAACAAACCTTGAACCCTAAACCCTAAACGCCGTACTGAGCTTGACTTCGTTTTCGTCGGTCGGTTTCATGGTGCGGATCCAAAAGAGAATCGTCCCTAATTCTAAACTAAGCTAAGGCTAAGGGGGTAGTCAGAAATGGTACAGCAATACAAGGTGTGGGTAGACCCTGATCAATACCAACTGGGTTCTAAGGGCCCAGGTGTTCAATGATTTAAGGTGTGGAGTTTAGGGCTATAGGGTTTGGAGTTTGAGTTAATGGCTCTATACCATAATCCTCCCTGACCAAACCCTCCACGGAGACTACAACCGAGCAGTGGCATTTACAAACAATTCCAGAGCCTTCGCATACAGAGTCACCAAACACGATCTTTTCCAGATTTATTATCCTGGAGGCCTAACCGCAGCCATTTGCGGGCGAAGAGATTGATCCTTGTTTTCATCCGTGTTTTCTCTTTCCCACGATGAGCATGTCCGTTGCCGTGGAGGTGTCACTGCTCAGTGGCAAAACAGCCACCGTGCAAGCCGGTATGGACGAAACTGTGGCGACTTTGACACACAGGGCGCAAATCGCACTTGGAGTCAGGAAAGGACGGCTGGTGGATTCTTTCGGAGTCATTCTGGACGGATGCAGGAACATCTCGGATTCTCGGATCCAGAACCGTGACACGCTTACATTGAGTGTAAATTCAATTGAGATTCAGTCCACTGATCGTTCTTTTGCTGTCATTCTTGATGATGGATCCGTTCTGACATGGGGTGGCGCTACTGTTGGCGGCGACAGTAGGGCTGTTCAGGGTCAGCTGAAGACTGTGCAGCACATCCAAGCCTCTTCGTCTGCATTTGCTGCCATTCGCAGGGATGGATCCGTTGTGACTTGGGGTTTTGTTGGCTGTGGTGGGGACAGTAGCGCTGTGCAGGGTCAGCTGAAGCATGTGCAGCAAATCCGAGCCTCTAACGGTGCTTTTGCTGCCATTCTCGGAGATGGATCTGTTGTGACGTGGGGTGATGCCACCTGTGGCGGTGACAGCAGCGCCGTGCGGGGCCAGCTGAAGAACGTGCAGCAAATCCACGCTGCCGCCGGCGGAGCTTTTGCTGCCATTCTTGGCGATGGTTCTGTTGTGACTTGGGGTCATGCGGACAAAGGTGGCGACAGTAGTGCTGTTCAGGATCAGCTGAAGAATGTGCAGCAGATCCAAGCTTCTCTTCGCGCTTTTGCTGCCATTCTTGTCGACGGATCCGTGGTGACCTGGGGTGATGCTAGGTACGGCGCCGACAGTAGTGCCGTGCAGGGCCAGCTGAAGAACGTCCACCAGATCCAATCTTCTGCAGGGGCTTTTGCTGCTATCTTCGGTGATGGATCTGTTGTCTCCTGGGGTCAGCCTATGCTTGGTGGTGACAGTGCGGCCGTGCAAGGCGAGTTGAAGCATGCAAAGCAACTCCAAGCCTCTGACTCGGCGTTTGCTGCCATTCTCAGCGACGGATCGGTGGTAACGTGGGGTCATGCTGGTTCTGGTGGCGACAGTAGCGCCGTGCAGGGCCAGCTCAAGAACGTCCGGCAGATCCAAGCCTCTCGCGGCGCTTTTGCCGCCATTCTTGGGGATGGATCCGTTGTCACTTGGGGTAATGCTGAGCTTGGTGGGGACAGCAGCGCCGTGCAGGGTGAACTGAGGAATGTGCTACGGATCCAAGCCTGTCGCCGTGCCTTTGCTGCTATTCTTGCAGATGGATCCGCCGTGACCTGGGGTCTTGCTGGCTTTAATGGCAACAGTAGTTTTGATCTGCTAAAGACGAATCGGTGGGCGTAGACCTGTGTCTACTGCAAGTCGTTGAGTTTACAGGTGGTTTTTGAAAATTGCAGTGCCTCACCGCAGCAGCAAGGCAAAGATTTGCTGCCAAGACACGGCAGCGAAATGCCGACAAGGCCCTGCCAACTTGCAATGTGTGCAAAGTCCAAAGGTCAAGCAAAACAGATGCCCACCCCACTCCGCCCGCTATCTGGCAACGTCGGGAGCCATACTCCCTCAGGTTCCCCGTCAGCTTTTGCAATAGAACACGAAAGCCTACACCACAAAAAAACCCTAAACCCTAAACCCTCACAAGTTTGCAAAGCATCCCTGGCTTCGCCGAGCTGCATACCTACTGAGGCCATGATCTGCTCTTGGGGCCCATGTACCCATGTCGTGTATATATAAATATAATATGATATATAGTAATATACTATAACATAAGATAATAATATAACAGAATATAATATATTATACTCTAACATAATAATATAATACAGTATAATATAATATATACTAATACATATATATATATATGCTTTGGCCGCAAGGGGGTCCGTACTAAAATAGGGCCGAAGTATATGGAGTATATGATACACTGCATGGGTACGTGGACCCTTAGGGTTACTGAAGCCTGAAATACTGATCGACTGAAAAACCGTAAACCCTAGTCCCTTCCCCCTGACATTAAAACGCCCCCTTAAACAAAAACAACTCGCCCCCAGGATTTCGCGGTTTCGGGCCCACAATTGAAAGTTAATTGGAAACATTAGGGGGGCCTATAGGATTCTACTTGTTTTCATAGAGCCAAGGACTACAGCAGTACTAATCAGACCGAAGAGACCAGAGCTTCAGGGCCTAAGGTTTTAGGGCTCAGGGCTAAAGCTTTAGGGACTTTAGGACTTAGGCTTTAGGGCTTAGGGACTTTCGGACTTTCGGTGCTGAAGAGTCTAAGTCAGACGCAGCGCTAAAGAACTGTACAATCAGGGCTTAGGGCTCAAGGTTTAGGGCTTAAGGTTTAGGGTTTAGGGTTTAGGGTTTAGGGTTTAGGGTTTAGGGTTTAGGGTTGAGGGCTTAGGGCTTTATGGCTGCGCAGGAATTGGTCGCTGTTGATTGGTCTGACTGCACTGAGGAATTACTGTCATCCCGAGTCACACCCGGATGCACCGAAACCCCCCTTATACTAAAACAAAATCCCGGAAAGCAGTTTTTATATTTGGGGGGGTGGGGGGGAGCGCTTTGATATTAGGGGCAAGGGATTATATGGCTACCGAAGCCATGTTTACCGAGCGAGGAGCTTAGGAACCTTCTTGCGCGGCAAGATGCAGAATCGTCAGGTACTGCCGCAGACTTGCGTCTCTGAGCACAAAGCTTGGTTGTTGCTAGAAAAGCTTAATTGTAGTATACGTGAAGTTACCTTATTCTGTGCGACAAATTCCTACTATGGTACTTTGCACTATGTCCCCGACCAAGAACCCAGAATAGGCTCGAGTTTCCGACGCTGAGGTTGCGCAGCAGAGACCAATCACCTACGTAGCCGACTTGCTGCGCCTTTAACCCTACATAAATTCCAGACCTTACCTGGACCCCCCAAAGTAGGTTAAATAATGGCCCAAAACTTATAAAGGCCATTATTCTACATACTTTTAGGGTCCAGGTAGCGTAGAAAACTTGAACCCTAATTATTCGAAATCTGGGCTCTTCGGGGTCCTTGTTCGGGCCTTTGGTCCGTTTGATGGGAACCCAAAACCACAAGCAAGGAGGGTTTAGACTGATGGGAGAGACACTTCCAGTTGTTGCGCAGCGGCGTGGCGGTCAAAAGTCTTCCCCCAAATGAGGGTTCCTTGGATAAATGCAGCTGCAAGGAAACAAAAAATCCTAAAACCTGAAGCCCTACGCCCGACAGACCCCTTCTCGAAGCCCTTTCATCATCAACATCATTATCGCCATCATGCGCACAGTCTTCAAGCTAGAACAAATTTTCGAGCCTTCACAAACCCTTATGGAGTCCTTCTAGAACCTCCTATCCCCAGGGTCCGAAATGCATGTATGGAGAATACTTACCGAAACCAAGAAAAAATCCTATACTGTAGACACCTTACTCCTATGTGGGTACGTAGGGTATAGACCCATAAACCCTAAACCCTATAGAACCCCTCTGAAAGGGCAACAAGATAACCTTGAGGACCCGCTGAGCGCAGCGGCGCGGCCTGGAGCCCCAGCCAGGGCTCTGCCGAGATCAGGAATTTCGGGTTGAGGGTTGGTACAGGGGGTTACAAAGATTAGGGTTTAGGCTTTGAGGTTCAGGTGTTCAGGGTTTCATAAAGGTTAGGATAGGTTAGGGTTTGAGGTTTCAGGGTTTAGGAGTTGGGGTCCATTGTGCCCGTTAGAGGGCGCTCAGAGCCCGAAATGCCCACACTCTCAACCCCCAAAACCCTAAATCTGCTAAAGTCAAAGCTTAGGGTTTAGGGTTTAGAGTTTAGGGTTTAGGGTTTATAGAGTTTAGGGTTTAGGGCTTGTAGAGTTTAGGGTTTAGGGTTTCGACTCTTTCAAGATCTTGGCAACAAAGCCCCGGATCCCTCCGTCCGCTCCAGCGAGGTTTCTGTCTGAAGACGAAGTCCTGCTCTCAGCCTCATCGTCATGGAACATCGGTTTAGAGGGTTTAGGGCAGGGGCTCAGGGGTTAGGGTTTTAGCAGCTGAGGGTTGAGGGGTTTACGAGTTCAGGTGTTTAGGGATTTAGGTTTGGGGGGGGTTTAGAGGCTGAGGGTTCCGGGTTGGCGGTGTAAGGGTCCAGGGATTCGCGTTTGGGATTCGGCACTACGTCCCATCAGCCTTCAGGTAAAGGCTAGACCCTCAAGAGAGCTTTTTTGGGTGGTGGCCTTCGGGTGCCGCGAGCCCTGACGAAGTCTCGGGCTTCCGTTTTTCATTTTTGGTTGAGGGGTTTGAAGGTGCAAGTTTTCGTTTCGTTGGGGGGGATCTTGACATAGTTCGGCTTAGGCTGGATGAAGGCTGCCAGTAAGTACAATGAACCCCTCGAGCCCTAGTATTAGTCTCGGAAAATAGCGGATTCGTCATAGGAGCCGTGATACCCCCCGTATCAACCCTCTATAGCAATCTATGGCGAGTACACCGCTGAGGTTGACTTCACACATCACACGCTCGCAGCAGAGTGCTTCGAGCTTTGTCTGATATATGCTTATATCGCAACGCTTCGGCTCCTACACTGCCTCTTTGTGACGAGGTCCGAATCTAAAAACACTGGAGGCCCCTAACCCCCTTAAACTCACCGAGCCTCAGCAGCAAGCCAGAGATCCTCTTCTGGGAACCACCCCTACACGACTATAAAAGGTAGAGAAGTGAGGGAACATGCAGGCTCTTGAAACGCCAATGCCGAAACCGCGCTGCTAAAGGCTTTGTATTGTATAGACACCTGACTCACAAACCTCCGTACTGTAAGGACCAGCACAGGAGGATCCCTTCTGCAGCTCTTATGGTCGGTAGGGTAGGGGCTTATTATGCTGATGTCTACATGTGGGAGTTTCCCGAAATAGGGGACCCTTATATAGTACCCTAATAGCAGTAGGATTTTACAAGGACCCAATAAGGGATCCTAATTTTGACAACCACCCACATGTGTTTCAACGTCTCCAGCAAGGCTCCCATGAGGTCACGGCAAGAGGTGATGCCGGCACGTTTTCCAAGAGCCGTAAATCGCCTGAACAAGCTCCCATCTCTTTCAGATGATATGCCAACTTGCCGTTGTCCACCATGTATGCAACGATGTTTGCTTCTGCTGTTTAGGTGTGCCCCCAAATTCCCCGCAAGCCCTGAATGTTGAACCCACGGACCAGGCCATATCTGGTTTCTAGACTGTCGGCTTCCCCAGGGCCCATGTACCCAACTATACTTTGGCTTGAAAGTGCCTATACCAAATCGTACATACTTTGGCCTTGCAGTAGTCCGTACATATGCTACTTTAGGGCGAAAGTATATACTATCTGGGCACAAGGATCCTTACGGCAATCGGACCCACAGACCCCAAAACCCCAAGCAACCGTTGGACTTTGAGAGATACCTTCTTCGGCTGACTTTCCAGGGAAGTAGAGTTCGGGGTTGAGGGGGAAGATTGGGGTCCTGGATGTCGGCTTAGGGAAGCATTGTCAGACCCCCACAATACTAGGCTTTCTTGGGCTCATGCTTATCAAGCAGCGCCCTGCGAACAACCGCAATCCCCCCGAGACAGCACCCCAAAGTGTTGTAGTTGCATCTTGAGCACCAGCAGTCTAGGGCCTTAGGGACCGTGGTTGGTATGATAGGTGAAGCACATGAGAGTGGGGCAGCATGGATTATTATTGATTAAGGACTGATGCACCGCGCTTTTCACGAAGTACCAATTCCCTCGATGGTTGGGGTGAGGATACGGGCGGGAAGGACGATAAGGACACCGTGCTAGATTGATAGATCGATAGACAGGTAGCTGTTTGAAGGCATGAAGATTGGTTCATGAAGCTGAGCTTGCTTTTGACTTGGACGAGGATTTCGCGGCCGGCAACAGACGAGAGAAGCGGCGACAACGCCGGGAGGCGGGAAGAATATGTACTGATATAGCAACACAGCTATGTACAGTAGCAATAGCAAGTGCAACGCAAATCTCCATAACATGCAGCGTCGGTGAGCACATTGTCAGGGTTGCAGTCCAAAGCCCTGTTTCAGTCGCCATAGCGAGAGTTTAGTTTTTTGGGTCTGTGATATCAAAGCCCCAAAATAGAACCCTCAGGGGGATGGTTCAGAGTTTAGGTTTCCTTTTGTGCGGAACCTCCCCAAGCCTATAGTTGTTACTGGTACGGGGCTTCCAAATAAAGAAAGGCACTTGCTGGTATTGTTATCCATTTCTGCTGTTCTTACTCTTAGCGTTGATGGTATTGCTATCAGGAATATTTCTGTTATTCCTACTATCGTTATTGTTACTGTTAGTTGTTGTTTTTGATGTGCTATTGGGTTCTTTCTTGACCCCTAAACGCGATAAGCCGTAAACCCTATAAACCCTAAACCCCTAAACCCTTAAACCCTGTAAACTTCAAGCCCCCATGAACCCTATAGACCCCAAACCCTTAAACCCTAGAAACCGCGCGCAGAGGCCAGGAGGAGCCTCGCTGTGACCCCGGGGGCTCGGGAGGAGCGCATGCGCGTGAAGGTCTCTGAGAGCTTCCGCTCAGTGCTTATAGGGGTTTAGGGTGTATAGGGTTTAGGGGTTTGGGGCTGGGGAGTTTAGGGTTTATGGGGCTTATGGAGTTTATGGGGTTTAGGGTTTGTGGGTGTAGGGCTTATGGGGTTTATGGGGTTTAGGGATTTAGGATTTTCATGAGTCACACTCCAGCACTCCCGAATCTGAGCAGCATCGTTCCTGTGACTGTGACGCAATCAGGGTCTTCAGGATGTACACTATACGTGATATGGTGTACAATGACTCCCAAATAACCTACCTTTATAGGACTTTTTTAAAGAAATCAGACTAGGGAGCCCTAAAAAGGTAGTTTATTCTGGATCCAGGTAACCCTTGAAAGTTGAGTTGGGGCTCTGTAAGACAACCTACGAGCCTAGAGCTCCTTCTGAGCTTTCTTGACTGCGAGGCTCTACAGCGAGACCTATATGGGAACATTGCCCAGCATTACCCGTAGTCTCCCTTGTAGTTCCTTTTGTGGTCACTTTGTAGGGTTTTAATTTAAGCATAGGCTTGGTTACGCCAGAAAGGCAATGGAAACTACATGTACAGGACAAAGCCAGTAACTACTGCTTTAAGCCTCGATAAGGCTTTAGGGTTCATGGCTTCAGGAACTCCAACCCGATTCAAAGATCGATGTCGTCGTCTTCAGACCCCTGAGTTACAAACTCACACGTACTTCGGCCTACCATCTACGAATCGATCTGCTTTTAACTGGAGGGAGCCCTTGGCGCGATGCTGCTTCTTCCTAATTTAAATCCCGCACCCTGAACCCGGCATATTCTTTCTCCTAGACTCTGAAGCTGAGCCTGTATCCCGAACCCTGAACCGCAACAGCACTAAGTGAAATCCCCGAAGTTGGCTTTCAAACCCTTTTAAGGGCACCTTCACAAAGCACTGAGCCCTGAAGGAGGAAGATAGCGATGGCCTACGGCCTCGGAAGGGGCGGAAGGGTCGGAGGAGGTGGCGAGAAGCGTTGCAGGTTCTAGTAGCTCTGAACATAAATAGCAATACCATATCTTATAAGAAGGGTTCGTTGTATAGTACAAAGCCCTTCCCACAACCCGGTTTGGCTTTGCTGCTTTACTGCTGGCGGCTCCATCATGTTACTTGGACCTTGAGTTGTTCTCGATTCGGACACTTGGTGGCTCCAGAGACGGCTCCAGAGACTTATATGCGACTAAGTATAACCGCAACTTCTGACCCAGTTATTGCCGAGGTAACGACACTCAGAGCGACATATGCCTAGCACAATAGTACCTCTCTGCTTGGCTTGTATGTTCCCCGAACCTGTACCAGTACTGTAAGCAATGCTTTAAGGCTTTGTTCCCTGCAAAGCACGCCTTTTTATGAATGTTGTTGTTGGCTGTGCATTACTTACAAACAGGGAAGCTTCACTTAGCAACACTGGGTATCCCCCAAAAGTATATCATGTGAAGTGAGGCATTGAGGCTTTAGAAGTAGGTATGGTTTGGGGCATAGGAGCTTCTTTGTCTTTAAGAGCTCGGGCTTAGGTTTGAGTATTGGGGTTTAAAGTTGTGGATTCGTCGGCTTTGGGGTATGTCACAGCCTATAGCCCTTGTCCCTGAACCTCCCTGTAGCCTCTACGCCCCAACCCTAGCAAATGCTAAGCCTTCAAGCTCAAGTACCGTCTACAAACCAAGAATGCCAAGATCTTGAATTTAGAACCCTGGGCCACGCCGAATGTTTGACCCTAAACCCTAAACCCTAATCCTAAACCCTAAGTCAGTCATGCCGCCTTCTGTCGCAGGTCGGAGGACCGTCAAGCGCCCGAGGTGCCTCAGGCCAAGATGGAATTTGAGGGTTATCTAAAGGCTACATTGCAGTCCCTTTTTGTGGCTCATATTTAGGAGCCTAAAAGACAATCCCAAAAAGGAACTACTATGGAGCCCATGGGTAAGGGGTTAAAGTTATAAGGTGTATGGTAGGTGGGGTGATCCGAAACAGGAGTCCCAAAATGAGGCATCCTTAATCCCGCCGACCCTAAGCCCCTAAACCCTAAACCCTAAAGCCCCTATATAAACCCTCTCCGGGCCATGCAGGCGCCTGTGGAGGATGCGCCAAGACGCGCCAAGCGCGCCGCGAAGCGGGCGGCGAAGGCGGCTGCGGCCAAGGACGCTCGTGTAGTATAGGCCCGGTTTAGGGCTTAGGGTTTTGGGGCCTATAGGGTTGAGGGTGTATAAGGGCTATAGGAGCCTTAAGATGTTGGCCCAACACCTACAAACGGCGATTATGCTACATACCGTTGGGGTCGAGGAAATGGTATTAGGTAATTTGAACAGGTCCGAGGTATCTTACGCCATGGGCCATGAGTAAACGTTTATAGTAGTACTATACATCTGCTGGTATCCTTTCTCGGATCCCCGGGGGAAAAGAAGGCGACCTACCGTCGTAGGGTGTTGGGGTTGAGGGTCGAGAGCTGAAGGTGTCCCTAAAGCCTAAGCCTGTAGGGAAAGATTCGCAGAAGAGAGGGTGTGGGTGTGGTGGGATCAGGGCTTCAGGCTTCAATCTTCGTGTTTGCAGGTGTCCTGCACCTCTTGTTGGGATCAGCTTGAGGGTCATGCTGTATGATATGTAGGGGTTCGGTGTTCGAGGCTTCGACATTTGTGTTTAGGGTGCAGGGTTTTGGGGCTTGGGGAGAGGTAGGCTGCAGGGGTCTGTGGCCCTCTACGCGAAACATGCATAGAGGTGGGACTTGGCATGTCTATGCTAACGGGAATCGAAGGTCGTTTTGGCTCAAGGTAACCTATAAATGACACCGTGAACTCTCCGAAAAAGCTTGCACTGCAAAACACAAGAGAGTTCAGACGCACCGCCATTTCGGGAACTTAATTCCATACTAATAATAACATGGGCTCTCTGACACGGGCGCTTCAGACCCTGAGTCAGGGTCTTTGACCCTGGCCTAAATCATATGTCCTAAGCCTTATATTGAGCGCAAGAACTTTCAACCACGAGCCCCAAAAGTCTCAAACTCTGAACGACCTTTATGCCAATGCTCTCTCTGCAAGGACAGCCACGACTCTGACGAGGTCCGCCGCAGCTTTTAGGTTACCTAGGTTTGCAAAAGGGGAGTCTCCGAAAACAGGGACCCGAATACAGTACCTTAAATAAGGACCCCAAAATAGGGTACGCCTATACGGCTACTCCTATTTAGAAACCCAAGAACTCAAAGCGCTTGTAGAACGCGTAAACCACGTAATTAAATTTACCAACACGCCTAAACCCGAAACCCCAAAGCCCTAGACCCGAAAAGTCCACGGGCGAATCATGTTCTACCATAATTGCAAGGTTAACCTTTGTTGAGCTAGACTCAGCTAGCCGCGAAGGAACTTCGAGCTTCCAGTCGAGGGAACCCTAAACCCTAAACTCAACACATCACGTATCAGAAGGCGCGACCGCCCCGCCATCGATCTGGTCGACGGTGTGTGTCCGGATACTCAAGGGCATAAGCTTCAGAGGGCTTCGGGAGTTGTCAGCTTCCTTTAAGGGTAGCATTACAAGGGCTCTATAAGGACTCTATTGGGCTTCTTTAAAGGTTAAGAGTTTAGGCGGGCTTGGGCTTCAGGCTTCACGGCTTTAGGGTTTTACGGTCAGGTTTTGAGGTTTTGTGCCTAACGAGGGGAACTCCAAACCTGCTCTATACTGATTGCAATCTAGAATTCCAACATGGCACTCTGAATGCTGGGTGATCGGGTTTTCGCCAGGGCATGGGCAATACAGGGCTCAACGTGGAGTTCCTGCAGCAGGTGTAATGTCCACGGTTTCAGAATTTAGATGATGAGTGTCGATTCTGCATGGAAGTTTGCCGGCGTGTTTGTCACGTTTTTGGACAGGGCGCTCCAGCCAACAACCTTGGTATCAGAGACTTCCAAAGGTCGTCCTGCTGCATCCCTGGGCCCTAGGCCCTGAGCCGTAAAACCCCAGGCCCAATGAACCTAAGTCCTTGGGAGGCTCGGGCATTTCCCAGGGAGGGCCCTTGTGTTTTTGGGGGGTGCAAGAAGTCGCATAGTTTTGGTTCGCAAAAGTAGAAGGACTCTTTCGAGATT
This sequence comes from Symbiodinium sp. CCMP2592, assembly GCA_905221615.1. Taxonomy (NCBI): domain Eukaryota; class Dinophyceae; order Suessiales; family Symbiodiniaceae; genus Symbiodinium; species Symbiodinium sp. CCMP2592. Next base: position 234,420 of record CAJNDT010002624.1, on the reverse strand, counting down.
TACGGGACAGTGTAAATCACAAAGTACAACAGTACTGGGATGGCATGTCCTTCCTTTGGCAGTCGCCTTTGGCAAAGACGTACCAACAGCAGGAGGCTGTCGACACAGCCGCTAGGAACTGACGCTTCTCACACATTCGGAACCATCAAGTCCTTGCTCAATGTCCTAATCCCTTCTATGTCGATAGTGCCGAAGAGTTTGAGTTGCAATTGCGAGGTCGGAGCCAGCTAGCGATGACGATTTGCGGCCTGCGCCGTGCTCAGCAGTTGGGAACGCAGGGAGTAAGGTCTTGGATTTCCGGCGTTTAGGAGTTTTGACTGAGCTGATGGCAGAGAGGCACGTTAAATCCCAAGCCGATGACTCTATGATCATCGGGATTCTGACCAATGATTTTGTATTGTAGGGTTTGGAGTCGCAGTTAGGCTTCCACGTCCAGATTTCTCTTCAATGACCCGAAGGGGCTTTCAGTAATTTCAGTAAATACAACGGTTACATGTGTGTAGGCATTCTTGATTGAAACATATGGGTAGTTACCTGTTTATAAGGGTGCCGTACTCTCTGGGGACCTGAGAAGGGCTTGAATTACGCGAACTACCCGTCTTCTAAGAACTCCCTCGCAAGCCAAGTCTTCGAATCAAAAACCAAAACCCGAGCACCGCCTAGGCCTAGGGTTTAGGGGTTTAGGGTTTAGGGTCTAAGAAGATTTAAACCGCCCGTTAAAAAACATACCGTACATACCCTGTGGAACCTCTAAAGCCCTAGCAAGCCCTACAACTACAGAACCCTTGGAAAAGGGCTACCAGTCCCTCACAGAATCCATGTCAAGGGCCATAAAAACCGTAGCCAAATCCCTAAACCCCAGACCCATACCTGTAGGCTCATACCCTGCCACTTTTTTAGGGTATCTACTTTTCTATATACCAGATCCTAACCATAAAACAAGGTATCCTGAAAAGGGGTAGGGCATGAGCCTCTCGGAAGAATGCCTACTGATGCTTAAAGTATTCAGCCCAGAACCCGATCGCCGGAGCTCCCGAAGCCCGAACCCCAAAACTTGAAGCCTCAAACCCGAGACCTAGGCCTCAGGGTGTACCTACCGCTTTTACAGTATGGTACGGGCTATACCCTATCATCATAGGGTCATAACATGTCAGAACCTATAGTATTTTGTAGGTTTTGGGGCTATAGGTAGAGCCTAGGGTTGAGAGTTTGGGGGGGGGAGGGTTTAGTGTTTGGAGTTGCGGTTTATGTGGTTTATTTAGGGTTTCGGGTGTACCCGGGTTCATTGGGATCTAGGGAAACGGCCCCAACTCCAAGCCCAGCACCCGAAACCATAAAAAAGCCAGTAGGAATTTGGGGGTTCCTGTTTTGGTGCGTCTGTGATTGTTGGGTATCAGAATAAGCCCTTGTATACTAAGCCCTCACGAAACAAGCCTTCATGAAACTCTACAAGGCCTACCCATAGGCCCCATAGTAGTTCTTCTCGGGGACTACTATATGGGATTCTAGATATAAACCCCCAAAAGGAACTACCATGGGTCCGATATAACCAAGGACAGGGACCTGCGGGTTGGGTTTGAAGCCTTGTGCGGATACTATTTCAAATAATGAACAAGAACAGCTTCAAGGCGTGAGTACATACTATGCTGGGTCTTTTGCACCCTGAGGAGTAGGGTTTGAGCCCGGTCCTGTCTGAAGGGAGCGCCTTCTGGAGAGGAGGCCACCCTGTGGGCTCTTTAGTGCCGGTTTCAAGCCATCTCGTCGTGCTTTGTTCATGGTTTACCGGGTTACCGGTTCGGGGTTGGGGTGCCGACGTAGAAGCCAGGATTGCATTTTCGTGGGAGAACGGGGGTGGCTTCAGGTTTTACCAGGGTTGTGCAGGGCTTTGTAGTTCGTGTCGAGTAGGGCCTAGGGGCTGGGGACTGGTTGGGGTTTGGAGTTGAAGGCACAGCGGACTGAAACACACATGACACCCTTATTAGAGCCGAATTCTTCAGTCACCCACGTGATGTGTGTATTTATTTCCCTGCTCGTGGTGGAGGCCTCTGGACGCCGTCGACGGCAGAAGACCGGCAAGGGCCGAGTCCCTCGTCCTGTAGTATGAGGACTACTGTTGATGGTATAAATCCTGCATTACCTTAATGACCCTAAACTATGGGAATTATAGTATATTCCTTATTATGGGTCATGCAGGATTTATATCATCAACCGTAGAACAGGGTTTAGCGGCTCAGGTGCATGGTTGGGGGGTTTAGTGTTTTGGGTTCGGTGCTGGAAGGATTTTATGAGGGGCTCGTAAAAGGGCAGTAGAAGCTCGCTTTGGCTTATGTTGAATTATGCTCAGCATGGGCGAGAAGAGAGCCCTAGGGTTGAAACCTCTTGACAAGAGGTGTAAGACCTTCGAATTGTAGGATAATTTGCCTTGCGAACACCCCAAACTTCTCAGGCCTGAAGTGCAGAACCCAGCATGTACTAAACTCTCACTCCCCAGCCCTGAACCCTAAACGCCTAAACCCCTAAAGCTCTAAGCCCTAAACCGCCAAACCCTGAACCCAGGGCTTAGGCTTTTGGGTTTTCGGGTTTAGTTTAGGTCTCAGGTCTTCAGCTGTCGGAGGAATCGGTCGGAGTTTAGGCTTTCTTTGTCAACGCCCTTTAATATAAGGGTTTGCATTGGGGGTATATGATACTATAATTGTCATGGGGAACCCCCCAAAACCGCATTCTAATTATTAAGGCCCCTACATTGTTCGAAGGAGGTTGTGCATTCTCTCTTGGCTGCATGCTGTCTGCAGTGTTTCATTCATTTAAAGTTTCGGCAGATGTTCTGTAAAGGAACACATGTCAACGGGCCCAGTGGCGGATTTTGCCAAGCTGCTTGGAATACGAAAAGTGGCCAAACCCCTAGCCGGTGATTCTTTATTGCAGGGAGTGGGGTTTGAGGGTTGAGGGGTTGAAGGTATAGTTTGGGGTTTCGGGGGTGGTTCACGATTAGAGTTCAAGGCTTTGCCCATCATCGCAGTCCGCTAGACAACCCAAGTGCTAAATCTTTGCGGCACACTTCACTCTCCCTCCCAGGCACTCAGACCCTCCGCAACAGCTGCAGGAGCCCCCAAATCCCACTACAAACCCTCAGCCCTTCTACCAGCTGAAAGCCTGAACCCAAAAGTACATTCCGAGTTCCCAGGTGGCCTAATCCCAATCTGCGCCAACTTTTAATGCGATCAGCCGGGAACCCAAGCTCCGCTGTGGGGTTTGGGGAAGCCTCTGGATCTGGCTACCGAGGATTTCTAAGGGTTTAAAACCATTAGAGGTTTTGAAAGGGTTTCTGAAGAAGGCTGCTGTAAGGGGCAATTACTTCCGGGGTTGGTGAAAGCGTTAGCATGTGTTGTTAGGGTTCGGTACTTTGTACAACTACAGTTTGGCGTTTCGGTTCAAAGTTTCATAGGCGGTGCCTCGACCCTGCGCAACTATAACACGTCATTGCAGCAACCACATGCGAAGGGCAACAGGGCCTCTGTTAGGGCTTGGTAGGTTTTGCACGCAGAGCTTGCACACCTATTAGCACCATAACCTTTCTCAAACTCGATCCTTGAGGGCTTGTGGTCTGTAGGTCTTGGGGCTTCAGGTGGCAAGTCGGTGATTTTGGTTTCAGGCTTCACTGCTGCGAGTTTTTGTGTTTTGCTTTTGGGTGACAGTGCTTCCTGGCTGCCTGCCAGGTGCAACACCCAGGCGTGTGTACATAGGCTACGGCATGAGGACGCCGAATCGGAAGCAATGGACTCACGTACCCTTATTCCCTTTTCGTAGTCCTAGGTTCCTCATAAAGTTAATTATTAAGGCCCCCTATATTACCTATCGCCCCCGAAGGAAGTTTGACTTCAGGGTGGGGGAGGGGTTTGCGGGTTTAGAGCTGCGGACGAAGTTGCGCTGCAGAGGAGGATCTCTACCTGTCAAGGGGTTTAGGGTATAGGATCTAGCCTTGGAAGAGCAACATGAGTCCACGACCCCTTAATCTAGCAAAAAGGGAGTTTCCGAACATAGGGTACCTAAAAAAATACCCTAAAATAGTAGGATCCTAATCCTCAGGAGCCCAAACTGAGGTACCCCGATTGTCGGGAACTCCCATACATCTTAGAGTACAGAGGACAGGATCCTTTGCTTGATTTACGAGCTGATTCACAATTCAGGGCTTTGTGGAGTCTTTTGGTTGCTCTGCTGAGTCCAAGAGCACTCATGTCCCTCAAAAGCCCGGAGCCCTAAACCCCGTCCATGTTTGTTTGCGTAAGCCTTCAAGGAACCCTTGAGGGAGAATGACCTAAGCCTACTTTGTCCATTGCGATTCGCCGACCCTGTCATCCGTATGACACCGACCGGCCGTCGGAATGGAATCAATGTAGGATCACTGGTGTTAACTTTGTCATAGTTGGGGAGCATTTTACATTTCTATGGGTACTTAAACCCAAAAAGGAATAAGAATGTAGATGTTGAACACTGGCCCACTTAAGTCTATAGGGCCTACGTCATGAGGCTTCGGGTTTAGGTACAAGGACTGAGATGGCGCACACTTCTCTAAAGTAAGGCTGAAAGGAGTCCTGGGTCCCTGCAAAGTACAGCTCTGGGGCCGGAAAGCCCCCCAACACAGGAATGCTAAGAGTCTGAGCCCTTTGGTTAGGTTTAAAGTAAACCCCCCAAAGTTGGAAACCGGAGTATGGCCAATTAATGCTGGGATTCCCTATTTACTATTCTTGAGGGCTGAGGCTATTTCCAACTTTTGGGCATGTACTGCAGGTTTAGGCTTTAGGGTTTTTGTCAAGATATCGACCTACATGAAATGATGCCTGGTTCGGAAAGCCCCATCCTCATCCCTAAACCCCTGCGCCACCAGACCAGCCTCAATAGGATCTATCCAAGATCCCGAGCACGGTTTAGGGTTTAGAATTATTCCGAAATCATGAAATCATGATTAAGGTTTAGGTAATTCCAAAACCAAAACCATGAGCTAGATCTGGCCGGTGCTAGAACTGTTTTAAAGTATGCATGGATGCGCGAGGTTGCCTAGGCCGACTCGCGGCGAATGTCTTCAACACATGTTCGACATGAAAACATAAACCCTGCAGCTGAGAACCCAGTAACCCTCTACTTTCCTATACCATCACCCCCAATTGGCCCCCAATGGCCCTTTAATGGAGCCCTTATGGTCCTTAATAGTGGGTATTTAGGGTGTATTAGAGGGTGGTTGGGAGGTCTAGGCAATAGACACCACCCTAAACCCTAGAAGCTTCTAAACCCTAAATCCCACAGCCAAGAGTCCCCAGAGCCTTTCAAGTTCCTCTGCCCGGGTCTTTGAGTCTGGGGCTTACAGTGTGTCATTCCATGCATGTATATGATGAGTTTCTACATCACGGGGCGCATTTCCGCAGCACATGCGTGTGCATGTGTGTGTGTGTGTGTGTGTGTGAGTGTGTGTGTGTGTGTGTGTGTGTGTTTGTGTGTGTGTGTGTGTGTGTCTGTGTGTGTGTGCGTTCGTGCGCGCGCGTGATCTACATTCCTGTGCCTCGAACCTCTAGTCTTAAGCCCTATAGTGCGCGCCAACGCCCGGATCGCGCACGTACCAAGTCTAGTAACACACCCTGAAGCCGAGCTTTAATCCACAATGAATCATGCATTGAAACACAATGTTGGAGCTTCTTGGAAAGCCCAAAAACCGTCTTATATAGACAAAACGGCAATCAAGCGCTGCAAGAAACCAATCCAATGCTTATCTGAACACAGAACGCTCTATACACATCCTTAACTTAACGTATGTATATTGCTCAGAACTCTCTTGAAGACCAGGGCCCCCCTAAACCTTAAACCTTAGAGTCAATCCCAAACGGTCCTATGTACCGATATAGTAGAATGTAGGGTTTCCATACTAGGAATTAGTATTATGACTTAGGGAAGTATCCCCCATAACAGTGCATAGGACCCTTTGGGAATTTGATACCTGAGAACCACTGCCATGGTAGATCCAAAGGGAGTGGGTAGGGGCCACCTCGCAGATTCGGTCGCGGCCGTCCGCACCGAAAGGCAGCGACAAGTTCGTCAAAACTCTTGCGAGAAAGTTCTAACAGAGTAGGATTTAGGATTTATGGCTCCCTTACGAAAGGTCTGAAGGAATTTGGATTTAGGATTCATAGGGGTCCAGAGCACGTAACATGAAGAAGGGGCTCGTAGGTTTTTGTTCAAGATGGTCTACTGTGACAAAAAAAGTCGTGTGGTTCAGGGTGCTTGCCCCCAAACCATACGAATCCTAAATCCCTGAACCCTAAACCCAGGTCTCGATTTGGGATAGTTTGAGTTTCCTTTCTTCGATATAGAGCCCTAATTTTAACAAATTTGGGGTGGTTGTCGGGATCGATACCTAGTAAAGAGGGATCAGGGATTGCCGGTTTAGGGGGGTACGACTCAGAGCTCCAGACTGGACTTTGCCTGCAAGGTGCAGGGAGTTTGAGTTTTGTGGTGGTTGGGGTGGGCTTTCGCGATGTGACTTCGGTGTAGACCGATTCCCACACAGATTGTAGCTTCGTAAAGGAGTGGCGTGGGCTCCCTAAACCCTATAGTTCTTAAACCTGGTGTACAGCCCCATGTACGAGCACAAGTAGAACTTACATTACTGCTTCCGTTGACCTTCCAGAGCACGGCAAGTCGTGTGTTCCACCTTCAAGGCTCTTCAAGCCCTCTTAGCCCGATGTCGCAGGGCATAGAGGTTTAGGGTTTGGGGTAAACCCTACACCCTAAACCCCTAAACCCTAAACCCTAAACCCTAGCGTTTAGGGCTCCAGGCGTAATGAGCTCGGAATTATATGAACCACCGATCGCCAGAGCTGAAGAAAGGTATCAGCGCTTTCTCGCGTCGCGTAACCTGTGTCTGGCGGGGCAGCAGAGTACTGGCCGAAGAAAGAGTAAGAGGAACTCCAGAAAGTTGGAATATGCAATAATGGCAGGCTCCCCTATAATTTACCTTGAAGGGAGTATGATAATGATATTCCAACTTTCTGGCTTCTACTGCAAGTGTACAGGCACTGAAATAGATGGTTGTCAAAATTATGGTCCCTTTTGGGGTACCCTAAATATTAGGTGCCGTATGATAATAAGGACCCCCAAAAGGGATCCTAGTACTGACAACCACCCAAATGAATGAAGGAATATTCCGTGAACATGCAATGTAGACTCGAGAAGGAATGGCTTAAGGAACATTTTTCGATCTAAGCAAGTTAGTGTAGGGCTTCTTGTTATGGCTTGAGCAAGATGATTGAGGAGTTTGGCCGAACACTGTAGCCTGATACCCTAAGTCCCGAAGCCCTGAAAGCCCAAACTCTAAATCCTACATTGAAATGTCTTCTTCTTATCTGCCTAGGTCTCTTAATCTTAAGAGCTCAGGCCAAAATCCTGCACAATCGCTTTTAAAAAATCTTCAAGAGCCGACAAGCACGAATCCGGCGCTCTGCTGGCAGCCAAGTAGGTTATCTTCCCGGGTCGGAGCGACAAGACCTCGTCGGAGAGTTTAGGGTTTAGGGTTTATAGGGTGGGGAGTTTAGATAGGAGGCTTTGTGGACCCTCTAGGCCTAAACTCCTCAGCACTGCAACCTTGGCCTAGACTCCTACAGCCTTAAACACTCAAACACAATATCCGACCATAGTCATAGACCCTGCCTTTAAAGCGTCAGAAAAACTTATAGTCTTATACCATGACATACCCCAGGACCTTATTCTAATCTCTACGCCCCTATATATTATCCCCTGTTTAGATGCTTGGCTTTGTCCATGGGATACGGGCATTATGATTGGGCTTGAGCATAAGCATGATAGGAGATACTGGGTGGACTTACTTGCGACGTTGAGAGAGCTTTGGAGCCGGACATATTGGAGCCTAACACTCGACCGAAGCACTGACACTGTGAATGCATTTGGGTATAGGACCCTTGAAAAGAGCCCTTTCTCATCGTATGCATGCTGTGCCGCTCATTACTCATTGCACGCATGCATCCCCAAATGCAGGATTTTGGCCACCTTCTTGCTTCAACATAAGAAGCCCTACAAAACCTTCCGGTAAAATTGTGCATCTAAGCCTGACGTCCTAGGTTCCTTCAAGAATCCCAAAACACGTGAACCACTGTACTGCTAGGATACCTCTTTGCGGCTTCAATTTTGGATCATTTAGCGTGTCTAGGAGTATGGGAGCATGAAGAAGCCGACCCGCCTTCACAGGCTTGTTCCTTGCGCTCCGAAGAATCACGCCTAAACCGAGATAAACCTTAGCCTTAGACCCTAAACCTTCACAGGTATAGGAATTCTTGGTGTATCTGCAGTTGGAAACGAGCCCATAAAAAATGCAAAAAGCCGTCACAGATGGACGCAAGTTCATTTTCGGTCCACACTGACGGGCTTGATGCTCGACCCATATCGAGCCTGATGAGGTTGCGCAAGTGTCGCTGCTTTAGAAAGCAGGGTGGTTTCGAAGCCCCTGGGTCGAATTGTGATTAGGGTTCCTTTAAGAGTTCCTTCAAAGGGTTCTATATTGCTTACTATAAGGGGTATTATAGGGGTTTAGTACCTATACTTATTTGGGGGATCCTTAATATAATAGTCATAGTACAATATACCCCATTCTTGTTGCTCGTCCAGACGTTCTGTCCGCACACACACCCCAAATCCCTATTCTAATCATTCAGAACCCTGTAGTCCTATAGTAAGTGAGTTTAGGACTAGGAGTGTGCACTCGCGGCCCAGTGGCGATCCTGGCCAGTCGCTTGTGGTCCGAGGATCGCATAAGACGACTCTACATCCCCATGCCCGCACAAGTCCTCCCTAAACCCGAACTCCCCCCCCCTCCGACTTAAGCCTAAACCTTAAGTGGGTGATTGTCAAAACTAGGGTCCCTGTTTGGGTCCTTATGATATTACGGCACCTAATATTTAGGGTACCCAAAAAGGGCCCCAAGTCATCCTTGAAGTCTCAACCCCCCTTAGCCCCAAACACTCGACCTAAGATCCCACCAACAGCATAAACCTCTGAACCCTAAACCCAAGTGGGAGTTTCCGAAAATAGGGGACCCGAATATGCTATCCTAAATTGTAGGATCCTTATTATAGGGACCCCAAAATAATGTATCCCTAATTTTCGGAAACTCCCAAGTATATCCACCCCAAAGATGGCACGCGAAGGACACGAAACCCGCATCATCCGACAACACAACTTGCTATAGTCTTTATTACAAGTAACCCGGCAGCGCAAATAAGCTTATCTAGGCCCCCTTCTACATTGGGAATGGTTGGGGGTTGGGGGATATTTCACGGCTTTCTTTTAAGAGGCAGTTCTACGTAGCAAAGTACCACCACAAGTACCTTCGCTTGTGCATGTGCACGTGCAACAATATGTGTGTATATAGAGATACACATACATAGGTACGTACATACATGCATACCCACGTACATACATAATGGTTCAAACACGCACAGTTGTTCGATTTTCTCTTCCTCCTACCCGTGAGCGAGCTGCCGTAAGAAGCAACGGTTGGAGGGGCAGAGCGTATTACCAGGGCCTCAATTAGCATGCAGAGCATAAACACACACACACACACACACACACGCAAAACCCTAAACCCTAAACCCTAAACACAAACGCACACAAAACAATACAAGCACACGCCCGGACAGTGCTCAGCCTGAAGCCAAAATGCCAGCCGAACAACAATTGGAGATTCGGACTCCGAAGCTAGCAAGACTGTTTCGACTCTATTTCGACGCTGCACGTGCCTGCCGAGAGCCGTCAATGAGTTGCGGCCGAAAGCCTCGCAACCCTGGCCCCACAGTTGACTTCAGAGCTGAGGGTCTGAGGTTTTCATATTTAGGATATTACGGTATCCCTTTTGTAACCCTGTATAGCATACCTTGAAATAAGTTCAGGGTTGAGAGTATAGACTTCATAAAGTTCTGCAAGATGATCCACCAGCAAGCACCCTGAAGAAGAGCACTCCTCACGCAAGAGAGAGATTATATAGGGGCCTAAATAATGACCAATACTATTTTTGGGGGGCTCCTTCTTATAACACCAAAACCCTATTCTAATTATTAAGGCCCCTACATTACTCCGCGATATGTAAACTCTAGGATCAACAATCACAGCCCTACACCCCACATACCCGAACAGCCTCAACCAGATATTCCTCATAAGAGTGCTAGAAGCTTCAGTTGGTCTTTGTAATTTATGTGGAAGCTTGAAAATTTACTAATATTCTTCCGTGTGATTCATGACTATGATTACAGATACCCCAAACCGTTATTCTGACGATTGGCGGAGCTAGGATGAGGAAGCCCTGACTCCGGCAATTGAACTTCAGAACCCCAGATTGTTTCAATTGTTCACAACGGACCCCGAGAAGAGGCCCACAGCAGCCATGCCGCTCGACCGGGCGATTCTCTGCGCAGTGCCTGAGGCGCAGGAGGCAGCCAGGTTTGGAAATGGTCGGGAACGATATCGCCAAATCTTGAGCGAGTAGTGTGCCATTCATCGTGGTCATGGTTTTGCGAGAAGTTCCAGCTTCCATCTTCTGAACCCGAAGTGCACGGTAAGCTTGGGCTCGAAATTGGAGTTTCAGAAAGACCCTAAATAGCATTGGAGCGACATTTCTGGATAGGTACCACTGAATATGATCCCCTCAATTCTCAAAAAGCCGCCAAAATCCTTGCCACTGCACACCTGCCGCATGTACAGGCTTTCAGAGCCGCAGGGGACTGAAGGACCGTATCTCGGATCAGCTGGTGCTTACCTAGCTACGAGGCGATAGGGGTCGGCAGAGATACTAACAGTATCCCCCCCATAAACTTATTGTCAAGGCCCCTATACTTATAAGGAACCTCCAAGATCGTATAGGTAATTATCCTAAACCCTACAAACCCTAAACAAACCCCAAACCCTGAACCCTTTGTTATGGTTGCGCGCCTTGGCAGGATTCTGAACGAGACAGACCGAAAACCTGGCGTTTGGTTTCATACCTGTGTTACTTCAGCCCTGCCTCTTTAGGGGTTTATGGCTTCAGCGTTCAGGGTTTCAGGGTTCTACTGGGAGTATACATCCGGTGTACGGCATAGCCCTCGAAGCCACGGAAGCTTAACAAAAGAACCCAGAGCCGTGGATGAACTCGAAGACTAAAGCCCTGACTCGTAAACCCAAACCCGGGTTCGAAACCCTGAACCCCAGGCAAATCTAGTGTTCTAGCCGTGATAGACTCAATCCAGAGGCTTTTACACTAATAACCAGATCCGTGCCAGTCCAACATCACCCCGCCGCAGAGCCAATATTCGAGCAATGCAATTCGTTTGAGGAGTGCTTTCGTTGCAACGGGCTTCGGATGGTTGTAGACCTATAGACCCATATGAAGTTTGGGTTCTCAAGTCGAGGGTTTTGCGCTCGCAACAGGGAAGCATTCCTCGATTGCGTGGAGCAGCGAAGCTGGCAGGGTCAAAATACACCCCAAACCTGAATGATTAAGGCCCTTACCCATATTATATTAACCATATTGCCTTAAATCCTCGTAAGAAGCCCGGTATAGTTGGACGCATAGACAGGATCTGGACATGTTTGTTTTTTCTAGATTTCGGACCACAGACTTCTTGAGCACGACGTGCAGCCACTTAGACTGAACTCGAGACCGTCGAGTTTGGGTGTTTACGACTTCAAGTCGTCTGGGTTTAATGCATTGTTTGTGTGGTGAATGGTCTTTGGACTTTAGGATTTGATGTATCTGCATAAGTCGTTGGTCGTACCCCCTGCAGTCCCTATGTTTTGCACATCAAGTTACGCGAAATGAAGTGGAAAGGAACCTTCTACTCTCTTCAAAAATTGAGTAGGTCATCCCATCGTTCCGAAGCCCTAAACCTCTTCCGCGAAAAACAAGACAGAACATCCGAAACCCTTAAGAGCCCGAAGCCCCGGAACCTTCCCTCAACCCTAAACCTTAACGGCCCCCAACCTACACCCTGAACCCTTAAAAGCCGTAGCCCCCCTTGGTCCTGAACTCTGCCAGCCATCGTTCCATGCCTGACGCGTGCTGCTATGGAGCCCTGGAATGGCCCGTGCCATCCGAAATCATCCGAAATGCCAGCATGAACTTTGACAGAAACACGTTTACACACACACACACGTTTAGGGTTATTTTATTTGTGATTTCTGTATGTATGTCCTTAAGAAGATAGGCTTGCACGGGTTTGGCATAAGGCTTCTGGCTACTGGGCTTAAGGGCTGGTCGGGATTTAAGGGCTTTGGTGCCTCAGAAGGTTGGTTTAGAGCTTAGAGTTCATGCGGGCTCTTGGGCTATGGTAACGGTGAGTATGCCTTTGGGTTATTGGGGAATGGCTTAAGCTGCTTTGGGCTTTTGGCGGAGCTTTTGGAGGGAGGTGCAGGAAATCTACACTGGAATCTACCACTCTGAGGTGTAGCATCCTCAATCTGGCCATCCCGCCCTGACCGGTACCCTCAGAAACCAAGACCTCTTCATTGTAAGGATGCTAAAATATGTAGACCTACGTAATCTCAATATGGGTGGTTGTCAAAACAGGGGCCCCTTTTTGGGTATCCTATATTAGGTGCCGTATTATCTGCGGGACCCAAAAAGGGACCATAGTTTTTACAACCACGCATATAGAGCCCTCAAAAACCGGGGTGTCGGTTTCCTGGATAACCCTAAACTTGGAACCTCAAACCCTAGCTACCAAGCCATGGAGCCCTTCAATACTTTCTTTCAGGGACGTTCGAGACCCCGCTGTTGCAACATGGAGAGGTAGGGCATGTTTTTGTTCACTGTTCTGGGCTTAGCTTCGGGGGATACCGATGTTTCATGCTTCTGGAATACATAAGCATAAACATGTCCTGCACAACCATTTCCAGCCCGTCATACAAAGCTACATCACACCCGATAGAGCACCCAACCCCGACCGAAAACCCCAGCCGTCGGGAGATGTCGGACAGTCCGCCAGCTGAGAGGTGCTGAAAGGCTCTGAGTTCGAACGACCGATGCCGCAGGGAATGGGAAAAGAGCTCGATAACGGCGTCTTAAGGGGTCTGGTCAAGTTGCTATAGGGCTTCTATAGGGTTGTGTAAAGGCAGGGGGGCCGCGGTCTCAAGGGCTTTGGGCGTTTCGGGTAGAGAAAACGATTCCTCTAGCGATTTGGAGTAGGCTCAAGGTTTTGTTCAGCAAGACTTACCTCTGGTTAGTAGGGAATGGAAGAATGGTAGTAGTTATAATTGTACCCCATTCCTCCATTCCCTACTAACCAAAGGTAAGCAAAAGGGTTTTGCGGTTTCGGGCTTGGGGTTGGAGTTTACATCTTTGGATCTGCGTCTTCAGCGCCAGGGATTTATATACAGTTCTTCTGGGCGTACCGGCGGAAAGGGTTATAGGGTTTCAGTGTTTAGGATCTGGGATTTTGGGTTTTAGGTCAGGGCCTCTGGGGCTGAGATTCTGGATTTCGGGAGAGTTAGGCCATTAGGGCATGTAATGAATTCCTTTCAGCGGCGGAAGTATGTCTTATTTTTTTTAAGCGGGGGAGTATGTCTTATTTTATATGATCAGGCCCCTCAGCAAAGGGGGTTCGCTGGTCAGGGTCTGCAGTCAACATCTGGGGGTCCTGAGTCTCGAGCCTTAGTACGGTCGGTTTCCGTGGAATGAGTAAGGCTGGGAACGCAAGCGCCAGTCTTCTCGGAAATGCTGTTTGGGACTACCCATAGGCCCCATAGTAGTTCCTTTTTGCGGTTCATATACAGAATATTATAAGGTAATCCCAAAAAGGAATTACCTTGGGGCCTGAGGGTCGGCAGTTTAGGGATTTGGGTTTAGGGGCTCAGGAATTGGGGTTTAGGGTGGATGGTTTCGGTTCTGCAGCAGGGGATGACAGCAATGTCGCAGGCAGTGTGCGCTCTGCAGGAGGGACCCTTAATGGCCGGGACCCCCACCCTATAACGGGCTATAAAATGGGTATATAATAGCTATAGTAAGGGTATATACCTGGGGGTCCTTATTAAGGGTCCCTCCTTTTACCCTTGGATCATTGCTTGTGTTGGATATCCCGCTGCATACAAAAGTCATGCACATCCCTTCTCCTAAGCGAACATGGATCTCCAATGACCTTTTCTCCTAGAGCCCAAAACCCCACGCCCGACACTACCCCCAAACCCTAAACTGCAAAAACTCCAAAAAACCCGAAACCCTCAACCTAATCTGTCTATCATTTCCCTATGTATCACAGCCTGTGAGACAGGTCACAGTTGGAGAAGTTCGAGAAGCAAGCAAGCGCCTTGCCATGGAAGAAGAAGGGCGGTTGGTTTAGGGTTTGGGGTGTAGGGTAGGCCGGTAGGCCTTTATGAATATGTCGCTACAGGACGTTATAGGGCTGTTGAGGTGTCGAAGATTCTGTGGGGGTTGCATGTTTTGGGCTCTCAGGGAGTGGGAAGGATCTGTCTTGGATAGTAGCTGCCCCCAAACCAATGCACTTAAGAAGTAAACCTCCATGTTGCTCGTGGTTTTATTCGAACGTTCAGTATAAAGCTGCACGACACTGCACCCCAAGCCAATGTTTTACTGAAACCTGACCCCTTCATTCAATCATGACATCCAAGGCCGGAATCTTTGGCCTGAACATCCCATTTTAGGTTGTTGGCTGTGGGCTTCCCAGACCCCCGGGAGGATCCAGAAAGTAGATCCCCCACCCCCTCCGCAACGAGCTGCTCCAGCCGAACTTAAAGTACTCCCCAAAGCCGAACTCCCGCGAGAGTACCAGTATCGCTAGAGCTCAAGACCCCGACGCCTTAACCCAACTGTGCAGCAGATCACTTGAAGCTCCTTTTCGCCATAACTATCCGCATTGTACTTTCCCTCAGTACCTCCGACGCCCCGCTTCAAATTCCGCGCAGCCCTTCCAGTTTCGCAGATATGTTCTTTCAACAGCAGAATCAATGTGACAAAGACCCTAAAGCCCTGAAGCCCTAAACTCCACACCTTGGACCGAGGCATTGAGCTAAAAACCGTTCGTGAGCAGCTTGACAAGACCATGAAGGCTCGGATCAGGCTTTGGAGAAGCTCTCTCTTTCTCTCTCTCTCTCGCTCTCTCTGCATTTATTCACTTATTTATATATTTATGTGTGTATATAAGGGCTCAGAACACCCGAAGTGGGATCGCTGTAGCCCCAGGCACCTCTGAAGGTGTCGACTGTGCATCCCGCTTTCTCCGCCACGGCCCGGCATAGCCCGAACTGGCACAGGCACCTTCGTGCCAAACGTTCGAGGACCCGTCGCCGGCTTCGTGCTGGCTTGACAACCAGTGCCAAGGCACTCCGCGGACTCGTCCGCCATCACGGCTCAGGTGTGAGCCTTCGTGATCTTGGGCCTCGACATATGGGGAGAAGCGAAAAGGGATGGCGCGACCAGGATGCATACGATTCTGGGCGTTACTGGCGTGGTGCATGGTCGCCACGACGCAAGTTCGACCAGAAAGGCGGCAAGAAAGGCAAGGGAGCTGGGAAGGACAAGTTCCCACGCTACGACTCGCACAAGGCGGACAGGAAGGACGACACAGCGAGTGCTGTCGTCAATGCGACGATGACCTCCGTTGGAGGTCTGGTCAGCGCCTTCCAGACCCAGATCAACACAGCACGGAAGGCAGAATCCAGAGTCCAGCAGATCACACAAATGCAACAGCAGCGCCATGCTCAGTGGCAGAGGTACGAGAGCGAGCTGCAGAGATCCTTTCAACAAGAAAAGGAGCGCTACCAAAAGGCGATGCAGAAGCTGACAGAAGACCTTGCAGAGGCGAAGGACCAACAGGCGAAGTCCTCGGAGACCCTGCAGCAGGCTTATGCAGCTGCGATGGCGACTGGAAACGCGGACGCACACATGCCAGAGGAGGACCCCGACTGGGAGCGGCTCACCAGGCCATCTGTTGGGAACTCCGGGGAGACGGATGCGGAGGCCCTTACCAGAATCTTGGGCTCAGATGTTCGCCAATGGGGCCGCAAATTGGCAGCCATGGACTATGCTCCTCCCCCCGGACTTGGAGGGTACTGCCAACCCTGGTCAAGGTCCTTCCTTGCCTTACTCTGGTGGAATGGGTCCAGACGGAGCACCTTTCTCGGTTTCTCCTGGTATGGACCGCCTGAAACGGCATACATCGACCTCCCCGCGAGTTGGTCCGTACGAAGGTGGCCGACCCTCTGCCCCGGTCCCACCACCGGAGGGAACCTCCGGCGAGGATGCATTGTCGCAAAAGGTTCGCGACAAGAGAGCCTTGTTTCCCTTCGGCTTGAATCCGGCGGGCTCGGCAGCTACACAGGCCGAGGGCACTTCTCACAAGCCCACCACCGTCGACGAGGACGAGGACGAGCTGGGTCACGCGCACAAGCCCGGACTGTCTGGGATGGAGTAGCTGAAGCCTGTCTGAGTTTGGGTAGGCAGAAGTCCATGACGGTTTCTTTGCCAGGCCGATGGGATTGCAGGCTTCCGGGGCCACAAGACACAGCCACCTCACTGGTGAGGTCGCTGTCTCTGCCGTTCCCCGTCGGTCAATGCTACCCCACGAGCGTGGCAAGGAACACTATCCTGCGACTTCTGCGGTTTCACCTTGTAGGCTGCAGGCTTTTCATTTCGCTACTTGCCAACCTGTCCTCAGGAGTCCACTACGGAGCAGTTGACCACTCACATTGGTCTATAGTGACTGTGGTTCTTCGAGCTCCAAGTATCTTCCTTGCTCAAAACCGACACTGGGTTTGTGCCGAATTCTGGGCATGGTTGAACTCCTTTGCCTCACGTCACACCAGCCATCATCCCTACATTGGAAGTAGGATCGCCGCTTTCCCTCGGGTGTTTCGCCGCAGAGGTTACAATACTGACCCCGGTATCTCCTCGCGGGACCCTCTTTCATCTGACATCTTTCTTGGGCTGATCGATGTCGATGGCATTGGGTCTCTCTCCTCCTCGCGGAGACTGGAGAGGTGTTTGACTTTCACCTTCTCTGGAATCCCCCCGCCAGGCCAGCATTCATCCTTTTCCGGTCGCCCTCCTGGTCTTGCCCTTGGAGGACTCTGCCTCCCACCTGTTACTGCAAATGTGTGCACAGGGTTTTGGAGATTAAGCGCCTCGAGTTTTGGCTGCACTCCATTTTTCCCGACCGAGTCATCCTCAGGTCAGCCCTTCTTATGCCATAAGCAAGTCGATGACCAACTTCTCCGAGCACCTAAGAGACGTATCGGTGGTTCAGGGGCGTCCGCCGGGGAAGTTGTCATCTACCCTGATTCCTCTAGGCCTCTCTGGTTTAGTCCCCCCACCCCTCGGGTTCCCAGGTTCTCTTCATCTGCTGAGACGTGGTTCCTAGGTCTTCTTGAGGCAGTCGGCTCCTTTTTGGTGCCGTTGTGTAGGGCCATCCTCTTCCAGATAGTGCTAGCCCTGTATCTTTGCCTCTGGAAGCAAATTCCGGACAGACACGAACCACTTGGCAGCCTTTTGGGGTTGCCCTGCAAAGGTGCTGCGACGAGGCCCTTGTTGTGTCTTCGCGGATTCTCCCCGAGACAATCGACCGACATGACATATGCACACTGTGCTCGCCAAGGTCCTTCTGGGCGCCATTTTGGGCGCCCACGTGGCAGGCCATCAATCGGCAATCGGCTCCTACTTTGGTGCTTCATCCTGTTTAATTGCCCGGATTGTTTTGGGGCTGCTCCAATCAGGTTGCCTAAGGGTCTTTGGGCTTCGGCTGTCCCCGGGCTTGAACACAGGACAGCATCCCAGGGCAGCGCCTCCTCCAGCCAGCCTGAACCCCTTCCTCATGCGTGGAGCGCCCCAACAGGTGAGGTCGACGGACCAGTCCCGGCTCTTGCATCGGACAGTTCGTCGCTTAAGGTCCAGTGTGTACTTCTTTCACCGGGATACCCTTCCCAGGCGATTCAGATTCCCGTCCAGGTTCCGGTCACACCAGAGCTCTTCCTACAAACAGTTGTTGATAAACTCAGCCCCCGGAAGATCTTCTTTGCAGCTGACCTGGACTTTGTCGAACCACAGCCAGAGGAAGGTTATGTCTCGCTTCTTCTTGTACCGCAGTGGCTCGAACACTCGGAGCATGCCGAAATTGTTTTTGACTTTGCGGCTGTTGGGGGCCCGATATATGCCGCCATCGTTGAAAAGAATCTCCCGCACGCTCAGGTCATCGAACATGCTAGTCGGCACACAATGTCCCCCTGGGATGCCTTCCAGACTGGGCATCCAGACCCGCTACGATCGGATAAGACCATTCGGGTTTTGACCGGCGACACCATAAAATTTGTTCCAGTCTACGGCAGATCTCACTGGTTCCCGCCCTCGGCAGAGTGTCTCGGGGATCCTAGTTTCCTTTTGGCTGAGATTCGGCAGATTGTCAGCGAGGAAGTGTCTGACTCATGGCTCATTCTTGCGCCTGATGTCGATCGCGACATCTTACACCCAGGACAGCCAGATGAGGAGCTCGAGCTGCATGCCGCAAGTGCTTTGCGTTGTCGTCGGGACCGGCTCATGTTGTGTATCCCGGACAAAGCCACATTTCACCCGTTTGTGCATCAGGGAGCCCTTCTTTCTGGAGTGATTGCAGCACGGCAGAGAACACCGGCTGAGGCCTGTGGTGTCGCCCCCGGTGCTTTCATCATCCTCGACTGCCGCCCCGTCGGCAGAAAACCCACTTTCTATTACACGGGGGATTCTCATGTTGGGGAAGCTACTCTGCAATACTTCCTTGACCTTCGTCCCCCTCGGGGCTACCGACCTGTCTTGAGCGGTCTTCCCAAAGCCGGCGATGCTTTCTGTGTCCGCAATGGAGGGGTTCTCCATGTCGATTTTGAGCCTTCTGCTTCCCCCCTACCCGAGGGGTCTGCATTTGACTCAGCAGACAGTCACGCCGCTCTCAGCATGCGTAACCCCTACCAGGCTCCGGGTGGACGCCAGGGAGTCCCATGGCAGCGAACGGTAGATGAGCATCGGGATGTGCACCCACCAGCCCGTTATGATGATGAAGCACATGTGCCGCCACCGGCCACCTTCACAAGGGACAGGCCACAAGGAGCGCCGCCTCCAACTTTCCTGCACGGTCACTTCCTTGTCTTTGCGCCTAGGTACAGAGCCGAGGTTCTCCCTTTAGTCTTGCGGGTGCCTTGCGAGCAAGATGATGCGCTCAATGAAGTCCAGGAGGCACGGAATGAGGACCAGTCCCTCTACTTTGATACCCTACTTCCGGTCGAACCGCAACCGGACAATCGCTTCGCATGCATCCTGTCCTTACCGGAATGGGCTACGACTCTGTGCCATGTCCTAGTTGACCTCCGACAGGTCGACGGCAGACTTTTCAGCATAGTTGTGCCCGATCGACTCTCCAGAGCCTCCCTCCTGGCCCTCGTGTCGCTCGTTGATGAGCCCAGGCTGAACATTTTCCTTGCCGATCGACCTCTACCAGCAGACAGAGAGCCGGGCCCACTTTATCCCCTCGACGAGCTTTTGGGTTCTGAACGTCACTGGGCTATGCCGTGCCCTATGTACCCAGGACCCGTCAGGTCTGCTGTGCTTGTATACAATGATGGTGTGCCCAGAGTCATCTCGTACGAGCCGAATCCGGCACATACCCTTCTTGAGTTTCGCAGGGTTGCCACCGGACTGCTCGGATATCACCCAGCAGACACTGTCCTCCATCTGTCCAGCCCTACTGTTGAGGATGTCGAACATTTCGGCCACACTTGCAAGGCGATATGCGTCGCCACTCGGAGCGTCAACAGCCCTGCCAGGGATGCGAATAGCACTGGAATGCACATAGTCATCATCGACACTAGACCGATCCTTCGGGACATCGAATGGGTACTAGCGGACCAAGGGCAAATTGACTTTGATGGTCTGTGTGCCAGATTCGAGACTGAGGCGCCCCCAGGCTATGCCGTCAACATTAAGGGGGGACGACACGAACTTCGGCCAGAAGGCACCATTGTGCATGTTCCACAGGCTGGGATCCTAGTAGTTCAGTACATTGCAGATTTCCTTGAAAACTCACCTGACCCAAGCAGCACGGCCCTCCAGGGCCAGCAGCAGGAGGATGAGCAAGCGGACTCTGAATCCACATGCACTGACTCGAGTGGATCGTCTGGGACCGACGGAGTCGGTGGTTGTCAACGGGATAGGAGCCGTTCGCCCCGCCGTCCCGACGGAACTACCCACCAGGGCCCCATGCCTGAAGCCACCACCGTCCTTGCCCACAAAATTCAGGATCTTCTTGACCCTGTTGGAGTCTCCATCTGCTTCGACTCTTGGCCCGTCAGGTTTAGCCCTGGGCTTCTTTGGGATCTTTGGCCTTGGTTTAGCACCTACAAACTCCTTGGGGATTCGGGCTCCTGTCACGTCTCCCAGTGGAGGGAGCAGCTTCCCACCTTTGGTGACGGGGATCAAACTAGCTCCAATTGGACATACTCAGCTCCACCTGACCATAGAGAGCCTACAGCAGCTGACGACGAGGGACAATACGACGAAGTCTTACACCTGTCGGAGGAACGACGGCTCCACTTCGTCGTCGCCACACCTGACTACTCTTTGTTCCAGGTTGAAGCCATTCTCATGCTCCCTGCGGTTCCCCCCGAAGCTCTTGAAGCAGTCCGTGAAGCTAGACCAACGGAGGACCGAAGACGGTTTCCCATTTTACATCCTGCTCGCCCCCAGCCAGTTTCTGGAATCGGTGTCTTCATTGCAGAGCCCAGCTGGGGACCGCAACCTCCAACGATCTGCGTTGACACTAGACTTGTGGATGGCCGACTGTTCGCATACTGCGGTCGTACCTATGCGGACCGCTTTGCCCTTCTGCATGCGATCGGCCTCTCCAGCCAACCTGCTCTTGACGTCTATGTTGGGGATGATCAGGTCCCCCTCGCTGATGGGGCAGAGCTACATCTTGCATCTGGTGACACTGTGCGCGTCGTGCCTGGGGGTCTGCCCATCACACAGGCAACCATGCTTACCGACTGCCTCCGCGATCCAACATGGTGGAGCACTGATCCATATAGGGTTCCCCCTAGTCCAGTTGCCGCGTATGGTTTAGTCTACGACGGCCAGACCGTCTTGCATGAAACTGATGTTACCTGTCCGACAAGGTACAAGCATCAGATCGCTGCCTGCTTGGGCTTACCTGTCTCCGGGTTCAAACTGTGTCCGGCGAACCCAAGGACTAGGGACTGTGCGATCAATGGCCATCCAGTTCGTGCCATCATTGGTGTTGTTGAGTGCGAACACGTTAATCCAGCAGCATATTGTGCCATCGTCGACTGCCGTCCCCTGCGCAATGGGTGGCTCACCATCCCGTTCCAAGACGGACGAATTGATGCCTGGGCACTCCTTGACATTCTCGACATGCATGCTCCACAAGGCCGGCGAGTTGTCCTAGTGGGACACCCCAGCTCACAGCGCTATGCGGCTGTCCACCCAGGCAGCGTTATAGTTGCCGAATACGTCCCCTCTCGCCCCGCAACTAGTGACAGGCCTACCAATGCGGGCCCAGTTGATGCTGCCACAGATCCTCCACCTGTAGCCCAGACACTTGATAGTGGCTCAGCTCCAGCGATTTCGACCGGCGGGCACATAGCCTACCCGACGATCTTGACTCCAAGCCTTGAAGCTGAGCCGAGTGAAGGCCTTTCAAGCGCTCCGTCCACTCAAGTCGGGACTATGTCACAATCATATGCAGAAGCGACATTCTGCATCCTTGGACAGCACTATGAGGCCGAGGTTGTCCGGATAAGGATTCCCATTGGCATTACGCCCACCGAAGTGCTTGAGGCAGTTAGTGCTGCGAGGAATCCGGCTGTCCGTAGCTACCTCCCCAGGGTTGGCCATGTCCCCATTCAGTCGCTTGAGGGAGTCGGGGTCTTAGTTGGTTTACCCTTATGGGACCCCTCTGGAGCCATCGCCGTCCTGGATGGCACCCGTGCAGGAGGACGGATTCATGCGGCCCACCTTCCCGGTTTGGTGCAGAGAGAAGGACTGCTAATAGCGGCTGGGTTCTCCCCCCTCTCGGAGATAGAGGTCTACCTCAAAGACATTCCGTGGCCCATCCAGCAAGGGGTCCAGGTGTCTATCAGCCATGGGGACACGGCAATCTTTGTCCCCCCAAGACATCCACACTTTGCCACAACTACCCTCTCTGCAATGTTGAACTCAGCCGATCATTGGGACCCTCTATGGGTTCCGCCTGCGCCTGCGAGTGAGCATGTCTGGGTCCTCGCTCCCACTGCTGCATTCTCTTTCGCAATCACACCAGCCCGTCGGGGTCAGCTACGCCGTGACTTGTCTGCTGCCGCTGGTGTGGGCGAGACTGCTCTCATCCTGTGCCCGTCAGAGCCCCTGGCTCCGGCCTATACACATCAAGGGGTAATCCAGGACCATGTTTCTGCCGTCCTGGATCCCGACCAGCACGCTGGTTCAAGCCCTGACCTCAGGACTTTCTGTTTTGTCGATGCAAGGCCCCTGCTCCTCCGTGTTGAATGCCTCCTTGTCGATGACGGCATTCTGCCGGGTGCGAGACTCCACGAACAGTATGCCGGCAGATGTCCACCGGGATTTGTGCTCTGTTATTTTGAGCAGGATGGTTTTGTCCACCCAGTTGATCGGGATGTTAGGGTTGCCGACCTAGACGTCTTAGTCCTCACATTCCTCCCAGCACATTTCATCCCACATTCGCAAGGAGATAACGGCCCCCCGGACCAGGATGATGGCCAGTCTCCTCATGGGGATGATGGGTCTGAAGCGCCCCACGAAGATGGGGATTCAACTGTTGCGTCGCAACGGTCTGCCTCGATTGGCACGTCGATTGGGAATGATGCCGGCACCGGTGGCTCTCGACGCCCTGGCTCCCAGCCGACCACGACCAGCGATGCTCTTAGCCTACCACGGAGTGCGGCTGCACCAGGGAACTGCTTCATAGTCAGTGTAGGGTTCTTGTTTCGTTTACCTCCAAGTAGGGGCCACCTTCCTGTCATGTGGAACTGGGTAAATGTGCTTCACGCCCTTTCGAGAGGGCCACCTGGGGACACCTCTCATAGTGCTATTGACCCTTTCTGCTTGATCCTCTTTTTGCTTGCCCTCACTGGCGCCTTCTTGGCCTTCAGCCTTCGGGCTCTGAGCAGAGCGCCATTCCTCTGCTCAGTCGTCTTGCTTCAGGCTCTGCTCCGCTCACATGGGGTCGTCGCTGTCCAACTTGGTGGCACAGACAACACTGTCGTTTCCTGTGCACGCAACCCACAGGGTCTCCCTGGGTGTATTGGAACCCGTCCGGTGCCTACGCCTTGCCGCAATCTTCACTCTAGAGGCCCACTGAGTAAGCCTCCGTTGCACCAGGACGATGACTTCCACAACCTTATCCAGGAACTTTCCCTTGACAAGGATTCGACCTGGCACACTCTGCTCGAGTGTAGCAGACTTGAAAGTGCAGATCGTCCGCTCTTCCTTGCATGGACATTGCTTGAAGCTCTGCTAGAGCACCAGCCAGCGGGCGACTCGCTAGGTGCGGGTGACACTGGTGTGGCAGAGTTCAGCCGACATGCTCCCAGCCACCACGCTGTTGACCGAAGCCTCATTCAGTTTCAGAGTCAGGGAGGGGCGACAGGCAGGGACCTCCGTCCACCCAGGCCGATTAATCTCGCCGAGCACCTCCCACAGTGTCCCACGTTTGACCTCTCAACAGTTTCCGTTGACATAGGTGCAAGTCTTGATCAGGTCATTCGATGTGTCACACGTGACTCCTGGCCGCTCCACCACCACCTGCCAGAGCTCGGGGATCTCCACCCCGCAGCCAGAGACTTTCTCAGCCACTGCTCGTTCGTTGACAGAGAGACGTGGCCTGCTGTATCTTGCAACCTCGGGCATGTTGACATCTACACAGATGGCTCATTCGATGGGGTTGGCAGCTCCTGGGCCTTCGTCGTTTTTGGTTGGTCAGAGGCTGTGTGCTACTTTCTAGGATGGCAAGCCGGAGTTGTTCAAACGTCATCTCACTCCCCAGATTCCATAGGAGCCAGGGAGCACAATGCCCTTGCAGGGGAATATTCTGAGCTGATTTGGGCGCTTTACTGGGGGACCCAGATCTGCACCCTCCCCTCACTGGCATATCATGCCGACTGCCTCTCCGCACTCCAGCAGGCCAATGGCAATTGGGGCAGCCAATCTGGAGACCCGCTTATGATAGCCGCTCGGGCTTTACTTCAGCTACTCTGTGCCGTTCAGCCTGCATTCAAGGGTACCATCGGCCATGTCCACTCCCATCAAGGCCAACCAGGCAACGAACTTGCTGACTCAGTTGCCAAGTTCCCGGTCAGGACAGCACACAAGGCCACCCTAGCAGACCAAGCGGCTGGACTCGCCCAGGCCATCCGCGACGGCTCAGCCCAATGGTGGTGGTTGATCTGCACTGGAACGGCAGCACCACATGCATGGCCTCAGATCTGTGGCCCATGTCTCTCAGACCACAGCCGCCTTTCCGATACCTTACCTCCGTCTGATCGGGAGGCTCAAACATGGTTCGGCTACGCTCCGGGAAAAGCACACAAGCAAGACCAGGCTAGGCTGCTCCGACTTAGGATCCTCACTGTCAATGTTCAGACACTCAATGATCCTACCGTTACCGGAGACGACAGCCGATCCTTTAAGGGCAAGGCGGGCTTCCTGAGGGAACAGCTCGATACCCTCCAAATCCACGTGACAGCTCTCCAAGAGACGCGGGTGATGGCCGACGACACAATCACCTCGCAGTCTCACATCCGTTTCTGCTCGGGCAGAGCCCCGATCGGATGCTTGGGGGTTGAGATTTGGTTTAGTCGGCTCCTCCCCTTCCTGGGCGATAAGGGTTCTAGGATGTACTTCCAACCGGGGGACTTCATTGTCGTTTTCGCCGACCCGCGAACACTGATTGTGCGCTTTGCCCGGGGCGGGGTGAAGGTCCTCTTCGTTTGTGTCCATGGGCCTACCACCTGTGATCCACAGCGTGACTCATGGTGGGCTCAGCTCCATGAACGCCTACATCGGTTCAGTGAGGCACATGAGGTTGTCCTCCTTGGGGATTACAATACCCACTTCTCCACTTCCATCCCTGGACGTGTTGGAGCACTGGTTCTCCCCGGGTCAGGTTCGGTTCCTATCGGCCTCCAGCGGATCCTTCAGTCACACGACATTTGGCTGCCTGCCACGTTTCCAGACATTCACCAGGGGCCTTCTCTTACCTGGGTCGCCCCCTCAGGCACATCGGGTTCCAGAATCGACTTCGTTGGCATCCCCTGTACATGGATTGCAGGCCCGCAGTCATCGTGCGTACAGACTGGCTTGGACTGGGGACAGGGACATACCGACCACTACGCGGCACAGGTCGAAGTGTCAGCTCTAGTTAGAGCCTCAGCATGTCGCTCCCATAGAGTCCGGATTGACAGGGAAGCCATGTCCACTCCTGAAGGCCAGACCACACTCTCCAAGATCTGGAAACAGGCACCTCCGGTGCCATGGACAGCCAATGTGCATCGACATTGGGCCGTCCTGGAGGACTACCTCAATGGGGAGTTGGCTGCGGCCTTCCCCAACAAGCGGGGTCCATGCCGGTCCTCTCACTTCAGTGAACACACCTGGAACCTACGTCAGAGGAGGGTGTGGCTGCGGCGTCAGATCCTGCGTTGCCCTGAGGGTCTTGCTCCGCCAGCTCTGCGTGCACCATTTGTGGCATGGAGACGCAGATGCCGACTTTCCACAGCCGAATTTTCCGACATCCTCCTTGCCACGGGCCGACACCGCCGGCTCTTGGGGTTTGCGGCCGAGTTGCGCCAAACCCGCAAACTACTCCGTCAGGCGGTTCGCCATGACGTACAGCACCGCATCACCACTGTTGCGGCGGAGGCTGAACACTGCGCCACCGCTGAGGCTGTTAGGCGTCTTAAGCCCATCCTCGGTCCTCCTAAGCGAAAGGCAAGGACCCACAAGGGCCTCCCCCTAGTGGCCCTAGTGCTCATGAGAGATGGTAACCCCGCCACAACCGCGGAGGAGGTTGAAGACACCTGGGTCCAGCGCTTTGCGGGCATTGAGGATGGCCGCAAAGTCCAACCAGTCCAGCTTGCTGCTTCTTGTATGGCTGTCCAGCATAGCCGAGGGATCGACCTGATCCCCATTACCAAGGAGGACCTGCCGAGCCGCATTGAGCTCGAAACTGCACTCCGTGCAACCTCGACAGGGAGAGCTTCGGGTTTGGATGGCATCCCAGGTGAGGCCCTGCATTTTGCTGTCGCGGCGGCGTCTGAGGCCTTGTATCCGTTACTGCTAAAGACAAGCCTGCGACTAGCTGAACCGGTGCAGTTCAAAGGGGGTAGCCTTGAGGCTGCCTGGAAAGGCAAAGGTTCGCCAGCGGTCTGTACCTCACACAGAGGCATCCTCATATCAGCCGTGACCGGGAAAGCCTTTCATCGCCTTCTTCGAACCCGGAGCGTGGGGCCACTATCATCTGTGACATCCCCGTTGCAACTCGGGGGACTGCCCTCCTGCCCCGTGACCGCTGTCTCTCATTCCGTCCGTCTCTTTGTCGCGGCCGCGAGGGCTCGCAAACGGTCGTTTGCAGTCTTGTTTCTGGATTTACAGGAAGCCTTTTATCGTGTCTGCCGTCCATTGCTGACAGGAGAAAGCCTGAGCGATGAGGCCATCGCACATGTAGCCACAACCATCCGGCTGCCGCACGGAGTTCTTCACGAACTCCACCTGCACCTCTCCGGAGGCTCTGTGTTTGAGGGGAGTGGAGCAAGCCCATGGCTCTCCCAAGCAATGGGTGAGGTTTTGGAGGCCACATGGTTCCGATTCAAGGCGGGCCCCTCCCTCGTCCAAACCGGTATCGGCAGTCGCCCCGGCGACAACTGTGCAGACGTCATCTTTTCTTTCCTCTTCTCCAGAGTGCTCCAGGAATTGTCCAAAGATATGGCAGCTATGGGATGCACGACCCAACTGCCATACCAGGACTCCATGCGTGACGCCATCTTCCAGACTCCTGCCGGTCCCTCCCAGTCGATTGATATTTTCGATGCGACTTGGATGGATGACCTTGCATTAATGATGTTGTCTGACTCAGCCGAGTCGGTTGTTGCCAAAGCTGGGCAGGTTACAGGGGCACTCATTGATGCATGTCTGTCCAGGGCCTTGTTACCGAACCTTGCTCGGGGGAAAACCGAGCTCATCATAGTCCCCTCTGGAGCTGGTTCGAAAGGAGTACGCGCCAGACTTTTCAGGGACAAAGAACCGTCCATTGCGATCCCCTCGAGACTTTGGACTGCTGCCAGAGTCCGTGTCGTTACTTCCTACCGGCATTTGGGGGGAACCATCCACTTCACTGGCGACCTTGCCAGGGAGGTTCGGTCCCGGGTTGCGCTTGCACATGACGCGTTCCAGAAAAGGAAACGTCAGATCTTCGGATCTCCTGCTGTTCCCAAATCGGCCAAAGCCACTCTTTATAACTCGCTCATCCTCTCAGTTCTGCTTCATGGGGCGGGAACATGGCCCAGCCTCAGCGAGACAGCCCTCTCCTCCTTGGGCTCCGCGTATGAGCGGATGGCTTGTCACATGTGTAGGCCACACTGGGACTTTGATCAGGCTCTTCACGCAGGGCGGGATCAGGTTCTCGCCTACCTAGGCCTCCCTTCCATCACAGTCCTCCTGCACATCCATCGCCTCAGGCATTTGCTGCTGTTCGTCCGTCTCAAGCTCGGCCAGCTTTGGGCTCTTGCCCACTGGGAGGGCGACTGGCTCGCATCTGTCCGCTCTTCTTTAGATTGGCTCTGGCGGACCGTCCGACACTCCTCAGAGACCAGACCATGGGAAGCGATCTGGCCCGACTGGCTTCATCAACTCCACACCGCACCGGGTAAATGGAAGAGCTTACTCAAACGCGCTCAGGCTAAGGCCATCCATGTCGAGGCCTGGCAAGCTGCTCATCATAGGCACTGCGCTCTCCTCATCCACCAGCTCCAAAGACAAGGAGCTGTCCTGTTCGGTTCCACCCTCGACCGCCAGGACATGGTCCATTGCTGTGCGCTGTGCCGCACCACTTTTTCCAACCGGCAAAAGTGGTCTGTGCATGCCTTTAAGTGCCACGGCCGGCGAATGGCCGGGCGCGGCATCTTGCCGGGACTGCAGTGCCAGGCGTGCCTTCGCACCTACTCCAGCAATGTCAGACTCTGCAGGCACCTTCGGTACTCCCATCTCTGCCGTGCCAAACTCCTCTCCCTGGGACACGCCTGCGCCGCTGAACCAGGGGTAGGACACCGCAAGGATGATGACCGGGCCGCTGGACTATGCCCTGTGTTGCCGGGGAGCGGTCCACTTTGTCAATTTCCTCAGCTCCCCCCCGTAGATCAGGATGTGTGCCCAGTAGCTGAAGTCTGGGACTGTCTCCGGCTGATCGACTTCGACGCCAGTGTCGAGGATCTGTCAGAAGTTGAATTGTGGGAGCGTTTACGTCTGTCGTTCTCATGTGTGTGTGCTCCGACGGACCGCTTGAGAATGACAGCACTGTCTTGGATTGAGCTCTTGCATGCTGAGGGTGGCCATCCCCGACTGATCGACTGTGCGGAGTGGATTTGCAATACCGACATAGTCGAATGGCTAGTGCCCACCCCAGCCGTCCGGCAGTCGTTGTTCCGAACCTACCGGGATTCTGTTCAAATCATTGGCCTTTTGGACACTTCTCCAGTCCAACCAGGACCTCCGACACAGCTCACGGCGGCTCATGTCGTGTTCTGGGTGCACTCTGGACTGACTTGTGCCCACTTGTCTTTGCGAGATTGCTGCTGTGTTGAATGTTCCCACGATGAATGCTTGGCCGACTTCGCCAACGGGATTCAACCCGCCTTCTTTGAGGGCCCCTTTGACGAGGCCGCGTTTGTCATTGACCTGAAGGGGATCCATCTCCTCCAGGATACACCTTGCCTGGACTTTGGCCTTTCGGCAAGCCATGTTGAGCTCGACAGAGCCACACTTGGTGCCGACCTTCTTCGCCTCTTCTTGAGACTCCTGTTCCTTGGAGTGCCAGTTGTCCTACTTGTGCCGCCGGCGGCTGATCTTTACCTCCAGACCGTCTCGGCGCTTCCGGGGATCCAGGTGCACTACCACGGAGGGCTCAAGATACTCTCCACCAGCAGCGATCTCTTCAGTCTTCTTTGTTTCACTTCATCTTAATTAGTGCAAGCCAATGGGCTGCATCCTAACAGGAGCATGTGCCCCAAAAGCGAGAAAAGCGAGAGTGTGTATATATGTACTTATGTATACACACTATTTGGGGAAGCGCCCCTAACCCCAAGCCATTAACCCGGGTTAGGGCTTTGGGTTGGGTTTCGGGGTCCATCCGACATGGTCATGCAGCTGTAGTGTAGGGGTGTTAAAGTTAGGGATAGCTGTGCCCAGTTTGGGTAATTACACCGTCCCCAAACGCGTACCATATAGACTTTAGCCCAACAAATCTCAACCATAGCCCATTTGGTCCCAAAGCATTGTATCATCCCCTACTCCCGGGTGGTGTGACACCCAAATAGAACAAAGCTAGGTAAATAGAAAAAAGTAGGTATGTTGGGTGGGTTCGGGGCTTGTTGAGATCTGATTGGATTGCCTCTTGCTGCATTTCTGTCTTAGACATAGAAGCATGAGCCTTCGAACTGGCACACACGCACACATACACACGAGTATACATCCAGCGCTGCACGAGACAAACTGTTTGTGAATCATGCGCTGCTAGGCTTCTCAAGTTGAGGGCTCAGCGTCATGGCTTGCACCTTCACTGGCAACGGCCTTGAGGGTTCAAGCGAGCATTGTAGCAGCTTTCTGAAAGAAGTAGGGCTACCCTATGCTTCTGAAGCCTAGCATGCACCGGTGACTGTTAGGAGGCTACACTTGCGAAGGAGCGCCAACCCTACACCCTGAACCCTACACTTGTTCTTTCTTGCCGTCTGCAGCACCAGGCGCAGCAAAGCGCATCGTTGCTCTCCACTGCAGCGCGCAGGCTGCCTGTCAGAAACTGTCTTAGGCCTTGCTGGGAGGATCAGGGGCATACTAAGTAAGTAAGAAAATGAGCTTCTTAGTTGTAGGTGACAGGCAATTGTGGGTCTGATTGCCTTAATTACTTATGAGCGTACATACTAAGCCCCCCTGATCCCCTTCATAGGCCCAGTAGGTTGGGTCAGAGGCATTCCTTCAAAGCGGCAATGAGGCCTTATATAATTACAGATGTATCTACACTATCCCATGTGGTGCATAAGTGTTGCCATTAGGCGCCCACACCTCCTTGTTAACCGCATTCTATGATGATTCGACTTCATGTGAGTAGTTTCGTTGAGAACTTTAATTGTCCAGAATATATTTCCATTATTTTTGGAGCGTCGTACTTCGCATGTGCCTTATTTCAACTATCCCTTACATGCAAGCAAAGCACACTTCATCCTCTCTGTCTATGGGTTGCCTTGACATTACAATCTAAATTCAGCACATACTTCATCTTTCACTTTGCATAATTTCCTCGTATTACGAGACGAAGATTGTGTATTAAGTTCATTTTGAGTTTGAAGCATAAACCGGCGTTTAAAATGCCGAATTCCAGGGGAGTAGGTCAGTGCAGTGTTGGGGTGATGGCAGAACGTCGCAACACGCAAGCCGCATCCTGGAGCGTAGGGTTTAGGATTGGTTGCAGGGCGCTCACGGAGGATTAGAACCCAGCGTTAGTCATGGTTGCTGAAGTTTCTGGTGGGCTTGCAAGGGTTGTGGGACTCAGGGTACACAGAACTCCGCGCAATCTTTGCTCGCAATGCCTTTCCGACGACTGCGCTTCAATAACTTGTTACTGGGCTTCAGCCGATCTTGTGTACGAACTGCTTGAACAATGACTCCCAGGAGCGGCATGGGAGGCGTAGGGCAGGAAAAAGCGCAAACTTTAGCACTTCCGAAGCCCCGATCCTGATCCCGAAACTCCCCACCCAGGACTCCTCCTAAAACCCCTTCGTACCTGGCTGCTGTCTGGCTCTAGACTCATGGGGTTCATTTTTAGTGGTGAGCTCATAGGCCTTATTGCCGTAGGCTTGTATGATTTTTCAAGGCTCTAAGGCTGGAGGGTTCAAGATGTCGAGACAAAAGCCTTGAATGCCGAGACCCTTAGCCCGCCACCCTACATCCTACAAAGCCTACGCAAACACCCAGAGCCCCACACCCCGACATGCTGCTTCGAGTCCTCCACCCTGTACATCCGGCACCCTGAAGCTAGAGAAGCGCATTGGGTTTCTTTGCAGTGCCAGCATAAGAGTTTCAAAAGACCGGGCCCTAAACCCTAAACCCTAAACCCAAAGAATACTGACCCAAAATCGTATAGCGACGGTTGATCGAGGCGCCCCTGCCTTCCCCCGCAGCATCCAACAAGCCAATCGCCCACCCCAAAAGCTTGAAAGGCAAACCCGTAATTATGCCGTATCCTAACCTTCAGGCTGTCCGTCTAAAGAGCCCCCCTTAGTAGAATTATGGTTTAATATGCCCCCAAAACCCTAGTTTAATAATTAAGGCCCCTTGATTATAGTACCCTCATGGTACCCTTATAGTAACCTTCATAGAACCCTTTAAAGGAAGCTCCCATATGTGAAGCCGCCCGAAGCTTCCGAAGCCCCCGCATGGCGTCTGGAAGTGACCTGGGGGCCTTGGGCCTGGTCCCTTGCCTTTGGTAATATAGAGGCTTTAACAGTTACCTATACTAGTTTGGGGGTTCCTTGTTATGAGTATTATGTGATGGGTCCCTTGCCTTGGTAGTGGAGCTTAGGGTTTAGGGGTTTGGGGGTTTAGGGTTTAAGGGTTTAGGGTTTTGGGGTTTTGGGGTTTAGGGTTTGGGTTTCAGGGTTTAAGGGTTTAGGGCTTAAGGGTTTAGGGTTTAAGGGTTAGGTTTAGACAGCCTACTTTGCACATTTCGGAACAGAGCCCGCCTATAGCCTCTGCAACTGCACTGTAACGTGCCTGAGGCCCCCTACATCGGATTCTATGGCCTCAGCGTTTTAGGGTTTTCATGTCAGGCTAGGGGACTTAGGGTGTGGATCAGGAGCGATGGTGCTTACTCTTATTCGAACCAACAGGGCCTGCCAATTAAGGTTTTTGGTTTTTGGCTTAGAGTTAAGGGTTTGGGTAGGTTGTTGGGTCTAAGGTGGCAGGAATTCAAGCTAGTCGCCCTTCGGGGGAATATGATTGATGGACCCATACGGCTACTCGAGGCGATTGTGTAGGCAATGTAGGCGACGAATGGATCGAGGCATGCTCCAACGACCAGGGTACCAAGCATGGCTATAGCCAAGGTAGCTATAGATATGTGGCTTAGTAGAGGCACTTTAAAATGGCATATATAATGGTGGACAACTGCTTCAAGGATCTTAGTGAGCGCGGTGCAAGTGTGAATATAACGGCACAAACTGAACCACAGTGATTGTAGCGTAACCCTAAACATATGTCTCCATTGGCCTTCGAAGTGGGCTAGGGAAGAGTTTCATGTTCAGTGAACAGGGTTTCTGCTTCGGGGGAACGGAGTTGAGGAGGTAGAAGCTGTGATTGGGCACGGCTTTGGGCCTTGCCTCGATTGTATTCCTTAAGCTGCGGGAATCAAGGTGTGTTCCTGTTGATGGTAACGCAGCGCATTCCATCAGCAGTAAGTCAGCTAGAGCTGGCATCGTGGGATCTTCAGGCGTGCGCCATCATCTGCAAGCACCGGTCGTGGGCGATTTGGCCACCAAGCAAGGCAACAAAACGCTCTGCTTTCGCTGGAACAAAGGTTCCTGCACCAATAAGCAATGCAAATACAAGCACAAATGCGCTTTCAAGCTCCCTTCGGGGGAACCCTGTGGGAAGAACCACCCCGCATGCAAACACCAAGCAGACAAGCCTTCTGCCTGAAGCCAGCGGGAGCCTGCTACCGGGGGCGAGCTCTTGCTGCCGCGAGCCCCGGCCGCCGCAAACTCAACCGCACATGATCGCTCCAGCATTCGCTCTGCCTCGCCATGCACTCCTGCAACCTTGTACAAGCCCCCCTTTGAAGCGATTTCCTAGCCCTAAACCCGAAACCCCAAACAACAGCCAAGAAACATCCGACACCTTAAACCGTAGACCCGAACCTTCAGTCCGAAACCTTGAACCCTAAAACATGAGCCCTAAAGTAAAAGCCAGAAACTTGGAATATGATTATCCTAAGCCTTTTATTGTAAATTATAGGGTACCCTAGCCTGAAACCATATTCCAACTTTCTGGAGTTCCCTTTAAGCCCAAAAGCCCTCCTCTTGGCCGAGGAGATTGCCTCTCCGGTTTGGGTCCGGGTGACTGGTGAGGAGGCGGAAAGCAGTGTTTGGCTTTCTAGCTTGGTGTTTGCTGTTTTGGGTATGTGTCGGTATATGAGCTAGAATCCGGGGCGTACTATAGATTTGAGATGGCTAGCATAGGAGTATAGTTTGGTGGAAAGGGTGTGTTTCGTCAATGGTTCCACATGCTGGCTCCCTCGATCTCGCCTAGACGCAGGTTTTGGGCCCGAACTCAAAGCGAAACAAGCCCTGGGCCCCGAAACGGCTTGGCAGCTCTTTATCGCGGAGGCTGGTTTATTCATGGGTCGAATGCACGGATCTTTAACAGTGTTCCAGAAGCATCGTCTGTTCGAATGGCTGAAATCCGCGTGCGACCCCTAGAAACATCGTCTATCAGCCTTGAAGCATACGCCCCAAGTCCCGAAGTGAGCACATTGGGCATTGGGCCAGGTTGCCTGCAATCCTCAACTCTTTCATTTCCCCCTAAGCCCTGAAGCCCAAACTATAAAGCCTAAACCCAATACACCCTGAACCCTAAAGCCTAAACTCTGAACGATACACGCAGGTGTGGAAGGCTGGCTTCGTGAAGAGCCTTCGGGGCGATGACCTCACCATCGAGGTCTTTCGCATGCGTGTAGGCAATCATTTAGGCCCCAAATATTATAGGCTTTTGCTCCAGGGCGGCCCCGGGTTGCTTCAGTCGTGTCCAGGGCTCCTCTTAGGAAGGAGCTCTTCCTGGGTGCTGGCCCGTTTCTCGGCCCCTAAGCGCCTGGGCGCCCCTAAAACCCAACGCCGAAACCAGACTACGTAGCATGACATATGCCCATGGGGTAGCATTTGGGACTGCGTTTTTCTTTCTCGTTTATAGGATTGAATTTCAGCGTACTACTAGGCTTTGGGGATTGCCCAGTACACGTCAATTCATATTAGAATTCCTCCATAATGTTCTAGAGTCTTTGAGAAAGTTTAATCAGCGTTCTATCCAAGACCTATCTCTTTCGGGCTTCAGTTCCGGGTTATGATTTCCTTGCATGTGTCCTTAAGGCTTTTTTTGGGCAGCCGCTGTAAACCCGAAACTGTAGGACTAACTCGAAGAAACCCTGGGTTCTCCAAGTCTCCGGGGCTTGCCCCTACTTAAGAAGGCTGCTTAGTGTGGAGGGTTCGGTGTTTATCAGGTTTTGGGGGCTTAGGTATTAAATAGGGTTTCGGATAGGTTTGGGCTCGTGGGTTTTTGCCGGGCAATACCTCTGTTGTTTATCGGGATGCCCCCAAACCCTTCTGGGTTTAAAGGGTTTTGTTTGCGGCCTGGGGCAATCCCAAACCTTCGACACAGGTCTTAGATCCTGTAAGACCTGAGCACCCGAGTGTTGGACAAGATATGCCAAAGCTTCCTACCTTTGCGGCTCAGAGGACATGAGGGGAGTCATTAAACCCTAAACCCTAAACCCGTACTGTAATTGTAGTTGTCTCGATCTCAAGCTGCGAAACTTATACACTCTGTTCTATAGGGATCCCCACGAAACACAGAGAACCCGAGCTCTCTCTGAGTTGGCACGGTGTTTCGACCTCGGCTTTAGCAGGAAACTCTTGAGGACAACCTGAGAGTTCGATTTTGCGACTTCCTTCACGAAGTCCGGCATGTCGATTGCAGTGGAAGTTGGACTGCTCAGCGGCAAAACCGCAACTCTTACGGTAGGCCTGGATGAGACCGTGCAGACATTGAGTCGACGGGCACAGATCGCACTTGGAGCCGGGAAAGGGCGCCTGCTGGACTCCGCTGGAGTTGACTCGTGGCGCCTTCACTGCCATCCTTGGTGATGGCTCCGTTGTGACTTGGGGACTTTCTAGCCTTGGTGGGGACAGCAGCGCTGTGCAGGGTCAGCTGCAGGATGTGCAGCAGGTCCAAGCCTCTGATGGTGCTTTCGCTGCCATCCTTGCCGATGGATCGGTCGTGACCTGGGGTAATGCTGGCTGTGGTGGCGACAGCAGCGCTGTGCAGGCTCGGCTGAAGAATGTGCAGCAGGTCCAAGCCTCTGAGGGTGCTTTTGCTGCCATCCTTGGCGATGGATCCGTTGTGACCTGGGGTAATGCCGTCTATGGTGGCGACAGCAGCGCTGTACATGCTCAGCTGAAGAATGTGCAGCAGGTCCAAGCCTGTGACTTCGCTTTTGCTGCCATCCTTGGTGATGGATCCGTTGTGACCTGGGGTGATGCTGACTTTGGTGGAGACAGCATCGCTACACATGCTCAGCTGAAGAATGTGCAGCAGATCCAAGCCTCTGGCGGTGCTTTTGCCGCCATCCTTGGTGATGGATCCGTTGTGACCTGGGGTAATGCCGTCTATGGTGGCGACAGCAGCGCTGTACATGCTCAGCTGAAGAATGTGCAGCAGGTCCAAGCCTGTGACTTCGCTTTTGCTGCCATCCTTGGTGATGGATCCGTTGTGACCTGGGGTGATGCTGACTTTGGTGGAGACAGCATCGCTACACATGCTCAGCTGAAGAATGTGCAGCAGATCCAAGCCTCTGGCGGTGCTTTTGCCGCCATCCTTGGTGATGGATCCGTTGTGACCTGGGGTAATGCCGTCTATGGTGGCGACAGCAGCGCTGTACATGCTCAGCTGAAGAATGTGCAGCAGGTCCAAGCCTGTGACTTCGCTTTTGCTGCCATCCTTGGTGATGGATCCGTTGTGACCTGGGGTGATGCTGACTTTGGTGGAGACAGCATCGCTGTACATGCTCAGCTGAAGAATGTGCAGCAGATCCAAGCCTCTGGCGGTGCTTTTGCCGCATTCCTTGGTGATGGATCCGTTGTGACCTGGGGTAATGCTGGCAATGGTGGCGACAGCAGCGCTGTACATGCTCAGCTGAAGAATGCGCAGCAGGTCCAAGCCTCCAGTAGTGCTTTCGCTGCCATCCTTGACGATGGATCGGTTGTGACCTGGGGTGTTGCTCGCTTTGGTGGCGATAGCAGCGCTGTGCAGGGTCAGCTGCAGGATGTGCAGCAGATCCAAGCCTCTGGCGGTGCTTTTGCTGCCATCCTTGCCGATGGGTCGGTTGTGACCTGGGGTCATGCCGATAATGGTGGCGACAGCAGTGCTGTACAGGGTCAGCTGAAGAATGTGCAGCAAGTCTGAGCCTGCTTGCTGTTTTGCTGCATGTAATCTTACATTGTGGAATATTGCGGTGCTACTTTATGTTATCTTACTTTGTCGTAAATTGTAGTACAGTGTGTTAAATATCTGTGTGTAGGAATCGATGTAACTGTTCAGTTGCTTGGAGTCCACTACCCATGCAAATACCTGATTGCCTCCCTGCTTACCGACCTATCGACCGCTCGAATGCCCGATGCATTCGTACATGTATGTCTGCATTGAAGGTGAGGTAAAGCAAGGTGAGGTAAGTTGCGGCGAAGCAGTCTGTTGTAATTTGATGTGATGTTGTGTGAGGTCTTTTGATGCAATGTAAAGGTTGAAGATAAGTAATGTCATGGAATGGTATGGAAAAGTATGGCATGGCATGGTATGGTGTCAGATGTCAGGTGCGCTTGCATGTATGTACGCATGCATGCATGTATGCATAAACGTATGCATGGAAGCTAGTCAGTAAGTAAGTAGGTAGGTAAGTAAGTCACTAGTTTAGTAGGTAAGTAAGTAAGCAAGTGTGTATGCATGTGTGCATGTAGCAGCAAAGATCAGCCCACGTGCTGCACGAGTGTGCGTGTGTGTACCATGTGCATGCCAAGATGTACCAAACAAAACCAAGCATTGGTTTCTTGTTGCATGCATGTATGCGTGTGTGCGGTTTTCCGGAGCCCAATATCGGTCCTCGTTAGTATAGGATTCTTGTCTTAACGACGACCCCCTTCAAAAAATCGAAGACTCCTGTGCGCGCCTGCTTGTGTGGGCCTGGCTGGAGCTGGCAGGTGCAGGCCTCCGGAGCGAGATCTCGGAGAGAGGATGTAGCTACTGGGCTGCATGCGCAGATTCTGGCCTTAGGCCTGAGGGTTTGGTGGGGGTTTCAGAGTTGAGGTCCTAGGGTACCGGGTTCAGGGGCTTTTCATTGCCCATAGCTGCATTCTGCGCTTTGGAGGAATCTTGGGGTCTCTGTGAGACCGAAACTGCAAAAGTAGACCCAACGCGTAAGCCTGAACACTAACCCCAAACAACCCCGCTGAAACCCAAACCCATACAGACATCCCGATCTCAAGGCAGATTCCAACATGACCACACCTGCAAACACTCACGCTGGCAATCATCATGTAGGGTTCCAGGTACAGGTTTTCAATAGCCTTAGAACCCAAAGACCCGATCCCAGAAGCCTGTTAAGACCGGTGGCACAAACAGCTAGCAAGAATGCTCCGTAACCCCTTAGACGGAGCCTCCCAGCGGCAAGCCATTCAACACCCTAATCAAACCTAAAACAAGAACCATCCCCCCTCCACCCCAAGAGAGAAGGTAATGTCCACCACCGGAGGGACCCCTTCAGCACATGGATCCTTGAGGGAAGGGGAGTTGAGCCCAAGTGGCCTCAGGTTCTTAGCATCAAGAAGGAGCCGCCGGCATTCTGCAAGAGGAACCCAGAGTTGCTCAAGGCCATGAATTTTGTTTGTCTCTTTTGGGAAGCATTTTAGGATTTAAAGTTTAGGGTTTAGGGTGGGGAGGGCGGAAGGGGGTCCTTAAGGTTCAGGCTTCCCAAGGTGTTTCGTGACTTTGGACTTTCGGTGACTTTGATGTGTTTAGGGTTCTGCGGGCGTTTGGGCTTAGGGGGATTAAGGGGTTGGGCTCAAACTTCGAACTCCACCACTTGAAGTCAAATCAGGTTCTCACCACTATTTAAAGTGGATCGAGGGCAACTACACAAGCCGTGACCAGGTTGTAAATACCATTTGTTCTCAAGACAACCCTAATTCCCCAAAAAGAGGCATGAAATCTCAGAGCTCGGCATATTCTGCACACCCTAATCCCACATCGGAAGTCCTCAAACCGGAACCCTCGTAGACCCCTAACACCACAGCCAAACCTTACAAACCTATAGAAATAGACGACAAACTATACATTGCCATCAGCTTCCATCGGAACCCCCACACGAGAGTGTAGAAAACACCCAAAGGCTAACTCGGCCCTAGTATTCCTTCGAGGCGGACAGGGCAGCGGCCATGGATGATCTCAGCCGCACAGACAAGTTCTATTTACGCGGGGGTAGCGCTCAGGGTGGATGATAAATCTTGACCCAAAGCCAGACTGGGCCAACGCCAGGGGGACGTTCTTAAAGCTTGTTTGCGGATAGTGCATATACATATATTAATTTATATACATATCAATTTACTCGTATCTATATACATACATTCATTCATTCATACATACATACATATATATATATATACATATGTAAATCCATAAAATCAAAAAATAAGTATACACGTACAACAGTATATGCATTGTACATATATTGCTACTGATGTTGCAGACCCTGGATAGTCGTTCGCTGGTTGTCAAGCCCCCTCGAGTAGATGAAAACAAGATGCCTGGCACTCCGGCTGGACCTCGCTAAGGTCTCTTGTCTCTGCTGAATGAGCCGGAGCTACTCCACGCGATCGAGAGCCGCTTTGCTCGAGATGTGACTTGGCAAAAGTTCAACGTGAAGGATTGGGAAAGTGTGAGCTTTGTAAGACTAACTCACTGCATTCCGCACGGTGCTGTGGCCCTTCTCCAGCTTCATTGCCTGTTCCTCGTGTTCTCAGACTCAGGGCCTGCGTTCTCGCCCGAAGCCCCTGTCACCGGGAGCTTCAGCCCTAAAGCCCTAAACCCTCAAACCCCAAAGCATCAGCGTAAGTGTTTGTCGCCGAGACCAACGAAGTCGCAGACTACTCGTCTTAGAGGGAGCACGTGGTCGGCTGGGGAAGGAGAGAAAAGAGCTCAGGTGATTTACACGAGCACAGGCCCTGTGTTGCTGGCGGTGAACCCATTCAGAACGTTGCCGCGCTTGTACGACTCCGACTGCCTGAACACCTTCCTCTCTACGGAGGAGATCATGGGAGATGGGGACGGGCGGAATCATTCTCCAGGGTCCAAGCACACATCATTTATCCTCTCCCATATAGTAATGAATTTACAGAACTACAACCTCAAGCCCAAGACAAAAACATATATATGTTTATACTCATGATACGGATTTGGGATGTTTACAGTCCTTTGAGAGGCATTCGTTGCCTTTACCGACCTTAGATGCACGGGCTTAGATCTTTGGTCGTTGCTTCGCCCAAGAGTTCCTCCATGTTGTCGGAACCCTTGGGTATATAAAGCTTGAAACGAACCGTACACAGGTGTCCTCAAACCCTATAAAGCCTTGACCCCGAACCCTACTCCAGAACACCTTCCTATGCAATCTTGTAGAATGGTTGTCATGAACCGGCAACGTCTTGGAACACCAGACAGCGCGCAACCTCCCAGACCGCTCCTGACGCCAAGCCCAATCTCCAAAACACAGTTTCAGCCCAGAACCTTGAACCCTAAACCCTAAACCCAAGCTCCAAAATACGGTTTCGGCCCAGAACCTTAAACACCAAGCAAACAAGGCCAAAACCTTCACTTCTGAAGCCGTCTGCACCCTGAGCCCTAGCTCCACATTCCCGAACCCTGAACCCTTTGAACACTGAATCCAGCATCTTGATTACCACTTTCAGGATCCCCTGAACCCTGCATGAACCCTATGCCTTCAACAAAAAACGAACCCTAAGCCTTCAAAAAAAAGGAACCCTAAGCCTTCAACCAAAAAAGAACCCTAAGCCTTCAAGAAAAAAGAACCCTAAGCCTTCAAAACAAGAACCCCAAGCCTTCAACAAACAGGAACCCTAAGCCTTCAACAAAAAAGAACCCTAAGCTTGCAGCCCGAAACCCTAAACCTCAAGCCCTAAGCATGAGAGGGTACCTTATTATGATTTCCTTCTATACGTCCTTAAAAGGTAGGTTCTTGAGGGTCAAGGTGAACCTTAAGCCCCAAAACCCTAAACCTTAAGGATTAAACCCTACACCCTTAAACCCTAAGCCCTATAAACCCTAAACCCCTAAACCCCTAAACCCTCAACTTTTTAAGCCCGAAACATGATGAGAGGATCCGGAGGCACTGTTGCCGCCCCACGTGTACCGCACGTCCTGGCAGGTGCGTCGCAGTTCGGGCAGGTGGTGAAAGAGAAAATGGGTTAGTAGGTGTTCAGGGTAGAGCTTCGGGTTCAGGCTGTAGAGTATCCGGCCTGATGTTTTCAGAGTTCAGGAGCCTGGTTAGCAATACTTTGAGTGCTGACAGAGTCAGGGTTAAAGGGGTATTCGAAGAGCATCCTCACGGATTTTGCATTCTCGAGGGTTTTGTTCATTGGCCTTAGCCCCAATCCTAAATTTTGGAAACCCAGAACCCAATACCCAGAACCCGCTGGAGGCGTACAGGCTCATAAAGTGCACCGGCGCACCGCAGACGAGCCTTGCAAGAATCGGTTTAGGGTTTAGGGCTAAGAACAAGGGTCTACGTTTCTGCAGGGCTGTCCTTGCTTAGGGATCCCGTTCACGTAGTTTTTCGTTCAACCAGCATCCAGCATCGTAGCTGGCCATATAGGACAATCATAATATGATCCAGGTATTTAGTTGTGAATCTGTTATGGTTGTTTTGCAGATGTTCGGTTTTATGAGATATCGAGTGTTGCTAAAACCCTAACCTGAAAACTTTGAACCCCTCCGCTCTACGTCCGAGACCCCTGAAGCTTACCTCTCAACACTGTCAGCTGTAAGGGGTTAAGGTTTGCAGGGTTCAACCCTAAACCCTAACCCTTGGGTGCGGCTCCCACTCAGTAATAGTTGACTAAAACACTCATAATATAGATATATTAGGACCCTAATAGTAGCCCCATTATAGACTCTTACTGTACGGGGGCCGTACCCAACCCTAAACCCTAAACCCTAAACCCTTTAGGGCCAGACCCCCCAAAAACGGGACGACATGATTCAGGATCCTGGTCTCTGGCGAGAGTGGCTCTGGGAAGACAGAGACTACCAAGCTGCTCCGGCACGGTGAGTTGATACAAATATTTATATATATATATATATACACATACACACACATATGTTTACAGGTTTATATATATATATATATATGTACAGGGAGAGAGAGGCAGAGAGAGAGAGAGAGGCTCGTAAGAAGTAGTAAGATGTAGTACGGAGTAACTTATAGCATCCCTTTTAGCATCCCTAGATAAGTGTTCAGGCCGGGACCCGATATTATCAGTAGTCGGTTCAGGGTTTAAGCTTCAGGATCTTTAGGTTGTTATGGATATTCTAGGAACCTGGTTAAGAAACCTTGGGCCTTTAGTAGAACTGTTTATATGAACCCTACTATTTTGGTGTTATGGTCCCAGGGTTTCTTAATCAGTTTCGTACATAAAGGGTTTTGTGCTACTTGTTTGAGTTAAGTGAAGCGTTTCAAGCAAGCGTTTATCGGACTTAGCCACAAGGTCCAAGTACGGAGCAGTGAGACTGATATCCCAGTCTATAAAATCACGCACCCAAAGCGCTATGCTAGTGACCAGTGCTCTGTGATACTCTGAGACTCTACAACCCTAAACCCTAAACCCTAAACCCTAAACCCTAAACCCTAAACCCTAAACCCTAAACCCTAAACCCTAAACCCTAAACCCTAAACCCTAAACCCTAAGCCTAAACCCTAAACCCTAAACCCTAAACCCTAAACCCTAACACTACCCATGGCCCAGCAGGCTTCCTACATGGTGCTTTTTGGGGCCAAAGCGTGTCATACGGACCCTGAGGGTAATATGGAGAGGATGAACGTTGATTGCTTCGTGCTTGTTTCCTGAGGGGTTGCGGTTGCAGGTTTAAGGTGGTATGGATTGGTGAATAGCATACGAATCCGAAATAGGCGCGAATGCTTGCGAATGCTAGTCTTTAAGATTCCTTATTACATGATAATATGCCCCAAACCCTATTCTAATCATTAAGGCCCCCGCACGACCCACAAAATCGAATCAAACCGTACAGAGCTCTCGCGACCCAAACCCTGACATATACCCAAATCTCCCGAGATGTCCCACAGTTGTCGAACCCCGTCTTGTTCAGAAATGGATGCTGGGGTCTCCAGTGAAACGACAAAAACTCACAAAGCCCAAACCCTGAGCCCATCCTAAACCCGACAGTTCAACCTAAGGTTCGTGATGCGTTACCTTGCTTTGGCCGGTTCTGGGGGTTCGGAGGCATGGGACTCTTCCGGCTACATTTGCAGAAGTGGGTTTAGGGTTTAGG
The DNA here is from genome assembly GCA_905221615.1 of Symbiodinium sp. CCMP2592. NCBI lineage: Eukaryota > Dinophyceae > Suessiales > Symbiodiniaceae > Symbiodinium > Symbiodinium sp. CCMP2592. The sequence continues at coordinate 191,729 of CAJNDT010002624.1, read as the reverse complement.
GGTTGTGAAGACAATGAAATCTAAAGATCAAGGTCCACGGTAGTATCAATACTATGAAGTCCGAATCTCGCGCCCTCAAGCGCACAAACCCTGCTGTCTTGAAGCCATAAATCCGAATCCTCAACGTTGGACTCTCACCTGTGCACACGAATTCTAAGCAAATCTTGGGTTTTGGATTTCGGGACCCAAACTTGCAGTACTGCAGGGGTATGAAGAAGTAGTCGTGATAAGGGTCGAGCGACGACCTAGAAGACAGGTTGAGATTATACTGGACTATATCCTGTATCGTCCTTGTAGTAGCAAAATTGCCCAACCCGCTATTGTTGTTGCTAAGGCCCTTCTACACCCTTCAAGAACCTTTCAATATCCTTGAAAGAGCTTTTCAAGAGACCCAATCTGAGACCCTAATATTGGGCTATTCGGTTCTTGGGTTCGCAACCTTGAGCTGCAGGGTCTTTGGCGTAAACGTTGCAAGCACGAGCTCGCATTGCCAAGCTTCTATTCTCTAACCTGTCGATTGTCTCGCAGTTGACGGTTCAGGGACTACAGGTAGGTTTTCATGAGCTAGTACCTGCTAGTAAGCATGGTTGAGCGTGTCACAGACCTCTTGCTACTATTCCTTTGGCGTCAGAATTTTGGCCCCACGAGCCCCAGCAACACAATCTGAAGCTGAAGCCTAGGCCTCTGGGAAATCATACAGTATGCATTTCCCGTGTTTGGTCGAAGAGGGTCCTATGTAGGAACATTTGTCAGAGGGCTTCAGGGCCCAACCTAGTGTGGTTCCGTTTTTGTGTGTTTACCTGGGGCTTCACCCTAAGGCTCCATAGTAGTTCCTTTTTGGGACTACCTTATAGGATTCTAAATATGAACCCCAAAAAGGAACTACTTTGGAGCCTCCGGGCAAGTTCAAAGCGGAAGCGGAAGACCGAAATGCACCACAGCCGTAAAACTCCCAACTCCCAATCCTCCGCCCCAGCTCCCAACGAGGGGGCCAAGACTGAAACCCTTCAACTTTGAACATCTCTCTGTCGCAATCCCGCAGTGACTTTGCTGTTCGGAGGAAGTTCAGCAACAACTTGAAATCTAGATTAAGCAGATAGCTCTACGCAGAGGTTTGCGCATGGTAGTCTTTCCGGGTACTTGTCACAGAACCAGACGTCTGGTAAGCCTTTGGGTTTTGCGCAGTTCCCACGGGGAGCATGTCCATTTCTGTAGAAGTTTCACTGCTCAGTGGAAAGACAGCTACTGTGCAAGCAGACCTGGATGAAACTGTACAGACATTGACACACCGGGCCGAGATAGTACTTGGAGTCGGGAAAGGGAGATTGTTGGACTCCTCTGGAGTCGTTCTGGACGGACGCCTAGAGACCAGAAGCTCCCCGATTCAGAACGGTGATTCGCTGATCTTGCACGTAAACAGAGTCCAAATTCAGTCCACTCAGTGTTCGTTTGCTGGCATTCTTGGTGACGGATCTGTCGTGACCTGGGGATTTTCTGAAACAGGTGGCGACAGTAGGTCTGTGGAGGGCCAGTTGAAGCATGTGCAGCAGATTCAAGCCTCTGGTGGTGCTTTTGCTGCCATTCTTGGTGATGGATCCGTGGTGACCTGGGGTGCTGCTGACTGTGGTGGCGATAGCAGTGCTGTGCAGGGGCAGCTGAAAAATGTGCAGCAGCTCCAAGCCAATTCACGTGCTTTTGCTGCTCTTTTCGACGATGGATCGGTTGTGACCTGGGGTCATGCTGCCTGCGGCGGCGACTATAGTGCTGTGCAGGGGCAGCTGAAAAATGTGCAGCAGATCCAGGCCACTGGCGGCGCTTTTGCCGCCATTCTTGGCAATGAATCTGTCGTGACATGGGGTCATGCTGCTTGTGGCGGGGACAGTAGTGCTGTGCAGGGCCAGCTGAAGAATGTGCAGCAGATCCAAGCCTCTGGCGGCGCTTTTGCCGCCATTCTTGGCAATGAATCTGTCGTGACCTGGGGTGATGCTGCTTGTGGCGGGGACAGTAGTGCTGTGCAGGGCCAGCTGAAAAATGTGCAGCAGATCCAAGCCTCTCGCGGCGCTTTTGCCGCCATTCTTGGCAATGAATCTGTCGTGACATGGGGTGATGCTGCTTGTGGCGGGGACAGTAGTGCCGTGCAGGGCCAGCTGAAGAATGTGCAGCAGATCCAAGCCTCTGGCGGCGCTTTTGCTGCCATTCTTGACGATGGATCTGTTGTCACGTGGGGTCTTGCTGACTTCGGTGCCAACAGTAGTGCTGTCAAGCATCAGCTGCACAACGTGCAGCAGATCCAATCCTCTGAGTGCACATTCGCTGCCATTCTCGGCGATGGATCTGTCGTGACTTGGGGTGCTGCTGACCCTTATGGCGACAGCAGTGCTGTGCAGCATCAGCTGAAAGATGTGCAGCAGATCCAGTCCTCCAGCTGCGCTTTTGCTGCCATTGTTGGCGATGGATCCGTCGTGACCTGGGGCAGTGAGATCGATGGCGGCGACAGTAGTGCTGTGCAGGATCAGCTAAAGACTGTTCGATAGATCTGTGTTCCCTGCAAAGTCGGTGAGCTCGTGTGAGTCGTGTTGGCAAGCTCAGTCGCATCACTCGCAGCAGCACAGCACAGGATATGCAGATGCACCTTCCAAGAGCAGCGCAGAGTCCCCAGACCAACCCAAACCCATAAGCCCAAGAATCAGGGATCCAGATGCGCGCACAGGCTTTGCCAGGGACGTCCACTAGATTTTGTTGCATGTATGGCAGAGTCAGATGTACCAATTGCAGGTTTAGGAAAAAGGTACCCTACCCCAAGGGTCCAAAGGGCCCAATAATTAGGTACTCGGTTTTAGGATAGTAGTTTTATAGGTTAGGATATTGGAGAGTATATGATTCTTGGGTACTTGGACTTTTGGGGTTGGAAGGCCGCGCTCTCGGTGGTGGAAAGGCAGGTCCTGGAGTCCATTCCACTGCTGGAGGCCTGAGTCCCTAGGGCCCTAGGGCCCTTGAAATTTCGGGGTTAAGGGTTTTGGGGTTCGTGGGTTTCAGATTTTAGGGCCCTTGGGTTTAGGGGTTTGAGGGTTTTGGGGTTTAGGGTTTAGGGTTCAGGGTTTAGGGCTTGGGATTTGGGGGCTTAGGGATTTAGGGGTTAAGGGTTTTGGGGTTCGTGGGTTTGAGGGTTTCTGGGTTTGAGGGTTTAGGGGCTTAGGGTTTAGAGGTTAAGGGTTTTGGGGTTTCTGGGTTTGAGGGTTTAGGGGTTTGAGGGTTTAGGGGTTTAGGGCTTAAGGGTTCGTGGGTTTGAGGGTTTAGGGCGTTAGGGGTGTAGGGCTTTATACGAGGCTTCAAGGGTTTATAGGGGTTTGTGGTTGGAGGGTTTTGGGTTTCAGGGTTTGAGGGCTGAGGGTTTGTGTGCCGCTGTTCTTGGTTTTGTGTTCTTACTCCATCAACCTGCCCCACCCCCCTCACGAGTCGGCCCCTGAAGACCGGAGTCATTAAACCTTAGATAAGGAACCCTAAAGCAAAAAATCCAATGGTCCCCATAAGGAACTCTACATGGCAAAAACTTAATCCTTCTGGACCCTGCTTAAAATAGATCCATAAGCCCGATCAACCTCGAACAGAAAACTTGAAGCCCACCCTTCGCGCGAGGCCTTCGGCAATGCCAAGACCTTGCGGAATGACAACTCCTCGCGGTTTGGGAAATTCACAGAGCTCCAGTTCAGCTCCTCAGCTACGATTCTGGAATTCGCCCAGATCCAAAGATTCCAAAATCCCGCAGCTTGCTCACTATAGGTATATAAGTGAGAGAAAGCTTTGCTGCTGAATTGATGGCTCTAGAGCTTTCTAGAGACCTGGGCCCCAAACTTCTCGACTACCCTTCACAAAAATCCCAGGCCACCACGGCCAGCATGAAAACCCGCGCCTCGCTTCGGCACAGACCCATTGTTACCTCCTCGAGCTTCTTGTGCTGCAGGGTAGGGTTTAGGGTTTAGGGTTTGGGGTTTGGGGTTTAGGGTTTGGGGTTTAGGGTTTAGGGTTTAGGGTTTAGGGCTACTTTCAGGGGGGAAGGGCGGTTGAGGGTATGGGTCTTCCGGATTCTGGAGCTCAGAGCTTCGGATTTTACGGGCTAGGGCTGAAGGCTTCAGATCTTAGAGGTCTCGGATTCTGGGTTCCGGGTGTAGGTCTTTAAGGTTTCTGCAAGGGGCTGCCGGGCTGTGGCTTCCCCTCACTGTTACGAGAAGAAGGGACCCAAGACGGTTGATGGTACAAATCCTGCATTACCTTAAGGAGCCTAAACTATGGGAAGGATGGAAAATTCTGCAGGATTTTTATCATCAACCGGAGAACCCTCCGATGTCAGAAGAACTCTTCTAACATTAAGCTATGCAGGACTGGAAAGTGTTCAGGTTCAATCCTGAGTTAAAGCCCTCTAAAGTCATTTGTCATCGTGAATGGAGGCATCTATGTAGATAATGTAAATGGTTGTGAAAATTAGGGTCCCTTTTTGGGTACCCTAAATATTAGGTGGCGTATTATCATAAGGACTCAAAAAGGGATCCTAATATTGACGACCACCCACGTATAGCAGAGCTACCTCATAACAGCCAGCTGCAGCCCTCCGATGCAGCCCAGGAAGGTACGAGTGGTAGGGCAGCAGCAAGGCGAACGAAACTTCCACATCTTCTACCAGGTTATCCAGCCCTGTTATTGTGTTTTGGTGTAGGGTTCAGGGTTTAGGGTTTGCGAATTTCTGGCTTTGATGAGGCTTGGGGGCTGGGGGTGTTGGGGTGCAGGGTTTCAGGTGCAGGTTCAGGTTTTAGCACTTACCCTTTCGATGATTCTGGAAACAAGTAGGAGTCAATTCAAACTTCGATGAGCTTCTTAAATGTGCCTGGATCATGATTAAGCTTGGCATTATAGTTCTTTAGAGAAGATGCAAGAGAGGTGCTTGAGGAACATCCATAGGGCTTTGGTTAAGGATGGGTCGAGGGTGGGTTTTCTTTGTAGGCAAGAGTGGCTGGCAATTCATACTCGTGCAGGACCCTCAGAAACCTGTCAGCTGCCTGATCTCCTTGTCATAGTTGGGTAACGTGTTTACATTTTTATGGGTACTTAAACCCAAGAAGGAATAAACATGTACATGCTTAATCCTATCCCAACAATGAATTAGATCTCAAGACGGCATCAGCAGTTACAGTAAAAGCCAGAAAGTTGGAATATGATTATCCGTTATCCTAAACCCTTTATGGTAAATTATAGGGTATCCTACCCTGAAACCATATTCCAACTTTCTGGAGTTCCCTTTATGTCGAGAGTGGCAGAGCATGGACCAGCCCTGATGCAATCACCCGCGAGTCAACCTCAAACTCGAGCACCCGAAGCTGATTAAGCCCAAACCCCCGGGCAGCCCTAAACCCCTAAATCCTGAACCCCCAAACCCTAAACCCTGAACCCCTAAACCCCGTACCGAAACAGAAAAACCCGACCGGTTTAGATGCTACTTACCATAAGTCACCAAGCCTGAAACCCAACTCCGAGTGCCAGAATACTCAACCCCAATGTAGACAGGGTCCTTGACGTAAGGATCCTCCTAAAGCAGGCACCCCGGCACCCCCATTCTTAACAAACACCGATAAACTTAGCTGGCTGTAAACGTATTCCATCTGAGACCCTGTTACGGCTTTTGTGAACGAAAACTTGGATTTAGCCACAGCTCAAAAGGATCATGGTGTAAGTCAGGTCCTAAGCTTCTTCCGTGCACGAGTCGCGGAGACGCCGCTGGAGTCACTGGAGCTGCGAAACCTGGCCCTGCCGGAAGGCATTTTTTTTCTGGGGTTTAGGGTTTAGGTTTTTTTTTGAGGGTGGGGTCACCGATTTCGTTTTGGATTCATGTGTGTGGCTGTTGACACGGTTTTCAGAGCCACTAGAGTTGTGGGATCCCGGACTGTCATACCATCCCACGTAACCAGGGTTGCATACAGGGTTCGGGCAATTTGGGGCCAATTATCTTTAACACGCACAGATGTTCTCTCGGCGTGGGCTTTGGGGTTTGTGGTTAAAGGCTTACTGATTGTGTGCTGTCGTAAGCCCTTTATGGTCTTAGTGCAGGTGCCTGGGTTTGGAGTGTCAGATTAATGCACGTACATGGTCTATACTATGTACATGCTGGGTGAAAGTTTCTCGCAGGGTGAACCCGGAAGGCAAGCCGCAAGGTTCGCACGAGACCCACGCCGCAAGATATGAAACGAAAGACTAAAGACAAAGAAACAGAAAGCAGAGAAACCAACTGAATTTAAACTAAGCTTAAACCTATTGCATGAATCCCGATAGCTCTGAAGTTTATCGGAAGCAGACTAACGCTTGTATGTTATGCAGTCACAGAAGCCGTGACCCTTCAATCGGTGGCAGGCATGAGCCACAAGCCAGAGGACAGAGGGAGCTCAAGGGATTCTTCGATTTTAACGGTTTAGGTGGCTTAGGGCTTAAGTCGAAGTTTAGGTTTTAGGGTTTAGGGTTTCCTGAGCCTTGATCCCTAGGCCGAAAACCTTGCAAGCACTAAACCCTGGACCTCCTCAGCCCGAATTCTGAAGCCCGGAACCCAGAACCTAGGACCCTTTCTGGGTTTGAGGGTTTAGGGTTTAGGGGTTTAGGGTTTAGGGTTTAGGGGTTTAGGGTTTAGGGGTTTAGGGGTTTAGGGTTTAGTAGGCTATATGCTTTGCTTAAGGGTTTGCTGGACTTAGGGTTCAGGCGAGTTCAGGCTTCATTCTGAGCCCAGCGTGCAGTCAGGGCCGCCGCTCTAGGGGAGGGAGCAGCAAGCTTGAGGTCTCAGAAATCGGAGGGTTATACAGCCTTAGAGCTACCAATATGTTTGACTTAGACTTAGACACCTGCTGCAGAGGTCCAAACTATGCTACAGTCTCCTTCGGAGTTAATTTTTTGTTCACATAAAACCCAAGAGAATGTTTGAAGCAGTAGAATTTTATCATGGTTCTAAAGGGGTATAATGTTTAGGGTTTAGTATGTCTGTTTCGCCTTGTGAGGATTATGCGTACCTGAACAAGTCAGGGTGCCATGACCTCGCCGACCACGACGAGGCTGAGGGTAAAGTGAAAGGCGTAATGTAGGGGTGTTGGTAAGTGGAAAAGAGCATCGAGCAGAGGGTCTTCGGGGTGTGTTTTGGGTGGCTAACGTATCGTTGAAATTCCATAGGAGCGAGCAGGGTGTACTCACACTCGTTATCCACAGCTCAAGTTTGGAAGCTTTTCATAAGCATGCATACATGCATATACATGCCTCAACCCCAATCCCCATGCGACCCGCAATACCCCGGACTCAAAGTCTCAAAGCCCTTAGCCTCAGATGCACAAGCCCCAAGCCCAGAGCTTCTACTGGTAGCGGCGAAAAGGACCCCCTAATACCGAAAAGCCACAAAAAGAAGCCAGTCGACCATGAGGCTCCATACCGGAAGCCCCATGACAGCCCTCTGGTGAGGTACATGACTTCCTCGCAACGGTCGGGGCCTTCAGCAGCTTTGCCAATTACAAGTTGAGTTATAGTATTTCCTGTAGTCCCTAGCGAACTTTCCCTACTATATACCCCAAAACCCTGCTCCAACTAGAAGGCGCCTACATTGCTTGTTTGTTTAGGTGTGTCTGTTTAGGTGTGCGTGACCCGGCTCAGGGCTGTTGGTAGGGCCCGGTTGAGCTTTAGATGTATATGGGCCTTTCTACCTACGTGTTCGGGATGCCATAGACTTAAACGTCGGAGTTCGGTGCTCTACCGTCGGGTCAGCGGCTTAAGTCTTGCCGGCAATCCCTCAACCTTAAATCCCCAAAGGGAGCCTTGATCTCCTTGTTGGGGTTTTTAGGGGATCAGGGTTTGGGGGCCAGGGGTTAGGGGTGCAGGGTTTAGGGTTGGAGGTGGGGGTTTGATGTTGAGGGTTTAGGGTTCAGGAAAGATAGTCGGCCTGAGGCTGTTTTCGACACCTGTCACTTATCAGAAGAGGACACCGGAACTTTCATCAACCAACGAACCCCGAAGGCGTCAAACCCTAAACCCCCAAAGCAAGAAACCTTAATCTCTCAACGCTCAAGGAAAGCCCCAAACCCAATAAGGCCCTAACCTAACCCCTACAACTATAACCCTAAACCCCCCACAGATCCAAAAGGCCTCAAACCCTGCAGCTTCTCCCTGAACTCCAACGGTCCAGAACAGCTTTGTAAAGCCCTATAAACCCGAAAACCTCTGAACCCTAAAGCCCCAAACCCTTTGCTGAACCCCGAAACCACTCATTCCAAAGAACCCAAACCCTAAAACCCTAAATCTTAAAACCCCCAAACCCTAAACCCCCAAACCTCAATCGTCTGACAAGCGGCAAAGCTTCAACCATCCCCAAAGAAATCCAGCACAGACAGAAAAGCTCAGGCAACCCAGCCTTAAATGCTAGACCGTGTCCCCTAAGCTATGAAGCCCCTAACCCTCAAAACGTAAAGCCTACACCCCACACTCCCAGATCCTCAGGTGCTTTGAAGATGGCCGAAGATGTGCACAGCATTGTGGCCTGCACCTTTGCGGTGCTGCAGCTGGGAAATATCGTCTTTGAGGCCGACTAGGGATTTAGTTGGGGGTGTGGCAGTGTAGGGTTAGAGTTTAGGGCACTGTAGGATTCGTGGTCGGGCAGTTGAAAACGGAGGAGTTTACACAGCGGCTGAGGAGGTAACCCTTAGTTGCGGGCTTGTCTGGGGCCAGTGTGTATAGAAGTGGCCTGTTCTACTTATCGAGGGGAAACATGCAACTCAACTAAGTATTAAAGCTATATTAAGCGGATCAAACCGTAGCAACCCAGAGGTGCCAAGACCACATCTGGAAGGCTGAAAGGTTAAGGCCCTCGGTTTGATGATGAGGTTTGACGTAAATTCATGCGACCGTGCGGAGTTCGTAGGTGCCCATGTACAAACGCTTTGCAACCGGCCTGATAAACCTTCATCTCAACCTTTGTACAGCCCCTGACCCCCCTGTAAATGCCCCATGAAAACTCCTTTGAACCCTGTGTCAACACACTGAAGAAGCCTCTTACAACCCCCCCACTTCAGAACCTTTACAGGACCCCCCGAAACCCTACACCCCCCCTAAACCCTACACCCCAAACCCCAACCCCTAAACCCTAACCCCTAAACCTTACATCCTAACCCCTAATCCTGCACCCGAAACCTTGTCAAAACTTAAGCAAAACTTCGATATGACCCCTGTGGAGGCCCCGGAAGGGAACTCGGAGGGCTCTCAGGCCAGCCTTGTCAGGTAGACTGTTCGGTATGCTGTTGGGGGGTGGGGGGGGGGGGTGGGGAATTGGGGAGGCTAGGGTGGTAGAGAAAAGAGTTCGGGGAGTTTAGGACTTGGGGTCCAAGGCCTACTGTTCAGAAAGTTAAGGGTTTAGGGTTTAGGGTTTAGGGTGGTTAAGCTTCTGCAGGGATTGAATGCTTCGTGTGTTCGTGCTTGGGTTGCTGTATCACAAGGGTTTGACGGTTTAGGGTTCATAAACTTCTGAGACCGGGAACCCCCAGACTCCTTCAGAGACATTAGCTGACGATCTTGGAGTTGTGTTTTACTTGTTGGTCTAGGGGGGGTTGGGGTTTAGGGTCTGTGGGGTTGGGTTTGGCGGGTGGTCGGTGTTCTGGCGTTTTGGGACGTGGGCGTTTGGGCCGATTAGACTTAGTTCTGGCTGCAGCATAGTGCTTCAGCTATGTCCTTGATTCAGTCCTATCCTGTTGATGGGTCCAGGTGAGCGCAGCATCGAAGGCGGATGGCTGCCTGTCATTTGCAAGCACGCTGTTGCTTGGCGGAGTCGAGGGGCTTTGTAAAGTTTGGAGGTTCAATTTACACTTAGGGCGAGGGGCTCAGGAAGTGTTTGTGGATTTCGAGTTTCAGGGCTGGCACTCCGAATTCGGCTATTTCGCATGAGTGTTTATGGTTTGTCGCGTTTTGAGTTGAGTCTTTGAGGGCTGGGGGTGATAGCTTCGAGGGTTTTCGGGTTTCAGGAGTTCGGTGTTGAACGAAGTTGACCATAGGAGGCCCAGAAGGGCTCAGCATCTTTTAAGAACAAGTACAGTCCAGTTTTCGTTAAGTCAGAATCTTGTGAAGATGTTGGCCTTTGGGCGCTGGGTTGAGGTAGTTGACATTGTCGAACAGTGCAAGTATTGGCTTTTTACTTTCGGGTCTGCATGGATTTGGGCATTCAGGCTTCCTCCGCGTGTCGTGGAGGCTCGAGCCGAGACCCGTATGGATAAATGGTAGGATCCCCTATAATTTACCTTACAGGGGCTACGATAATGATATTCCAACTTTCTGGCTTCTACTGTAATCCCCTTCAAGCAGAATCTGATATGGAGTGCTTTGGTTCCCTGCCGTGAGTGAAAGCCTTGAACACCAGAAAACCGTAAGTTTGCCCGAAATTGCTAAGGCCCTAGATAATCCTAAACCCCTCAAATCCTGCTACAACCAACACCCTAACATCTCAATGAAATCTTTCATCAGGCTCGGGGTGGAGATCGACCAGCTTGAGGGAATGCTCTGCCTGCGGAAGATGCAGGTGGCTTCGGGTAGCTCGAGGGGCAGGCGAGCTTAAGAGTCTAAGAGGTCTCAGACTAATCTATGGACTATATGTTCAAGCCCGAGGAATTGCCAATACTAGTACCTCGTGTTCCTCAGATGGTCTGTAGTACAACATTATGTAACATGGCCTGAGACCCTATTCTAGGTGGTTTATTTTCTCTATCATCCTTGACTTCTGCGTTTATGTTTTTTGGGGGGATCGGGCTGAAGGGGCTCTTCTTGCCGCCATGCCCTTTTTGCATCCCGGGCCTGCATACCAGTATCGCCGTGTCTGGTAGTGGTCACTGCTGTTATGGATGCAAAAATTGCTGCTGCTGCTGCTGCTGCTCTTGATGAAGACATGTACAACCTACGGTGCCAGAAATTCTCGTCGACCCAACTATCCGCCACATAGGGCGATAAGGCTATGTGGCGCGGCTGCAAGCCGATGCAAAACTCATGGAATTCTGGCTTAGGCGGTAAGGAGGCTTGGACGACTTGGACGGTCTGACAAACATACCATCGTATGTCAGTCTAGTGGCTCGAAAATTATGCCCAGCATCTTCTGTTGGCTGAATTTGTAGAAAAAGGTTCGTGCTAGTTGTTGCTTAATCTTCAAGGACAGGGATTGAAGTGTTAGGGTCAACCTTGATCATGCGAGTTCCGGCGTAGTCCAGTCACCCAGCCCTAGAGCCCTGAAACCTTCCTAGTCTGAAGCCCGAATCGAAAGAGAAGCCTTGGCTGAACTCATAAACACAAACATCGCCTCGCTGCGCAGTTTGAAGCTGCAGCCTCAAGACTCCTTGAATTTCGTATGCACTTAACTTCCATACCCTAGACGTCAACCGCCTCGTTTTTCGAGGCGGCTTGTCGTGCAAACTAACCGCCTAGTTTTGAAACTAACCGCCTAGTTTTGTAGATTCACATTTCGAAGTCCTTGTTTTGCACGACGACCAGAAAAGTACTTCAGATATCGATATCAAGCGATGCCAGCGGTGTTCTCTTTCAGAAATGGCTTCTTTTGCCTATTTTTGAAGGGGTTCTGAGGGCAACCGCGGGCGTGATGCCAGCGTGATTCGAGCGTGATGCTGGGAGGGAGCCCAATCGATAGATAGTATGTGGAACGAGGAACCGCCCAGTTTAGACGTGATCCGGGCGTGATGAGGGCGTGATGCTGTTGATTTTACCGCGTATGTGCTGCTGCACGGAATCCAAAAATGTTGTTGCCACAGAGAATTTGCCTGCACTCTAGAACCGTGTTGAGGCCCCTGCAGGTATCCCAAAACTACCGCTCTTCATCACACCCAAAAGTTGAAGGTTAGTCAAACAGCCCAGCAAAACAGGGAGGTTCGTGAACCGCCTCGTTTTTCAGGGCTGTTGGACTTTCAGGGATAGGCTCATAGGGCCGACCATGAAGTTTGAATCCTGCTGAACCCGAATGCGCTGATCCTGGACGGCAAGTCAGCAAGACTTACTTGGAGGATCAGGGGACGTAGTAAGTAAGGTTATAAGTCCCCTAATTGGGGCTATAAGAAATTATAAGTATAGTTACCTTAACCCTGCTTACTAAGTCCCATGATCCTTTAAGTATCCGTCCTGATGTATCCATCAAGTCAACGCCTTCGTTTGTGTCTCGATGGCTTAGGCCCAGGGTCGCCGTAAAGTCCTGCAAACGCCTTGGGTTAGGACATGAAGGCACGTGGGTAGTTGTCAAAATTAGGGTCCCTTCTTGGGTACCCTAAATATAAGGTGCCGTATTATAATAAGGACCAAAGAACCCTAAACCCTAAACCCTGACAACCACCCACATGAAACAACCCCCGCCCGCCTTCTGGAGGTTGTGGGAGAGCGCTATTCCCGGCAGACGATCACCCAGTCGCGGACCGTAGCGCAGGCCTCGCCGGTTGTTTGTGTAAGCTGGCAACATAGATTCGGACCCCGAAACCCTGAAACAAAAACCTGGGTTTCGGGATTTTAAGCCCTAGAGGCTTGGGCTGTTAGGGTTTAGGGTAATTATGACATGCTTCGGGTTTATAGCACACCCAAGTGTGCAATCGAAGATGGAAGCTATGCTCGCACTGATGGAAGAGATCTGACAGGGTACAGGGGGTATATAGCAGTCTGAGAACGTAGTCATAGTCCCTGTCTAGCGTTATCTACCTGCCTATACCTACCGACTGCCAGTCTGTGTATCTGTGTACCGACGTATCTATTACTCTTCGTGTCTTCGTTGTATCACTGTGTCTAGGTATCTGGCTGGCTGGCTGGCTGGCTGGCTGGCTGGCTGTTTGTCTCTTTGTCTGTCTATGCCTCCACCTGTCTAGAGTCTTAAACCACGCCTAAACTCTGAATTGATTCACGGAACAAGCTTCAAGAAAACAGTAACCGCACCCCTGAACCCTTAACCCTTGCAAAGCCCTAAACCCTTAACCCTAAACCCCCAGAGCCCTTGCCCACAAAGAGAACTGAGAGGCCATGGAGGGTCGGGATGCCTTGGCTCGGCACCTCTATGGAGTAATATTTCTGTGTCTTGGCGGCCGTGTTTGGGGTCGAGGTTTGAGGTTCCTAGAGGGGTTTAAAGGCTTTGGGTGTAGGATTTGCCGCTGGGGTTTGAAGGTTTCTTTTGTGTTGCCAGGGATTTAAGAGGTTTTTAGGGAGTTGGAGACTTGTGAGGGCTTTTGTTTGTTCGTATTGTTTAAATAGTGTGCAAAGGTTGTTGGGGGTTTAGCGGTATGTTTGTAAGTCTTGGCTCAAGGGTTAGGTAAAACGAACAGAACACAGAGATGATTTTCTGACTCCTAGCCGGTGTTTTTGGGTGCATCGTGCTTCGGGTATGCAGAGTCTTTTTGAGTGTTAGTAGCATTCAGGGTTTGGGTTAGCGGGATAGCGGTTTCGGGGCTCATTCCCGGGATTGAGGGTTTTCAGAGCCTTCGCAATTTATTGGCACCGTGTGAAGAGGCAGCAAGTGTGTCCTAAAACCCTCAACCTGGGAAGCTCGTTATTTACCCGTCAGCCACACCACCCCTAAACCCTAAACCCCTAAGCCCTAAACTTAAGATCTAAATCCTAGACTCGCGGACCCTCAAGGCGAAAGCCTAAGAGCCCAGACCTTCCAAAACCCCCTAATTAAGGAATATACCTTAAATTATAGTAGGATCCTTAATATGATTTAAGGTATATTCCTTAATTGAGGGATTTTGGAAGGTCTGGGAGTCCCCGAGACCGACGAAAAAAGAAGCAGGTATCTAGTCCGCCGCATCAACGACGCTCTGTCGCCGGGCTCCAGTCGCTCTGCAAGCGCGGCGCATCCCTTCGTTGGGGTCTCCTGGCATAAGGATTCAGCTTAGGATTTAGGGTTTCGTTTGGGCTGCTCACAACAACCCAAGACTCTTAGGCAGTATTCCCAAAGCCGAGTGAGTGGTTGCGGCCGCTTGATGTTAGGTTGCGGGTTTCGGGCCTATGATTTTGGGTTGGTCAGATTTAGAGCTCAAGCGTCTTCAATTGAACTTGTTCTTGAAGTTTTGAGGATGCTCTTGGAGAGGAGCTTTGGGGGCAGCGTACAGTCCAGGGTGAGTCAGAACATGTACGTGCAGAGCAGCTAGGCTTCTTCGTGATTTAGAGTTCTGACTACCTAGAGGTCATTATCAAGTTGATAATCTGATAGTCTCTCTACAGTTTGCTACCATATACCCACGAACCCAAAGCAGTATCCTGAACCCAACTCTATAACCTCACGGCAGCTCTGGCCAGGTTCTCGACATCTTTGGTTTCGAGTTCTTCGCCTCCTGCCACGAGATGGGAGCTTCTCAAGATTCGGGGGTTTAGGGTTGAGGGTCATGTGCCAAGGCCCCCTGGATGCATTTCCTTGCAAAGCCCGACAAGCGACCGAACCAAGAGAACGCCTTAAACCCGCTTAACCTACTCTCCAAAGCCCAAGGCCCTAGACCCCAAGCCCTAAAACCTGAACCCTGCGCCCTAAACCCTAAACCCCAAACGCTAAACCCTGAGCAAGCCGTGGGGCTTCACTTACCTAAATAGTAGGTTGAAGCTCTGTGGGGAAACTGTCAAGGAAGCAGGGTTCCGGGTGCTTTCACTGGGTGTTTCCTTGTGGAGACACCGTGTCAATCGCTCTAAGGTTCAGGTCTTTAGGTGCATGGTATGTTTTGATTGGGAGTTAAGGGTTGAGGGTTGGAGCCCTTATCTTCTCATCCTGGGCCACCCAGTTGGCTTGCTACTTCGGGTCTCTTGTTATCTTGCGAGGAAAATAACTCCTTCGAGCAACTCTGCATCAACTTCACGAACGACTCTCGGCTTCGCAGAGATACGTCAGGGTTGTGCAAAAAGCAAGGTTTAAGTTTGTAGTTTCTGCTTCCGGTTGGAGGATTAGTGTGTTCCCTAAACTCCTTAAACCCTACCCTTAGTCTTCATTGTAGTTCGCTTTTTTGGTTAACCAATTTAATGGCTAGGATCCCATCATATAGTTTTTGGTTAACCCCTAAAAGGAGTTCCTATGGAGACTATATGGCTAAACCTTAAACCGAAATCCTAAAACCCTAAACCCTAAAACCCTAAGCCCTAAATGCCCGAAGCCCTAAACCCTAAACCTCAAAACCCTAAGCCCAAAACCCTAATTCCGGTTTGCTGGAGCCCCAAGTTTCGACATCTCAAAGAGCTCAGGAGCTGCTCCAGCAGCACTTCAACGAAGTCATTTTCGAATTCGAAGCAGCCCTTTACGCCAAGGAGGGTTTAGGGTTCTGGGTTGAGGGTTTAGGGGTCAAGAGTTGCTTTAGGTGGGATTCGCTAACTTTACACCTTAGTACCAATTCCCAGAGCCACCCCAAAGACACTGAGCCTTGAAACCAGGGGCCAAATCTGCATGTTTGTTGATCATTGGACCGACTGCAGCCCCTACGATGCAAGCAAGGACACCCCTCACCCAGGTCCCCTGCCCGAATATGGAAGCCTGAATTACATATGATTCTACTACAGTTTACATCAAAACCGTATTCAAAATATTGAGGCCCCGATATTACGCCCATCGAGCTCGCTTAGACCAATTTAAGTTACTCGCGACACCTCTCTGAATCCCTGGTACCTGAAGATTTGCTCACCTTGGCAGGAGGGAGTAAGTTGGGATCCGCTGGACTTCCCCGACAACAAAGACATTGTCGACTTAATTGGAAGCTTCCACCAGCAATTACACGGAGGTCTGTTTTGTAAGATTGGGGGCTTTGTGGTTGTGTCTATTGGAGCTCTGGGTTAAGGGTACCCTTTAGAAGGGGCCCCCCACCCTGTAACAGTGGTATAAGAGGAATATCATAAGGCCATAATATAATCCTGAAAGTCACTCTTACATGGCGGGGGCAGCTTCTAAGGTACCCTGCTTGTGGGCTTAGAACGGACGAGCTCGGTCTGATAGATTTTGGGGGGGTTGGGGCTCAGGGTTCCCAGGGAGGGCAAGGCTGATGGTTGATAGGGTTGGGGCTCACTTTTGTTGAAGGTTCCTAGCCATCTGTGCATCTTGTACCAGGCCCAAATCCTACTATGCTGGACCGGCTGGACCCCTCAGTACCATAAACTACATCTTGGTGCCAATCCGTTGAGAGGTTTTGTCAAGGAGAACAGACAAGCACTCCAACAGGGCCACGAGTGACCAGGAAGCATCCAAGCACCTCGCGGTCTCTCCTTGGAGGGGCTCCTCCCCATGCTGGACGAGGTGTCCACCTTGAACCCTTGTGGGGTAAGATAGGGGCCCAAATAATCATGAATATTTTTTGGGGGGGGAGGGGGGGGGGTTCCTCATATAAATTGTCGTAAAGTATACCCCAACGCCCTGTTGTAATTATCAAGGGTCCTATAATACGTTTCTTCTTCTTGGAGTTCAGTGTTGGTTTTTGTGTTGAGGGGTTTCAGAGTTGGGGGTTTTGGGGCTCAGGGGTTCGGGTTGTGTTGTGTAAGTCTTACTTGTTGTGGGTTGGGTGGGTGGTTTCCGAGCTTCGGGGCTTTGAATATCGAAGCCTGCAGCAGTCTGAATAACTACTACTATTTGCTTAAGAACACCCAAAAAATAAAAAATATATTCCTTATAGGGGTAGTATAGGGATTATTATTTTCTATTTTTTGGGGGTTCTTAAGCAAACAGTAGACTAGGAATGGGAGTCTTCCGGGTTCCCGATTGCAAACGGCGGTAGATTATAGGGGTGGCCCTTTTTAGGGGTATTTAGGCTTTGGGGTTCAAGGTTTAAGGGTATAGGGTTTAGGGTTCGGGGTTTCTCACCCCGAAACGTATTCCTCTTCTTCTTGTTCTGTTTAGAGCTCATCGTGTAATTACTGTTCGGGCCTGATGCCCTTGGCTCCTCAACCACCCAGCACAAAGCAACACACAAACTACAGTAGACCCTAAACCCCTAAACCCTAAACCCCTAAACCCCTAAACCCTAAACCCCTAAACCCTAAACCACTAAGGTAACTGAAGCCGCCAAACACGCCAAAATGCGTCAAACTTTGCCACCCGAATGCCCGAAAGCTGTAATCCACGAACCCGAAGCGTCATCAGCCCGGCCGTTTCCTCAACAGGAGGGAAGCCTGCCTGGCGGAAGCTCCACTGGTTGGTTCAACAAGTTGCTTGGCCACGGTTTAGGGTTTCGGGTTTAGGGCAGCAAAGCTCCAAGAAGAACTGTCTTGGCTGTTTTGGGTTTAGGGTTTAGGATTTCGGTGTGGGAGAACCAGGCCCGAAGTAGCCGTTGTTGCAGCTTGCACTCCCCATTGATGGCCAACGTAAGCTGTGTCAAGCTGTCTTGTGTTTAGGTTAGCACGCGTATCCCCTTGCAGTCCCTGTGTTAGTACAGTGTTATGCACCTCCTGTACCTAAACACGAAACCTTACACCCCTAAGCCCGAAACCCCTATAAACCCTAAACCCTAAACCCCTAAACCTCTAAACCCTTAAAACCACTTAAACCCCTAAATCCTTAGAGCCCTAAAACCCCAAACGAAGCCCGGAGCCTGCTGTGGAAATTGGATCATGAGGTTGGCGTCCAAGTACAAGAGCCACCAAATCTTCCAGGCAGGCACTTTGGCTTAGGGTTTCAGGGGTTTAGGGTTTAGGGGTTTAGGGTTTACGGTTTAGGGTTTAGGGGTTTAGGGTTTAGGGTTTACGGCTTAGGTTTTACGGCTTAGGGTTTTAGGGTGTCAGACCTCAGAGCTGCAATGAGCCCAAACTGCCTCCCCACACCGCAGAACACGACCTGCACACAGGGTCCAGACCACCCACATGGTTGAGTCTTATTAAGGCCTGTTGATCATCATGAACCTCGTTCGGGTTCTGGGAGGCGTCCATGACGAACTGACTTGCAGACTACACCGCAAGAGGAAGTACCATGGCACACTTATTTCACAGCGCACAAGCAACGACGTCCTCGAGACTGTCAATGCATCCTAAGCTGGCATCTGCCGTTCATGGCTTCTGCCTTCCTAAGCTGTGCCTGGCTTCTGCCGATCATGGCATGCCTATACATGTGAGCTCAGCTCGCTTTCAGCCCTCAGGACTGCGGCACATTTGCTATGAGGAAGGAACTCAACCGCACCCTGACTACTGCAAGGTTTGGGAATTCAACACTCCTCCTCGGTTACATTCCCTCAGGGATTGCAACCGTTCTCCTTAAATCCCCGACCTTGCAGCTGCTTGGAGACAGTAGCGACAGAATTGCCTCTGATGAGTATTTACTCCTCGCAGTGCATGGCAGTTCGGGAACAAATGCACAACACCTGGAGTCCTCGAAGTTGAGGTATGCAGGTGAACTTCTTGCATCTCTTCCAGGGATAATCCCCGGCGCTCTACAGTTTGAACAGCTACCTCGCGTCTAGCTGGTGATTCTTGAACTCTAGAACCGACCGGAGGTGGAGGCGGCGGTACGGTCGATGAGGAACTCGAATGGTAGATAAGTGGAGGAGGACTGCGGTTGAGGGATGTCTCAAGGTTAAGTCTGGGAGGTGGTACCGGCCCAGAGGTTTCAACCTGGACATGCACGTAGGATTGAACAGGAGCCTCTACGACAGGCGGTGGAATCTCTGATCCCTCAGTCCTACTCAAACCTTCGGTCTCACTCGCAATAGCCCTCCTTACAGCCTCCTGACGCCTAGCACGCCTCTCTTGCTGTTCAGTGGCCTCTGCTCGTAGTGTTCGCACGTGGGGAGCATCACGCGACCCACAGCAAGCTGACAAACAGGTTTTCCCTGCTTCCCATATGAACAAGACAGAGAATGTCAACAGTAACATCATCATTGACAACTCAGGTCCTATTTGCGCTGGCTCATCTATTTCATCAGAACCAACGCACAAATTAACCTGATTCAGCATCACCAGTGCCCACAGAAGAAGCTTAAGCCTGGCGTTATTCCGAGTGGCAACGACATCATCCCTACTCGAAATCGCATCAGCTGTCATCATCTTCATCCTGGCAATCACTGCAGCTACCTCGGCGTTTAAGGAATCAGGGCCTAAACCCAAGAGGGTCCTAAGGGTCTGGTGTCTGGGTCCTGCCAAAACCTTGGTAAGAATATCCGCAAGCTGCAAGTCACCTGGGCAGTGACTGACTTCAAGCTCATTACGATCTACCAGGTCCTTTACAAAGCATGACCTAACCCTTAGGTGTCGAGTACGGCCTGTACCCCCACCTTCGGAGATTATTATAGCTGCTATATTATCAACCAGAAGTCGCATCTTCTCTAGGTCAGGGCTCAGCTCTCGCACCAAGGCCTCAGTACTCTGACCTAGGATTACGCCTTCACATGCTGAGACCAGCTCAGCCTCTGCTGTCGAAAGGCATACTATACTTTGCCTCTTCGCCTTCCAAAGAATGTTTCTTCCTCGGTACTGTATCAGAATTCCAGATATCGAGTGTCCACCGAAGGGCGCAAATGACGCATCCGTATACACAACGATTCCTCTCGGAGAACCATTGATCGGTGTAAGCGACAACGTATCATCCTTCGTGGCCTTCAAATATTCCAAAATCCTAATTCCAAACTTGTAAACCACATTCGGAGTCCTGCTACACCAAGAGCTCATCAACCCCACTTCGTGAGCAATGTCAGGTCTTGACCTTTGCGAAACCCACAATAATTCACCAGTGATTCTCTGGGCCCTTTTGAGAGCTGCAGGGCACAAAGGAACTTCCGGCTCCGGCATGTCCTTTGTCCATTCGCGTGGTATTGGGGAATTCCTGGAAACATCCGGCGTCTTGTATACACGAGTCAACTCTTCGATATACCCCTTTTGGCAAAGTGAGAAACCGATCTGACCATCTTCACTGGTTTCTTCTTGAATCTCAACTCCCAGGAAGGTGATGGACTCCTTTGCCGTTGCGCATTGCAATGGCGTACACTCCCATCTCTCCTTGATCCAGGAAAACAGACCATGAGCATCCGCTTGATTGCATAGAAACATTAGGTCGTCAACGTATACGATCAAGTAGCCTTCCACAACTCCAGAGTCAGAGATCATGAACCATAAATTTGGCTCCGTTGAACTCTGCTTCAGCCTTGTTCGCCCATGCGGTCCTTCCCACACAGCTTCTGAAAGCACCTTGTCCCTATGAAGACTCCACCATCTTGGGGCCTGACGTAGACCGTATACGGCCCGAGTCACTTCCCACAGCTCTCCTGGAGCCGTGATCTGAAGCTCTTCCAGAAACTTTGGTGGCCGAAGTAGAATCTTTGCACCTTCATCTGCTGGTATAGGTGCAAGTAGAAACGCATTCTTAATGTCTGTGATCCATGCCTTGAGTTGCTTGTCTGAGGCATTGATAAGGCACGCTCTTAGCACATCAGCTGGTATGCCTCCGGCAAATAGCTCGTGCTCTGGATTTCTCGCCTCGTAGTTCCCGCAACCGACGATTCGGCATTTCCTTCTATACAACTTGTCACCCTTCCCGGGTTTAAGCGTGAAAACACCTTTGGCCGGTAACACTTGTACGTCTGACTGAGATGCTGCCTTCTGCGCTTCGGCACCTACCAGCCTTCTTATACCCTTCATGTTCACAAGAGCCTCAACTTCCTCAATGGCTGCCTGCTTCCAAGACTGTAGATTACCGCGCACTTCAGCCGGTGATACGTTATGCACAACCTTAAGCGGGGTTTCTAAACCACGAAGAAGTTCTTCGACGTTGGGTGTGTAGAAATCTGGATCAACACGCCTTACTTCTGCTTCTCCCGGGACTTCTAAGTCATCTAGTGAAATCTGGCTTGGCAGGAGTGGGGTAACATCTGACAACGTCATAGTATCAGAAGTCGGGACACCAATCCTCTTATCACAAGAACCTGCGACTGATCCCTTGCTGTCAGTTGTGAACTCATCCCCTTGCAAAGTCCTGACCTGAAATACCGGCTCACTAGATGCTCTATCCTCTCTCCCTAAGAATGCCCTGCGCAGTCTAGGTGGGAGGCTTCGGGACCTCGTGCTGACATCAGCATGCCCTGACACCCTCCTTGCATGCAAATGACCTGACCTCACTGGTGGCACACTGCACACATACTCTGGACCTGACCTCGCTGGTGGCACACTGCAAATGCCTTGATCTGGCAAAGGGACCTGTGCTGGTGAATCCGACGGGAATATGCCTTGAACCTCAAGTGGATCACGATAAACTCCATTTCGATCTACGTAATCTTCAGTATCACAATCCTCAAACAAGAGGCTCTGAACTCCAAAGTCATCATAGTAATCCTGTGCACCTTGGACCTGTGCTTCTGGTGAATCCGAAGGGAATATGCCTTGAACCTCAAATGGAGAGAGTCCCGGTGTCCACTCGTCCTCCCAAAATCCAAGATTACCATCCTGAATCACCGGTTCCTGATATACCGGAACACCTTGCGAGCTACTCGGTGCTTCCGTCCTGTCTGGCGGTTCGGCTCGACCAAGTGATTGTGGTGGATCTAAGGAATCCCTATGCTCTGGCCTTCCAGGGCTTAGGGACCTGTCGTGAACGTTCCTAGGTGGTTTCATTCCCTTCGGTATGACAATGCCTAGTCCAGCCATAGGGGGTCCTGGGTTTCTCACATCCAGTGTCCTATTCTGCACAAACCTCGGTATCTGCCTCTGCTGTCTATCATAGACACACACCTCTCCGGTACGCAATGCACTATTGTCCGGGTTGTCAGGCCTCAACACTCCTTCCGGATGCACACCAAACATGACCCTTTTAGCGGCCTCCTTTGACATTCCCATTTCAACAAGATCTTCTTGATAGAGGAATGACAGATCTTCAACCTCCGTTACGCCTAAACGTTCTAAGCGCTGGTATTCTTCTATCACACCCCTTTCCCTTAGGAAGTCTTCAAGGTCAAGCTGATAAAGCTCAGGGTTTGTATTATGTGCTGGAAACCCTCGAGTGTAATCCCATCCTATAATGGGGGTTCTTGAGTCCTCCTGCACATCGTCCAAAATTTCGCTCTGCTCCTCCTGGGAACTTTGGGTTCCTGAAGTTGCATCCTGCGAGCTACCGGCCCTTATAACCATTACCGAGGAGGCATCTTCCTTAAGATCCAAAGGTCTAAACCCGAGTTCCTTAAGGTGGCGATGGTTTTCAGTGGCGAGCTTCGTAGAACCAAGTGGGCAATAGCCTATTAGAACCCAATCTTGCTGTCGACGGAGGGCGTGAGGCATCCTAGGATCGAACGTCACCGCCTCATTGGATAAGACCCTCACGGATGAGGCTTCCCAATCAGGGTCCTTCAACTTCTGAGGGGTCCTTTCTTTCACAAAGGTTTCATCCACCCATAATTGCACTGTGCCAGGAACCAGCACCACATGATTCGTGGTTCCCCACTCATTCCTATAGTCCCGATGGACTGGCACCTCATTGGCCTTCATGCACATTACCGAGTTCCAATGCCGATCCTTTGTTGCCTCTGATTCACCGAAGGCTTGGTGAAGGAACTTATTCAAGAACTTAGTGGTATATGGGTATTTAAGGGTCCGCGTAGTCAAGCCCCTGTTACCTCCATGGCAATAGGTTCCAAACACCGACTTTCCCTCTAGTTCCCCCCTTCTATCCTTTGAACCTTCCTCCTCCTCAGACCAGGCCTCCAACACCTTAAAGGCTGCATCCTTGGTGATGGCATTATCGGCAAGGGCTGCGCACGCGAGGCGCTCAACCTCTGGCTCTTCATTTAACTCAAGAAACCTTACCCTCATCTTTCCCTTAATTCGCCTTCTAGGAGTACCTGAAGCCTCTCCTGTGTTATCATCTTCAAGGATTTCTTCAACTCCTACTGGTGGCAACACAACTCCTTCGGCGCTAGGGTCTACAGCATCAGGCCTAAACCCCTTAGAGGCTACCAGATTTCCTTGATCTGTAATCAGTACGTGCCCATCTGGTATCGTGAGATGGGGAGCCCCGTACCGGTGCTGCACCCATCGGCCCATCAATTGACGTACGGCGTCAGCTGGTCTCTTAGCCTTGTGTAGTACCGGTTGTCCAAAGGCTGGTAAAGGACTCAAGCTGCACAGCTGTCTGTTATGGCTCTCGGTAGCCCATCTGGCAGCTAGAGGCCACCAGCAGGTTGGCAAGCCTGCAGCTCGGAGCAAGGTACGGGTCCTAGACTTAACCCAACCGACCGTACGCTCAGCCAGACCATTTGCACGCTTGTCAGTCGGTAACGTATGCTGTACGGACACACCTTGGTCGGCTAACCACCTTGACAATGCATATGAAGTAAATTCGGTGCCAGGGTCGCAATGCATCGTCTTCACAGGGTAGCTGCGGTTTATCTTAAGTATCAGTTTCTGAACCGCCTCTGCCACATCCGCACCTGACTTGCTTCTCAAGGCAATGAAATGGCGGAACACCACTTGCTCCACAGGCTTCTTAAGGTCTTCGATGTGTGCCTTAAGTTCCTCGGGATCAAGGTCTGGATCAAGGGGTTCCTTTACGTCTTGAGTCAAGGTGCATTCTCCCTGCTGCATTTCTTCAACATGCACTGCCCTTTCAAAGGAAAACGCTCCTCCTCGGACGAAATCCCCTTCATCCACCCTGGAACTAAACAATTCATCAACCTGCTCAAGCCCGGGATTCAGCGGCGTCTGCTCCACAATCTGACCTTCCAGATCAGGCAGAGAAGGCTCGTAATCATCTACGTCATCTGAAGCTAGGACACCCTCAGGCACCTCGATCTCCTGGCGTCCCTTGCCTGCTGATTCACTAGGTTCCTTTGGAAGAGCTGATACAGGTACTCTGTGCGCAGCAACCAAGCCGTATCTTAACACTGGCTTGCCTGTAACACATGACTCATCCCTGCCTTGCTCCCCAACTGGAACTGGACCAAAAAGGTCTACTGACAAAGTGAAGGATTGCGGATGCAGAGTACGGCGATGCTGCATTCCTGTTGCAGCCCCTTCCACGCAAAACCTACAATCCCTTCTGAAAGGAAGATGGCCTGCTAGTATGTGACGTTTCCATTGGTCCATCTGGGTAGGGCTCAACTCCCTTACACAACAACGGTTCCCAAACTGGTCATCGTCAAGGTTTCCCTCGTTTTTTCCAATTTCGTCGGAACCTTCATTTGCTATGCTAAAGACACCAACGCCACCATCATCCTTTCCAGGAGCAGATTTGCTTGCACCTTGCACCCCTTGCCCCTTAGCTATAATCTCATCGTACTCATCAACTGAAAGTAGAGGCGGGCGCCCACTCAGGGACTTGGCAATCATCCCACGAAAGGCAGAGGTCCACTTATTCCCATAGGGAGGTAGGGATGTACTCCCTCTAGGTGGCAACTGATCCAGGCTTCCAAGGTCCAAGTTGGTTATAACCTTGGTCGGTCTCAAGTACTCCCCCCCAAGGGAGCCCTGATTGAACTCAACCTGCCTTCCATTGGACCACTGAGCAAACCTTTTCGGAAGATCATCTTCAACCAAGGATTGGTGACTCAAGTAAGGAATACCCTTATCCCTTCCAACTGACGCCAGCGACCAAAGAAACCAGGGCTGCAAGTTCCTAATGAGACGCTCCTCGTCACGCGCAGTCGGAGGAGTACTGAGAATCACTGCAATTCTTCCTGTTGCCGCTCCCCATAGTAAAGCCCTCCAAACACCATTGGCTCTGTTCAGGTCCCAACCCTTACCGCCCTTAGCTAGGATATCCACATTCAAGATCTCCATTCCATTGCTCTTAAACCAAGACATCAAAGGGTCGGGTTGCTTGACTAAACCTGAACCTAGGTGCACGGCCCAGTGGGTGGACCTTAGCAAAGCCCTTCGGGCAGCACGGTTCAACGGAAGGTCCTTCAGTACCTCCCTTCCAGCGTTGTCATCTACACCAGGAAGCCAGATAAGTACGGCTGTGCTGTCAGTGCCCTTAAGGCATCCAAGCGCGAGCCTGTCCTTGCAAAGGCCTTCAGGGCTGACGTCGGGTCAACCGGATTCTCAATCGACTCAATCTGGCTCTGCAAATTCTGGACCTGTTCTTCAAAGTCCTTTAACCTCTTATCTTCTAATTCAGATATCAACGTGAGAGCCTGCTCTTCTTGAATGAATGGGCACGTATTCTTGCTCACTCCTGTCTTAAGAAGTCCAAGTGCTGGGTGATGCACCTTCAATCCACCCCGTTTGCTCCACGTGAGATTGCACCCCAAACACTCAACCAGGCTTCCAAGCGGGAGTATAGTCTGCAGTTCCTTAGTACTGTCGGTGGGGTGCTTATCAGGTGGTATTACAAGCGTCCCTCCCTTAGTTTTCCACCATTCCTCCTTACCGTCACCTGCAAGCGTAACGGGTACCGAATCAAGGTGGCCTAAACCATCACTAAAAGGAATAACTGCGTGAGTAGCGCCGCTATCAAGAAGTGCCACAGGTGCTAATCTCGGCTCAACAGGTTCGACCCTCAAGGTTCTAACCCCGAAGTCACGCGTAAGCCCCCTCAAGGTCTCAAGCTGTGCATTCAAAGCTGCTAACGTGACTGGAGTCCCTTGGGTGACAGGGTTCTCCTGAGCTTGGGTACTTCCAGC
This sequence comes from Symbiodinium sp. CCMP2592, assembly GCA_905221615.1. Taxonomy (NCBI): domain Eukaryota; class Dinophyceae; order Suessiales; family Symbiodiniaceae; genus Symbiodinium; species Symbiodinium sp. CCMP2592. The sequence goes on along the minus strand of CAJNDT010002624.1, from coordinate 166,149 downwards.
ATTGGAAGTGCCCCCAGAAGCACGAGTGGACTGCATGGGTGCATCTGGGACCTGATTACTCTTCGGCATAGCCTGTTGAAGAAGAACCGCCGCATCCGCAAGCATTGACTTCAGTTGCTGTGAATCAGACGCAGGTGCAGGTGGCGGAGGTGGATTTGGCAATCCTTCTGTTCCCTTAGGACCTTTACCTCCACCCTTAGGCCTTCCCCCCTTTGGGGTGTTATCGGTGGATCCCGCCTTGCATTCCCTAGCGCTATGTCCCTTTGCCCCACAACTCTTACACCTATGCGGTTTCTCATTTGCTGGAATCTGATTCCAATCATGCTCGAAGGTGCATTCCAACCCCTTTTTGCATCCCTTTAAGGACGTATAGAAGCTACAGACAGGCCTCGAACCTGTAGGTCCCTCATTGGAACCAGGCACCTTCGGCGTCGGCGGGCTCTTGGGATTGCCCTTTCCCCCTTTTGGTCCCTTAGGAGGAGGGTTATGATCCGGGGCCTCTACACCTTTAACCTTCGCGGCTGGGGGTGTTGCAGTAGAACTCCCGGATTTATCCTTGTCAGATTCCTTGTCCTTCCTGTTATTCACCGCCTCAAACTCACTTAGCAACTGGGCATGTAGCTTATCAACCTTACTGTCCGTAGGAGTAAGGTCAACTTGAAGCTCTGCCCTAACCAAGCTTATACGGAAGGCGATCTCAGTGTGGGCCTGCAACACTTGGCGAGTCATCTTCGTAAGTGCGCGGACTCTCAGTGCACAGTCCGGCAAAGCCCCACCTAGCTCAGACATGCGATTGCACCAGCGGCGCCACCGTCTAAGCTGTTCAATTGCCTCTTGGATGGACGTGGATACAGGAGGATCCTGGATGCTTCGAAGCCCTAGTTCGCGTTCTGCTAAGCCTCCGGGCCCGTAGATACAGAATAACCTGCACATTACATTCAGTAAGCCAGAAACCCTTGCCGAGCTGATTTCCTGTCTAACTGATTGAGGGGCCGAAGACAGTATCATACCCTCTATTCTCCTCGAAAGCCTAGACCACTTAGGATCTGCCAGCTCTGCGGAAGGTTGGGGCTTCGAGACTAATCTATCCATTGGTCCCAATTGCAAGTATTTCTTGTACCAAGCTTCCGACTCATCAAGTATCATCTGCCACAACACTTCTGAATTGTCTGAAATGTCAGATAACGCAGGTTTGCTATCATGCAACCAGTCGGCAAAGTGCAGCGAGGCCTCTGGACCTGGATGAGGTAAGTCCGTCAAGGAATTAACACCCGGTTTAATAACCTCTGGCTTACCCTGGGCCTTAGGGGATGTTGCAAGCTCTGTTACAAGGCCTTGCAACTGAGCCATTCCTGTGAGGACTACTCGCAAAGGGTCTGCGCTAGCACTGCCTTCATCATTCTTAGGGTTTGGCAGGGATTCTCCAGGTCCTACATTAGGCATTATGGGTCCTGCACTCACGTTCACTTCATGTAGGGGAGGTTCCGTAGGGACTAAACCACAAGCCATAGGGTTCAGGGTCGTAGGTCCTGGTCCTGCAGCCTCACTCGGATGGTGAGCACCCACATTCGGCTCAGACCTGATAGGCAGAGGCGGTGGTGGAGGTGGTGGAATGGGGCCTAAGTCCATTGGGCCCAAAGCCAGCGCACTCCTGTGCTCATTCCCGGCAAGCCTAAAGTCCATGGGCTCTTGCTCCGGGGGTGGTGGAGGAATTGGATTGGCCGAGGAAGGTGCCTGAAATTCCAAGGCACGAGGTGGTGATAGAGAGGTGCCGCCAATAATAGAGCCTAAACCCCTTCCCAACCACCCAAGTCCAGGGAAACCAGCTTGATTCACCAACCACGATCGCGAGTTAGCTCTCCTACCACTATCATGATCATGAGCCGTCATTCTTAGCTCGTAATTCTCTGCTACAAGAGCCTCTACCTGAGCCCTTAACCTACGACTCTCCTCTTCATGCAATGCCCTCACTTCACCCAGCTGCCTTCTGACCTCCATCTGGATATCGCTCGAAGTTGCTGAAGGCGGTCTCTGTGGCGATACCTCCGGCGGAAGGCCGTACAGCTGTGGTGCCGAGGTGTGCATTTGCTGAAGTCTCCTCACCGTCTCTGGATCCAGCAAGGGAGCTCCAGGAGCAATCGCAGCTGGTCCAATCCTTGGACCCTCTCGCTGTGCAGTCGAAGAGGTAACGGAAGCATACTCCACACTATCACCCAGTCGCTGAGTTCCCGTTGCAGCACCTGTCGGTGGCACCCTCTGACTCGTAGTCACATCCTCCGTCCCTCTGGGAACATCAGATGTCGAAGGTTGCCTCATAGGTGGCGCCGCTGTCACGGAACTCTGCTGTTGAGGTCCTTGCAGGAAGTCACTCGCCTGCTGGTTCATATCTGTAGGATTCGCTCCCGGCCCTCCTCTCATCATAGTAGAAGTTCCTCTTTCCAGAAACTCCATAGGTTCCCTCATACTTGATCCCGCTGTAACTTCATCATCCAAATCAAGATGTCCCCTCAAGGGAGGGTCAACACCGTTTACAATCTGGTTAGTCGTTGCAGCCGGCCTTGTAGGCGTAGTGGTCGGTCTTGGGCTATTCATAACCTGTTGATCATCATGAACCTCGTTCGGGTTCTGGGAGGCGTCCATGACGAACTGACTTGCAGACTACACCGCAAGAGGAAGTACCATGGCACACTTATTTCACAGCGCACAAGCAACGACGTCCTCGAGACTGTCAATGCATCCTAAGCTGGCATCTGCCGTTCATGGCTTCTGCCTTCCTAAGCTGTGCCTGGCTTCTGCCGATCATGGCATGCCTATACATGTGAGCTCAGCTCGCTTTCAGCCCTCAGGACTGCGGCACATTTGCTATGAGGAAGGAACTCAACCGCACCCTGACTACTGCAAGGTTTGGGAATTCAACAAGGCCCTATACTAAATCCTCACAATAGCCCTTATAGTAGCCCTTATAGACCCTTTAAAATTGCTCTGATTGTAAATATGAGGTCGAAACTAGGCGAATCTTACCTGGAACCAAAAACAGCTCGGTAAACCCAGAGTTCCACGCTATTAATCTCCATGCAATCTTCAGGTTTTCAGCCCTAAACCCTAAACCCCTTGCTGTAACGCAGTCGGAAAAGGGTCCGCAACAAACAAAAAAAGCTGAACCATCAAACCCCAAATCCTAAACCCTAAACCCAAAATGCTACGCTCCAGGCTCGACTCCGGACTCGCAAACCGCAACACCACATTCTGCAGCCAGGATTTCAAGCTCCTAAGCATAAAATGGCTCCATCCGGTTCCTAGGAACCAAAAAGTCAGGGTCTCAATTTTCAAAACTTCGATCTCGTTCGGAATCCGCGAAAGCGGCAACCCTCAACCCAGACATGTCGATTACCGTGACAGTTTCACTGCTCAGTGGCAAAACAGCTACTGTGCAAGCAGGCTTGGATGAAACCTGCGAGACGTTGACACAACGAGCACAGATCGCACTCGGAGTGGCTAAAGGGCGGCTGCTGGACTCATCTGGAGTCGTTCTGGACGGACGCGCCGAGATCACGCATTCCCGGATTCACGACGGTGACAGGCTGGCCTTGCATATAAGCAGAGTTCAAATTCTGTGCAATAATTCTGCCTGTGCTGCCATTCTTGGCGATGGGTCGGTTGCGACCTGGGGTGATGCTTCCTTTGGGGGCGACATAAGTTCTGTGCAGGATCAGCTGAAAGATGTGCAGCAGATCCAAGCCACTCGTGGTGCTTTTGCTGCCGTTCTTGCTGATGGATCGGTGGTGACCTGGGGCTTCGCTCACTGCGGTGGTGACAGCAGGGCTGTGCAGGGTCAGCTGAAGAATGTGCAGCAGATCCAGGCCTGTAACGATGCTTTTGCTGCCATTCTTGGCGATGGATCTGTCGTGACCTGGGGCTTCGCTGACTCTGTCGGTGACAGTTCTGTCCAGGATCAGCTGAAGAATGTGCACCACATCCAAGCCTCTGCCGGTGCTTTTGCTGCTATTCTTGGTGATAGATCTGTCGTGACCTGGGGTGCTGCTCACTGTGGCGGGGACAGCAGGGCTGTGCAATGTCAGCTCAACAATGTGCAGCAGATCCAAGCCTCTCAAAATGCTTTTGCTGCCATTCTTGGCGATGGATCAGTGGTGACCTGGGGTGCTTCTGGCTACGACTGTAGTGCCGGCCAGCTGAAAAATGTGCAGCAGATTCAAGCCTCTGAGAAGGCTTTTGCCGCCATTCTTGGTGATGGATCCTGTGTAACTTGGGGTGATGCTACGTTTGGTGGTGACAGCAGCGCTGTGCAGGGTCAGCTAAAGAATGTGCAGCAGATCCACGCCGCTGAGAGGGCTTTTGCCGCCATTCTCGGTGATGGATCGGTGGTGACCTGGGGGCATTCTGGCCTTGGTGGCGACAGCAGTGCTGTGCAGGGTCAGCTGAAGAATGTGCAGCAGATCCAAGCTGCTGGCTGCGATTTTGCTGCCATTCTTGGTGATGGATCGGTTGTGACCTGGGGCTCCGCTTCCTGCGGTGGCAGTTGGGCTGTGCAGCTGCAGGATCAGCTGAAAGATGTGCAGCAGGTCCAAGCCTCTGCCGGTGCTTTTGCTGCCGTTCTTGCTGATGGATCGGTTGTCTCCTGGGGCTCCACCTCCTGTGGTGGTGACAGCCGTGCCGTGCAGGGTCAGCTGAAGAATGTGCAGCAGATCCAAGCCTCTGCCTTTGCTTTTGCTGCCATTCTTGGTGATGGATCCGTGGTAACCTGGGGTGATGCTGACGGTGGCGGCGACAGCAGTGCCGCGCAGGACCAGCTTAGAACTATGCAGTAGGTCTGCATAAGAGTGATTTCCCATCCAGAGCAGGGGCTTGCCAGCAGTGTTTAGGTTGGGTTTAGGCCCGGCTAGGCATTCTTGCGATGTCTGGATGTGCTGTTGACGTGGCAAGCCTAACAACTTCCACAGATGTGAGAGGGGTGGAAAGAAAAGAAGGCTCAAAGAGAGAGGGAGAGGTAGAGAGAGAGAGAGAGAGAGAGTGCGGCCGTGTTTGTGTTTTGCTCGGGTAAAATATGTGTGTACACACATGCATACCTACCTACATACATACGTACATACATACATACATAAATACATCGATACATCGCCACGTAAAAATCATAGATACATGGTTGCATGGATACGTAAATACATAGGTACATGGTTACATGGATACATAGCTACATACATGTAACTGTATGTAGACATATACTCAGCTATGTGGGTACATGCGTATAATGTATTTGTATATTTTCCACACTTATACTTATCAGTCTTTAATGTACACGTCTAGAAATTTGACTATCAATATCTATATATCTATATATATATATATATACACTTATGTGTAGATGTATTGGTTATCTCTACACATTTGTTCATGTAGCTGTTCGTTTAATCGTCGCAGAGTGTACCTCCAGATCCTGTTCTCACAATGAGGGGATCCTACCCCGGAACCCTGGCCCAGTTGTAACGGTTGGTTTATACAGAAAGCTACTTTGCCATCAGGCCACTACACTCTCTAAAGGGAACTCCAGAAAGTTGGAATATGGTTTCAGGGTAGGATACCTTATAATTTACCATAAAGGGTTTGGATAATCATATTCCAACTTTCTGGCTTTTACTTTAGCCCTTTTGTTTTCGTAGCTTGAGCTGTGTACAGCTCTAGGCTTTAGACTTCTGCAGTCTGCCATGAACCTTTGAAGCCCACCCGAAGTCCTCAATTGAATCAGTCTCAGCTCACCCCGAACCCGGAAGCTTGCAGGTTTTTTCCTTGGTAAAGATCACTAGGGCTCCAAGTATCCAAAGATAGTGCCTACTTTCGGGTTCGTCTATAAAGAATACCTCCTGTGGACTAAACCCACTGCAGGTGGTCATGCGCCGGCGCGGAAACTTCTTGGTGAATCATTTTGCTGGGGCTGTGGAGTACGACTCACAGAACTTCCTGTTCAAGCAACTCGCTGCGAATGCCTTGCAGCATTGTGTCGTTATCAGTTGGGCAAGAATCGATCGTATGCATATGTAAATATGTAAAAATAAAGTACCAGCTGTAGTTTATTATAGGTCTATAGGTATAGCTTTACCTCTGTTCAATATTCATCTGACTAAATCATTATTGCCACTATTGGCAGTGTTCAGCTTGTTAATGGTTGGGGTTCAACGTGTCGCGCTTAGGTTCGGGGTCCAGGGTCTTGTTTTATAAGTTGGATGTGTGGCTTCAGGGCTACGCGTCCCAACAGGAATCTGTGTGCACATGATGTTAGTGTGATGTTGAGTTTGGCCTTTGATTAGTAGACCCCTCATCACATCAAGGCTGAACTGCCCCGAAATCCGAAACCCTGAACTCCTGAATCCCAAATTCGTCAACCTCTACAGTGGAAGCCCAAAAGTTGGAAACCCAATTGCCTCAATCCTTTTGAGCAACGTCTCAATGTATTAGGAATCCCAGCACTAATTGTCCTTAATCCGGTGTCCAACCTTTTGGGGCTTGCTATAAAATCTACACCTTCAACAGTGGAAACCTGCACCAGGGGTTTGGTTTGGCAATCCTGCCTCCATGATTTCCTGACCATTGCAAACATCTGAGGAACAAGGATACCCTGTCCCCGGATGCCATCGAGAGCATGAAAGCCAGTACCACCGAGTTCCTCCGCACTCGTTTTCAGGAGGACGGGACATCCTCATCCCCAGCAGCGGGCCATACCGCTCAAATTTGTTGATGCATGCAAGGTATCGAACGAAGCAGAAACTCCTCAATTCCTCATTCCCACGCCCTAAATCCCTAGCCAGCAATCCCCGAGAAGAAGCCGTTAAAGTCGACACTCTACCTTTGCCCTATAAAAGGCGGAAATCCCCTCAAGGTCGTAGATCCGCGAATCGTAAATTGCAAAGAAAGAAGCCCAAACCTGGTAAGGATACAGACCCTCTGCGCTAGAAAGTCCTGAGCCATCAACCCCATATCCTGAAACCCGAAAACCTCAAACCCTAACCGGGACCCTAAATCTCAAAAGCCTTCAGGAGGGTCGGAGCTTCGGTACGCAGACGGAAGCAGCGACGGGGCGCGTCACGAAGGCAAAAGCCCCGGCATATCAAAGCTTTCTCGGGATTTCGAGAAGCAGGGTTTTGGGGGTTTAGGGTTTAGGGATTTAGGGGTTCGGGTGAGGGTGTTCAGACACCGAGAGGGTCAGGGCTGGCATAATGTTAAAGAGTCTGGGGTTTGGGGTTTAGTGGTTGCGGGTTTGCGGTTTTGAGGGGTGTAGGGAATGGCAGTCTCAATCTACGGCCCCGAAGAATTTCTACTTTTCTGGACGGCTTGCAGGATCTTCATGTTTGCATGCTGTAATGTGTCCCTCTGACTTCGTGCCATCATCCGAGAGAGCCCAAATACGAGGAATGAGTCTCCATTGCGATAGCTTGAATTATCTTTGGTACCCCAAACCCTACTCTTTGTGCACTTGGGCTTATTGGGATGGTTCCCAAAGATATCCCAAACCTGAGGCAACAAAAGCAACTTAGACCACTAACCGCTAGAAGACCTTCAAATCTTACGCACTCACAAGGTGTAGAAGTGTAGCTTGTCCACAGCATGCCGCTGATGCGCCCACAGCAGCAGAAAGGAAAGGCAGGCCCAAAGAGGCACAACCAAACTCAAGTTTGATCGAGCGTCCATGCCTGTCCGCATGATCAGTATCAAGGCTTGTAGCTGCTGTAGGCCCTAAACCCTAAACCCAAACCCTCATCAAGCTCGCCTGATGCTGAAGGCGAAAGCCTATTCTGTCTCCTTGGAGTGCCCCGGACTTCGTCTCTCTGTGTTTTGGGAGTGTTTTTGTTTTTGAGGAGGGGCTGGGTGGGTTAGGGTTCAGGGTTTCATCTGTGGTTTGGGAGTTTTCAGGATACTAACTGATATCGACCTATCTGCTTACCTCTCGATCTATCCATCCTCGTGCTCGTATACGGTGCACCAGGTTTGTATTTGTTTGTCTTGCTGTCTTGCTTGCCTTTAGAGTCTTTCTCCCCACCAGACCCGTCATGTTGCACTTTGGCTAAGCGTGATTAGAGCATGGGCTGTAGCAGAGTTTTGAGAGGTAGTGTACAGTGTGAAGCACCCCCCAGATTCCGACAGCAGCTGCGGCAGCTGATGGCCAGCGTGCGTTCGACCACGCCTCACTTCATCAGGCGAGGACGTTCATTGGAGTTTCGCTGCTGGGTTGATTTAGGGTTTCTTCGGGGCTTCGGGGCCTTAATGCCTTAATAATTCAGGGCTGATGCTTCATAATTTTGGGGTCAGGGTTTCGGTTACACTGTGTGTAAAGGGCCTCCGTGCTGCTGCAGGTAGATAGCTACACTTTGCTAGCAAAGAGTTCGAGACGCAATGAGATCCTCAAGGACTGACAGCTCGTCGCCCCCACAGAGCTTAAAAACCTGTTTATGACCCGAAACCCTGAATCCCTGAACTCAAGATCCGATCCGTAGACGCCCTAAGCTCTATCTGCTTGGGCTGGGGGGTGTAGGGGTCCCCCCAGTACTGTCCCACAAGAGCCTACTCTACCCTAAGGGTCCAAGTACCTAATAATCATATACTCTCCCTAAAAGTAGAGCTACATAACTACTATCCTAAACCCAAGTACCTTATTATTGGGCCCTTTGGACCCTTAGGGCCATTACTACTACTACTACTACTACTACTACTACTACTACTACTACTACTACTACTACTACTACTACTACTACTACTACTGCTACCTACTACTGCTACCTACTGCTACTTCTACTTCTACTTCTACTGCTACTGCTACTGCTACTGCTACTGCTACTGCTACTGCTACTGCTTCTACGACGACGACGACGACGACGACTACTACTACTACTACTACTAGTACTACCTGATGGTACCTACTCTACTTCATTGTTTTCTTGCACCCTTTCGGCAGGTGCGTGAAGCCGAACCCGCAGAACAAGCCTCAGGCTGCCTCAGTCGGAGGAGATCGCCTACGTATAGGGGCCTTATAAGCCATAATATAGGGGCCTTAATAGTTACCCCTACTATTTGGGGGGGGGGGGGGGTGGGGGCTCCTGACTATGATTAATGTAGAATATATCATTTCCGGAATGATGCTGCAGAAAAGCACGAGATGGCTACATACGTCTACTGTTTTCTCCACTCCCCGGTGGAATCTGATTGATGCTGCTATGAAGTTGCAGCGAATCATCATAATCATCATTGAGCACAAAATTGAAGAACAAGTCAGCAGACATGCGCTGCGCATTGCTCCTGCTGACTTCTGTGCGGGCTTCTCTGACAGGCAGCCACTCTGATCAGCAAAAACTGGGCTTGACCGCGCTCGTAAGCCGCCGCCCGGAGTTGCTGTAGTCAATGATTTAAAAGTCAACCGCACCCCGCCTGACATCAAAGTTGAATGTATCATTCAGCTACCACTTGACGCGTGGAGTAAACTTACACGTGATGAACTGTGAGCTAGAATACCACCCAAACCTTCTTCAAAGCTATGCTGAGACCACTTTCATGTCTTCAGCGGCGTGCGGTTGTGTCCTTCAAAAAAACAAATTCTTGAACATCCGTCGTGCACACACTTGGTGAGAACCCTAAACCCTAAGCCTCGTTGGGCTGACGATGAGCAGTGCGTTCACTGCCGCAAAAGGCTTCACTTGTCGAACTGTATATACCGACAAATCTGAACCGAAAGGGTGCAGCCGCCACCGAAATCTCAATTGATGTGCTTGATGCTTGGCATTCCCAGTTTGACTCGATGATCAAAGTCTTCACGGTATTATCTCCAAAAGCTATGATTAAGGCCCCATTAAATCCTAAACCCTGAACCGTCAATCATCGATTTGGGGCTTGAGGTCCACGGCTTACAGGCTCTTGGGTTGAGGGCCCTCGGGCGTAACAGTCGAGGCAGTTTCTTTGTTATCTTCGCCTAGGAAGCGATCACGACTAACACTGGGCTGGAAAAGAACAACAGGCCCAGGAGCCTTTCAGAACTTGTTCTGCTTGGCCCAAATTTAAGCACATTTTGGTCGAGATTTTGGAGCTATTCCCCATCCCCACGCAGGATTTCTTGGTGGCTTGCGGCAGCACATGTTTGCGTTCCTGCTGCCGTCCGGAAGTGGTGTTTCCGACCGGCCCCCCGAGATGGAAAACCGAGCCCAATGATGCTCATGATGCTCGCTTGCTCGCTCCGATTGGGACCCCGGTGATGCTCATGATGCGCTTGGCATCTCCGTGTGGGCCCCCGATGCTCGTTTACCGGCTCAGACTTGCAACATCGAAAGCATTAACGACAACGGCAACTCCCCCAGTGATCGTGCACTCGCTCATAGGTTCCGAATGGGCTCCCAATGATGCTGACGATGGTGGAATTCTTAACCCCCCCGCGGGTCTCAAGTGTTTTCTCGTGCGATGAGCAGTTTCAGTCAGTAGCAAATGAGGCTAGAGTCTACGCCAACTCCCAATGCGCTTACAGTATCGGGGAAGCTTTCAGCTCGCTGTGACTGCAGAGTCTGGTCTCGCGGCCTGCCCCACAACGGGGTTTCTCAATCTCGGGGACGGCTGCCGTAGATTGCAAGCACAAGAAACCTGGACCCCAAAGCGCGCTGCCGGTAACTTGCCTTTTCTTCGCGAGGGGATCCCTCCCAAAAAGCACTGCCGTATCCACGAGCACATTTATATTCCTTAACTGAGGAGATCTTTCATTGGCGTTTCTCGGTAGTAGTCATAGGACGCTAGCTCAGTAGTTGTAGGACACTAACTCGGTCGGAAACTGATAGCATAAACCCTTAACCTTAAACCCTGAACCCCAACAGCCCTCCCGGACCGCACCAGGTCTTGCACCGAAGTTCGGTGGTGGAGCAGCTGAGATACCAAGGTGTGTTGGAGGCCTCTTTTCCCAATTATCAATACAGCGTGCTTTAACAGATAGAATAAGGAAGATGCTTTTGGGTTGTACATTGATGGCCGTAGTGCCTTTGCAGGGGCGCAAAGAGGGTGTTGCGGCTCTAGGGTTTATGGTCGTGGATCTAAGCTTCGCATTTGGGTTTCAGGGTCCTGTAGGATTCGCGGGGCCTATAAGATTACGAGGCAAGGGATGGTCTCGATGTCGATTGTAGGGCTTTGGGGTTGGTTTAGGTTGATGGCATTACGTCCTACAGCACCGGAACCCTCACACCTAGCCATCAGCAAGGAGCGAGTCACCCCAACAGCCTACACCCACTGAAGGAACCGAAGCCCAGGACTTGAGTTCATGGTTTTCCGGGTGTATAGGGTGTGAAGTGTGAAGTCTCGGGTTGGAGGCTCCAGGTTGAGGGTTTCAGGTACGACTTCATGCCTTAAACTGTGACCCCCCCCCCCCCCCTGCGCAGACCACAACCCTTTGACCCTAAATTGTAGATCCTATAAACCCTTATCCTCGAAGCTCAAAGCATTGTGCCGTCAAAGCTTCAACCCGTTACGTCAAAGCCGACACCATAGGGCCTCCCCGAAAGCACAGAAGCACAGAAGCAAAGCTTGGACAGAAACACTAAACCCTAATCCCCTTCTCTTTGAAAGAAGACGCATCGCTGGGGATCTTTTATTTTAGCCCCTTGTAATCAAGCCGAAGACGGCTTAGATATCCCATAGAACTTCCTTATAATTCGGCCCCTGCATGTAGAGATATCCATGCAAAAGAGAAAGTATAGATGCCTCAAAATTTCCGGTTCGTGTACTTAGGGCTTCTTGGTTATATACTCATAGTAAAATAACACCAAATCCTCATTTCAAGTATCATGCTCCCTGTCTTATTCTTCTGAATTCCGTTGACCTACAGTGAACCTCATAAAGTTGGAAACCGGATTGAGGCCAAATAGTGCAGGGATTCCCTATACATTACGCTTAAGGATTGAGGCTATGGAGCTTCCAACTTTGGGGCTTCTACTGTAGTAAGTAGGTTTCCAAGATTTGAGAGTTTAGGTTGCAGGGTTAGCAAGATAAGAGGGTTATGCTATTTCTGCTACGATGGCCATAACTGCTTTGTGCGAGCGATTTCTGAACTAAGAAAAACATAGAAGTGATTTATGGAGATACTGTGGGGTTGTCAGGGGTTCTCAAAGGAGCGACCAAAGCCCTACGCTCTAAAGTCCTAGAAGGGCCCGACCGAGGAACGTAGGCATCCAGTCCGGGAGTTCAAAGTCCCACGAAACCCTAAACCTCAGAAGCCTTACAGTAAGCTCTCACAGACACTGAGCCTTGAGAACCGACAGACGCAAATTCGAAACTCCTGAACATTCCCTAAACCCTAAACCTGTAAGCTCCTACAATCAAAAGTTCAGATAGAGCCCTGACAGGTACCCAGTAGAGGAACCCTTAAGAGAACCTTTGAAGGGACCTTGAAACAATCCCGATGTAAGCGGTGGAGGCCATCCGGGTGAGCCGCGCTGGCTACCCCGTGCGGCACCGACATCGAGAGGCTGTGTCGACGGTCATATGGGAGCTTCCGAAAATTGGGGGTACCTTATGTGGGGGCCCGTAAAGTAAGGATCCTACTATTTAGGCCCTTGGTTTGAGTTGAAGGTTGAGGGTTCTTTGTGTGCACGTGAGTGCGGTAAAGGGTTTCTTGGCTCAGAGGGTTCAGGATTGCATGTCAGTACATGATATGCACATATGTCCCGAAACCCCTAACCCTAAACCGTAAACCCAAAACCCATACATGCGCTTAACCATGCAAAACTTGTATCTCTAACGAGGCCGAAGCTCAGGGCGTTAGCGGGATACACCTCTCTCAATCCGGGGTGCCCTAAACCCGAGCTCCTAAAGAACAGCCTCTAATATAGGGGGCTTAATAATTAATTGAAATCGGGTTTGGGGGTCCACTATACTGTAATTATAACAAAGAACCCCAAAGTAGTATAAGTAATTACTAAGGCCCCTATGTATCTCACAGGCACTTGCATCATCATTCGGAACGCAGTTTTAACATGCCCAACTTGCTGCTAAACAACTAATTACTTATACTATTTTGGGGGGTTCCTTATTATATTTACAGTATAATGGACCCCAATACCCCTAAACACCCCAAACGTTTGGCAAGTTTTCCGAATTGTCGAGGCCGTGCTGGAATACTGGCGGCTTGAGAAGCCCATGTGGTCAAGGCGGCTTCTTCTGAGTTCATCATGGCTTAGGCTTAGAGTTGGTTTTGAGGTTTATGGTTGAGGGTTAGGGATTTTGGGGTTCAGAGTTCACTAGTTCAGGGGTTTAGAGTCTCATGATCAAGGTCTAGGGTGCAGGGGAAGCTTGGACGTTCAGGGTGGTCCCTTAAGCACCAGTATGACTACCTTATTCCGAATAATGACTACCCAGCAGTATGTTATGGTAGTTTAAGGGTTTTTATGGCCTTCGCAGGAGTTGAGGCTTAGGGTGCAGCTTTGGCAGGGGCTCGGGGTGTGCCAGAGCTTAAGGAGAAGCACGGAAGTGTTTGTCGTGGTGAATGTTTCGGCATGGGACCTGAGGTTGGAGCGTAGGCTCGGCATTCTGCGAAAGCAGACAGGAACTTGTTTCAAAACCAGCGAACGCCTAACCCTACACCGAAGCCAAAACCCCAAGAACCCGTAGCCTACCTAACTAAACCCCTTCACCCTAAAATCCTCATGGCTGGCATGAACCCTAAATCCCCAAACCCGAGAACCCTCATCCCCCCAACAGCGGCCACAGAATCCATGTCCGGCCCCTAAACCCTAGAGCCTTCACCCTTCTGCGCGAGGCTCGAGTTCGAGGTGGGCAGGGGAGAATACGCCGAGGCGGCACGGCTCCTCTTTGGGTGCCGTGGCTACGGTTTAGGGTTTGGAATTTGGGCCCGTTGAGCGTTTGGGCTTTGGATTTAGGGATATTTAGGGTTTAGGGCTGTTAATTAGGGGATTTAGGGTGTAGGGTTCATAAATCTAGGTACAATGCCCTTACAAACCACCATAGCCAGCCTGCAGAAGTTTTGCAGACTGGAAAACAAACGTGAGAAATCTCGCTAGCCCTTGCTAGTAAACAGTGTTTGCCATACCCCCTTTGGGGGGCCCCTCTAAATCATAATTCAAAAACCTACCAAGGCAGCTTCGAGAACGAGTCTCCCATGTGCTTCCGGATGCGCCGGGCTACGGCCTCCAGCATCTCGCCATGGGGTTAAGCTACACTCAACAGTATACGGGGGGTCAAGACATCTTAAATTCATATACAGATTATAATATATATATATATATAGATATACATATATATATATGTATGTAGATGTATATGTATTTATTCTTATATGCATATGTATATATTTGATTATTAATACATATATTCATTATTGTGTGGTTTACTTGTGTTTCCTCATTTGTATTTGTTTGTGTGTGTGTGTGTGTGTATGTGTTTCGTTCATTTGCTTCTAGTTCTTTATTTGTATGTGCCTATATCGTTATTATCAATCCTCATCAGAAGGGTTCCTGCGATATGATACCTATCTATCAGAAAAAGGATCGGACTCCACCAGATCTTCATGAAGCGGGAGGTGGCTGCAACTCTGGACGCAGCCATGCGGAAAGCCAGGATCGAGGCCCCCAACAGGGCTTCGGGCCACTTCGGGCTTAGGATTTTGTAGGGCTTATAAGGCCCCTCAGGAATTCCGATAAACACAAGATATCTATATATTTATGTATGTGTATGTGTAGATGGATAGATAGTGTCTGCATAAGTCTGCATCTTTCTACGTTCATGTTTGTACTCGTTTACTTCGTATACCGTGTGCAAGATTTCAGGACCGCTGGGGCTCTAGGGCTGGGGGGCGAAATCCTTCGGGGAGGGCTTTGAATGTTTGCACTTGGGAGAGGGTTGGACTAAGCGGCGTCTTCTCGGGTTTAGGGCTAGGGTTTAGTTGGGGCTGATTATTGGTTTTAGGGTTTTGGGCTTAGGAAGGGCTGAGGGTCTAGAGCTTCGCTGTTGAGAAGTCTAGCACTTCAGTGAGTATGGGGCATCCTAAAGTTCTATTGACAAGTTGTGGTGCTGGGTTTGGCATTAGGGTCTTCGGGTCAAAGGCTCATGCGCCGTGGTAGTTGTATTGGAGCCTAACACCCAAGCGTGGTTGAGTTCCATCATACGTCTGATGAACGAAATCCTGCAGTGCTGTATAGTACCTCGGACTATCGGAAATATGGCGGACTCCTGATGATGGATAGATGTTTGTCAACTGCAGTAGTCATCTTGTCTGCTCTCCGGAAAGCATCGAATCGTGGCATTGAAGTTCATCGAAGTTCTGCTGAAGCTCAACTCGCGCAGCGCCCAAGACAAGCGGCCCTCTGATGCCAGCAACCATCGAACCAGTGCTACCCAGAAGCGTCTATCGGTAACCCGAAATCTCAAAAACTGAAGCGAATGAAGCCAAGAAGACCCCCAACATTTCCAACAAAGCCCCACTAGCATCCTAGCACTCCAGAAACCCGTCTGCACTCTACACCCTTTCATTTCAAGGCCTGTAGAGGGCCATTAACCTATTCAAGCCAAGCCCCTGTATAGAGAGTGAAACCTGTGAGGCCTCGGTGATGATCCAGGCGCGCCGGCGTGGGCTTGCGGCCCAGCGCTTTTACCGCACTGTGAAGAAAGCGGTTCCCCGAATCCAGGCCTCAGGGGCTTTGGGGTGTAGGGCTTTAAGTTTCGGGGTTTAGGGTTTAGCGTTTTCGGGCTCTGAGGGTATAGGGGGTTCGGGTTCAGGTTGAAGGTGTCAGGTTCCGCTCTGACGGCCTCATTAAATCTAGCAAACTTTACTTTGGCTAGCGGCACTTAGACGTGAATCGAAGCTTCTCCGACGAAGCGGCATCAAAAAAGCTGAGGACAAAGAACTCAATAATTTCTTAAGCCCTCCGCCACGCCCCTGTAAAGCGTTTGGGGGGATGTTCCGAGATGAGATGCTGGGGCTCGGGATTTTCAAGAAGGATCCTTATCTTGGCTAGATTATTCTTGGGCCTTTAGGTGTTTTGGGGTGTAGAAGTTTGGAGGTTAGAGCTGTGGTGTTCTACTCCTTCTTGTCCTTTGTCTGCAGAGACTGTTCTTTGGGTTTGTTGCTGGGTACTTTTGTGTCTTTCGGGGGGGTGGTTATGGTTGAAGTGTCGGAGGTTTTGAGGAGTTGAGAGCCGACAAAACCGCAACAGAAAGTGCAGCCCCTCATATTCACACTTAACTTATACGGCTTGGGGCGTTCCTCCTCAAGTCAGCCCCTCTTTGCAGTTATGTTCAGACATGGCAATGTGTCCTGTATCCCTTCATGCAGCATTCAATATAGGGTTCTGAATAAACACCAACACTGTTCCTCAAGGTGCCTTCATGCAATTATGCTTTCGTACACCGCACGAACCGTCGCCGTCCGATGATCTTGATATCTCCAACAACTCAGAAACCTACACCTCCTAAACCCTAAAATAACTCGAAAACCTGAACCTTAAACCCTGAACCCTCTAACTCATGAGTCCGACACCTTCAACCCCAATCCCTACAATAACTCAGAATCCCCATCTGCAGCCCCTTCTACTCACTGCGACAGGCCCTGAGCCGTGGCAAAGCAGCCCGACGACTCGCAGAAGAACTGCGGAGGTGGCGACCCCTCAACCCCTAATCTCTCTCTCTCTCTCTCTCTCTCTCTCTCTCTCTCTCTCTCTCTCTCTCTCTCTCTATATGGGGTTGAGGTTTTATCAGGCTCTAGGGTCTAGGGTTTAGCGCTTATAGGGGTTTGGGGTTCAGGGTTTAGGGTTTATAAACCCGAATTCCTGGACCCTAGGGCCCTAAGCCCCTATACCCCAAAACCCTAACCCCCAAACACCCTAAACGCTAAACCCCTAAACCCAAACCCCCAAACCCCTAAACCTCTGAAGAGGCAGCGTGCTGCTACGAAGATCCAGGCAGTGCAGCGCGGGCGCTTGGCCCGAGCTGTGCTTTGGCAGCAGCTCTTTGAGATTGCTGTTTTAGGGTTTAGGGATTAGGGGTTTAGGGTTTAGGGTTTAGGGGTTTAGGGTTTAGGGGTTTAGGGGTTGAGGGTTTTAGCGCCTCTGTAAGGTTCTATAAAGGTTTAGAGCGGAGGGTTCTAGGGTGTCGAGTTCTCTAGGGATGTTTGAAGGTTCTCTTTAAGGGCATTTAGGGTTCTGTTTTCAGAGCGAGTTCTTTACTGGTCTTCAAGATCTCCGTTTAGGGGATCAAGGACGGGTGATAGGGATTTTCGGATCAGCTTACGGTTGAGGGTGCTCAACTGCCGTTCGGGTCTATTTGGGCTCGCAGATTTGTATGCCCTGAACCCCGAATCCTATTCTTCCGAGCGCGAAAGCCAGGAGTACCGGGAGAAGAGTGAAGCCGTGGCTGCCATGCACCTCGGGTATGTTTAAGACTTCTGTTTCAGGGTTCAGAGTCAGAGAGTTAGGCTTGATGGAGTTTGGGGTTCAATTTTTTTGCGGTTTAGGTTGCAAGGCTTGTAGGGTGCAGGTTTCGGTGTTGAATACTGTTTAGGGGTTGAGCTGGATAGTCTTGAGCTTCTTGCTTTGCAGCTCAGTCGCCTGCAGCTACGGATGTAGGGCTGTCGTCTTGCATTGGACTGGTTGAAGGGTACTGGTTAGAAGCTGCCCCCACCCTGTAATAGTGACTATAAGGATTATATTGGGGCCCTATCATATTCCTAATATACCACTATTACAGGGTGGGGGCCCCTTCTAAGGTACTGGATTCATCGGTAGTGCAGCTCCCTAAACCCTAAACCTAAACCCTGCAGCGAAAGAGCAAGCAGCCGAATCCCTCCGGGAGCCCTTTCATCGTGCCCTTCGCGGGACATGGAAGTCTTTTCGTCTACTTGTTCGCGTCTTTGCAGGGCTAGTAGGGTTTAGGGTCTAGGCCATGTAGTATGTAGTGTATCACGGCTCCTAAGCCACTAGAACATCCAACTGTGCACCCTGAACCGTTGGGGCTGTCCAGCCTTATACATTCAATCGCAGCAGCCTTTGCCGGAAAGGCAGTGTCCTCTTCTTAAGGGCAAGCTTAATGCTCCAAAATTTTACGGCTTGCCAAATCCCCAGAGCCAAGAGAAGACTCGGCTCTAAAATCCTGGATCTCCTACATTTGTTAAGCCGGACATTGAACCTCCCTGAATGCCCGAGCCCTCCTAAATGCTCAGCTGCCGATCTCTTAAGCGTTCCGGGTTCTTACAAGTTCGTTGCAGTGTGTTCTGAAAGTTTCAACTTACATTTCCTGGACCCAGAACACCCTACAGCAGCCTTGTAAACGCTTAAACAGGCTTGTTGCAAAACCCTACAGAAATCCATTACCCCCTTGTAAAACCGTATTGATTTCTGACCTAAGCCCTAAATCCCTAGAACCTTACCTATGGTTTAGTAAGGAATGGAGGAGTGGTAGTAATAGGTTCGCCATCCGAGCCCTCAAAACCCCAAATCCGAAAGCACTGAACTCTTTGAGCTTTTTTTCCGCGGCGAGGCAAGAATGGATTCGCTCCGTCCTGGCGAGGCAGCGATTCCTTGCCATGGTCCTTGGCTCAAAAACTTGGAATCATTTTGTCTGACTTCAGAGGGTGTTGCAATTAAGAGTTTCGGACTTCAGAATCGGATTTCCTGGTGTCAAAACCTAAAACCTAACCCAGACCCCGATCAGCGCCTCTAAGCCAGAAAAGCCCTGAACATCTAAAGCCCTAAAGCCTAAATCCACACCCGGATGAAATCCCGACACCCTAATTAAGTCCTAAAGCCTTAAACCCCAAACCCCGGACCCCTATATCCTGCCCTATACCCCCAAGCCTTTAAGCCCTGTAGCCCCAACCCCTTGAGCTTCGGGACCTTGCAGCACATCCCAGGTCTCCAGCGCATGCAAGCTCCAGCTACTTGGGTGCTGGTATGAGTTTCGGGGTTAAGTGCTTCGTGGTAGGTAGCTGTCGTGTTTATACAGATTTCAATCTATGGTTGTAGGTTGTTTGTGTTTTGGGAATTGTGTGTCAGAGATTCCGGGGTTTGGGGTTCACGCGGGTATTGATGCTGAAGTTTGTGCTAGATGTTGTCGGGGCTTCTGAAATTTGAAGCACTGCTGTTAGGTTTTTTGCTACATGAAGATATTTTGCTGCTACATGAGGGGTCGGGCATCCAATTCAAGGGTTGGCATTACAGATCCAGGGCTTTCTTTTTCGACATAGCCTGAAGATGCCAAAGCTAAATCAGACTCGTCTTCGAACACTTGGTCTTTATGTTGAGGCTGGTTTGGCTGACGGTCTTCCCTGAAAAACAAGTTGTTTGGTTTGCAGACCTTTTGTTCTCCCGCAGCTGGACCTGAACAGGTTCGGATTTGGGGGTTTCCCGTCTGTGGGGATTAGGTGAGTGGGGCTTTAGCATACAGACACTAAACCCTAAATCCCCAAACCCCTAAACCCCTAAACCCCCAAACCCTGAACAACTTCTTCTCAAGGTTCCTGTGCAAGTTCCTAAATCAGTCTACGCCCTCAACTTAAACCCGACATCCTGGCCCTAAGCCCTAAATCCTAAACCCTATAGGCCCTAAACCCTAAGCCCTATGAACCCTAAAGTTCTGCAGTTGAGGCGGTGGTTTCATCGCACTGTCATCTGGATCCGGCGGCGGCGCCGGACGCGAGCCGCCCTTCCAATTCAGATGCTCGGCTCGCGAAACTTAGCCCAGGCCAGAAGAAAGTCCAAGATCACGAGCATTCACGAGCAAACTCGAAGCCCGGGCCGAAAATGTATTATTTAGGGGCTGCGCCCAGGTGCGGGCAGCGCGAGCTGTTGTCAGAAACCCGCGGTATATAGATAAGTGCAACGTAGGCCCGAAGTGCGCAACTTGTGGGTGATCGTAGGCTCTCAGCCCCCGTCGGCCCTGCATGTAGCCCGCACCCCCCGTCCGCCGGACCCCGCTGATGCTCATGATGCGCGCCCTTTGGCGGCTTCCGCAACCCACTCAAAAACTTGGGAGTTATGACTTCGCGCCCACGTCGCGCCGCCGGCGCCGGTTGCGGGCGCCCGAGGGCTCATGATGCTCGCCGGCTCGCCTCCTGGGGTCGTCCACGGCGGCCCCGAAACCCGCCACACCGCGGGGAATGGCTGCAAAACGCGTGCGCGTTCCGAGACGCCTTCGGGCCAGGCCCCGCGCGGCCCGAGGGAGAAACGAGGGTCCGATGATGCGGGGTCCGGGGCGGGTCGGCGGCACTGTCGGTCGTGGCTTCTGCTTCGCAGACGAAGCTCATTCGTCTGAGCCATAGCTCAGTCCATACAGGGCAGCGAAGCGCTGCCCGATTTAATGGCTGCCGCCAATGCCGCCGACCCTTTTGCCCCGCACTCTGCCAATGCCACCATTGCTCGGGGGGGATGGGCTTGTTCAGGTTGGTTTGGGAGGACCCAGGAGTTGAGGGCTCGCCTGGATGGGCTTGCCCAGGGTTATTTTCGGGGCTCGCCTGGATGGGCTTGCCCAGGGTTTAGGGGGCTCGCCCGATGGGCGAGCCCGGGGTTTTTTTCAGATTTCAGATTCATGTAAGGGCTTGCCGAGGGTTATTTTCGGGGGTCGCCTGGATGGGCTTGCCCAGGGTTTAGGGGGCTCGCCCGGATGGGCTTGCCCGGGGTTTTGTTCAGATTTCAGATTCAGGTAAGTCTGCTCAGGGTTATGTTCGGGGCTCGCCTGGATGGGCTTGCTCAGGGTTTAGGGGGCTCGCCCGGATGGGCTTGCCCGGGGTTTTTGTCAGATTTCAGATTCAGGTAAGATTAGGAAAAGCTCGTCCGTTAGGACGGGTTCAAACTCGTCCGTTAGGACGGGTTGGTTGAGAGTTTTGTGTTCGAGTGCATGGGTTCTATTTGGATTCGGGTTTCTCGGTTCTGGGTTCCTTTGAAAGGGCATTAG
Source organism: Symbiodinium sp. CCMP2592 (assembly GCA_905221615.1). NCBI lineage: Eukaryota > Dinophyceae > Suessiales > Symbiodiniaceae > Symbiodinium > Symbiodinium sp. CCMP2592. Next base: position 145,224 of record CAJNDT010002624.1, on the reverse strand, counting down.
TTGAATTTAGACTTTAGGTTTCCTTTAAGCGTTCCATGTGGTGTCAGGATTGAACGTTAAGGGTATCATAATTTCTTCTTTTTCGAGGGTTTCGTCAAGGGTTATATGCGGGTGTAGGCTTCAGGTTTTGCGGGGCAGAGTTTGGAATCCTGCAACAGGTCTAAACCTTAAACCCGAAACCCGAAATCCTGAATCCTAAACCTAAAACCTAGACTCTAAACCCTAAACCCTAAATCCTAAACCCTAAACGCTAAACTCGCACCCTAAACCGTAAACGCTAGACCCAAACCTTAAGTCATTACGCTTGGGGTCTTGAGTGTGTGTGGGTGTAAGGTCTAGGGTTTAGGGCCGAGGGCTTAGGGTTTAGGACTTAGCGTTAGGGCCTAGGGCTTAGGGTTTAGGGCTCAGGGTTTCGGGTTTCGGGTTTACAGCTCTTAGGTCTCGGAGTAATCCCTTAGTCCCTTTTTACGGTGTAGGTTTCGTATAGCACCCCTTCATTAAACCATAAGGCCTCCACTCAAGGGTATTACAGGACTCTAAGGTCCCAAGGTAGTATCTGTTCGGGTTCATATTTAGAAACTTTTGGGCTGAGTTCATAAGGGCCGAAGGTCAGGGTTAGTAATTAGGGTTCAGGGCCCCGGTTCAGGTTTTGGAGTTTAGGGTTGAGGGTATAGGGCTCAGGGTGTGGAGTTTAGGGTTCAGAGTCTGAGGTTGGCAATGTAGGGTTCAGGGGTGAGGGTTTCGACGCTCATAGTCGGTAAAGTAAGGCAAGGTCTGTAGACAATGCAGGGTCGAGGTTTTAGGGTTTTGGGGCTGAGAGATGTTGGATGTTCGGAGGTTTGTTCAAATTCTAGAAAACTCTTCACAAATCCTATCCCTAAGCCCGAACCCTAGACCCTAGACCCTAAGCCGGATCGCAAACCTGCTGGCGGCAGCGGCAGCAGACGAGGCCTTGGCGGTGAGTTCAGGGATTTCAGGGCTGAAGGTTTTTTTCAGGATTTGGGTCTCCTGTGCTTACCCGGCTTCGGCCATTTGTGGAGCCGAGTAGTGCCGAGTGGTGCCGAGTGGTGCCGAGTGGGGCCGCGTGGTGCCGAGTGGGGCCGGGAAGGGGTCAGGCAGACATTGGGGTGCCTGTAAATTACTCTACTAATGCAGAAATACCACCAAAATCTACAGTTTGTGGCTGAGTGGGGCCGGGAAGGGGTCAGGCAGGCATTGGGGTGCCTTTAAATTACTCTACTCATGCAGAAATACCACCAAAATCTACAGTTTGTGGGGCCGAGATATACTTTACTAATGCAGAAATACCACCAAAATCTACAGTTTGTGGAGCCGAGTCCACCAAAATCTACAGTTTGTGGAGCCGAGTAGTGCCGAGTAGTACTAATGCAGAAATACCACCAACCAAAATCTACAGTTTGTGGAGCCGAGTAGTGCCGAGTAGTGCCGAGTGGTGCCGAGTGGGGCCGCGTGGTGCCGAGTAGGGCCGGGAAGGGGTCAGGCAGACATTGGGGTGCCTCTAAATTACTCTACTAATCAGAAATACCACCAAATGCCGAGTGGTGCCGACTAATGCAGAAATACCACCAAAATCTACAGTTTGTGGAGCCGAGTCCACCAAAATCTACAGTTTGTGGAGCCGAGTAGTGCCGAGTAGTACTAATGCAGAAATACCACCAAAATCTACAGTTTGTGGAGCCGAGTCCACCAAAATCTACAGTTTGTGGAGCCGAGTAGTGCCGAGTAGTGCCGAGTGGTGCCGAGTGGGGTCGCGTGGTGCTGAGTGGGGCCGGGAAGGGGTCAGGCAGACATTGGGGTGCCTTTAAATTACTCTACTCATGCAGAAATACCACCAAAATCTACAGTTTGTGGAGCCGAGATATACTTTACTAATGCAGAAATACCACCAAAATCTACAGTTTGTGGAGCCGAGTCCACCAAAATGTACAGTTTGTGGAGCCGAGTAGTGCCGAGTAGTGCCGAGTGGTGCCGAGTGGGGCCGCGTGGTGCCGAGTGGGGCCGGGAAGGGGTCAGGCAGACATTGGGGTGCCTTTAAATTACTCTACTAATGCAGAAATACCACCAAAATCTACAGTTTGTGGAGCCGAGTAGTGCCGAGTAGTGCCGCGTGGTGCCGAGTGGGGCCGGGAAGGAGTCAGGCAGACATTGGGGTGCCTTTAAAATATACTTTACTAATGCAGAAATACCACCAAAATCTACAGTTTGTGGAGCCGAGATATACTTTACTAGTACAGAAATACCACCAAAATCTACAGTACTAATGCAGAAATACCACCAAAATCTACAGTTTGTGGAGCCGAGATATACTTTACTAATGCAGAAATACCACCAAAATCTACAGTTTGTGGAGCCGAGTCCACCAAAATCTACAGTTTGTGGAGCCGAGTAGTACTTTACTAATGCAGAAATGCCACCAAAATCTACAGTTTGTGGAGCCGAGTCCACCAAAATCTACAGTTTGTGGAGCCGAGTAGTGCCGAGTGGTGCCGAGTGGTGCCGAGTGGGGCCGCGTGGTGCCGAGTGGGACCGGGAAGGGGTCAGGCAGACATTGGGGTGCCTTTAAATTACTCTACTAATGCAGAAATACCACCAAAATCTACAGTTTGTGGAGCCGAGATATACTTTACTAATGCAGAAATACCACCAAAATCTACAGTTTGTGGAGCCGAGTCCACCAAAATCTACAGCCGAGTAGTGCAGAGTAGAACGATTGCAGAAATACCACCAAAATCTACAGTTTGTGGAGCCGAGTCCACCAAAATCTACAGTTTGTGGAGCCGAGTAGTGCCGAGTAGTGCCGAGCGGTGCCGAGTGGGGCCGCGTGGTGCCGAGTGGGGCCGGGAAGGGGTCAGGCAGGCATTGGGGTGCCTTTAAATTACTCTACTCATGCAGAAATACCACCAAAATCTACAGTTTGTGGGGCCGAGATATACTTTACTAATGCAGAAATACCACCAAAATCTACAGTTTGTGGAGCCGAGTCCACCAAAATCTACAGTTTGTGGAGCCGAGTCCACCAAAATGTACAGTTTGTGCCGAGTGGTGCCGAGTGGGGCCGCGTGGTGCCGAGTGGGGCCGGGAAGGGGTCAGGCAGACATTGGGGTGCCTTTAAATTACTCTACTAATGCAGAAATACCACCAAAATCTACAGTTTGTGGAGCCGAGATATACTTTACTAATGCAGAAATACCACCAAAATCTACAGTTTGTGGAGCCGAGTCCACCAAAATCTACAGTTTGTGGAGCCGAGTAGTGCCGAATAGTGCCGAGTGGTGCCGAGTGGGGCCGCGTGGTGCCGAGTGGTGCCGGGAAGGGGTCAGGCAGACATGGGAGTGCCTGTAAATTACTCTACTAATGCAAGAAAAACCACCAAAATCTACAGTTTGTGGAGCCGAGATATACTTTACTAATGCAGAAATACCACCAAAATCTACAGTTTGTGGAGCCGAGTCCACCAAAATCTACAGTTTGTGGAGCCGAGTAGTGCCGAGTAGTGCCGAGCGGTGCCGAGTGGGGCCGCGTGGTGCCGAGTGGGGCCGGGAAGATGTCAGGCAGGCATTGGGGTGCCTTGAAATTATTCTACTAATGCAGAAATACCACCAAAATCTACAGTTTGTGGAGCCGAGATATACTTTACTAATGCAGAAATACCACCAAAATCTACAGTTTGTGGAGCCGAGTCCACCAAAATGTACAGTTTGTGCAGCCGAGTAGTGCCGAGTAGTGCCGAGTGGTGCTGAGTGGAAATACCACCAAAATCTACAGTTTGTGCAGCCGAGTCCACCAAAATCTACAGTTTGTGGAGCCGAGTAGTGCCGAGTAGTGCCGAGTGGTGCCGAGTGGGGCCGCGTGGTGCCGAGTGGCGCCGGGAAGGGGTCAGGCAGACATTGGGGTGCCTTTAAATTACTCTACTAATGCAGAAATACCAACAAAATCTACAGTTTGGCCGAGATATACTTTACTAATGCAGACATACCTCCAAAATCTACAGTTTGTGGAGCCGAGTCCACCATTGTGGAGCCGAGTAGTGCCGAGTAGTGCCGCGTGGTGCCGAGTGGGGCCGCGTGGTGCCGAGTGGGGCCGGGAAGGGGTCAGGCAGACATTGGGGTGCCTTTAAATTATTCTACTAATGCAGAAATACCACCAAAATCTACAGTTTGTGGAGCCGAGTAGTGCCGAGTAGTGCCGCGTGGTGCCGAGTGGGGCCGGGAAGGAGTCAGGCAGACATTGGGGTGCCTTTAAAATATACTTTACTAATGCCGAGTAGTTCCGAGTGCGGTCGGGAAGGGGTCAGGCAAACATCCGAGTAGTGCCGAATGGTGCCGAGTGGGGCCGGGAAGGGAGGTGCCGGGAAGTTTTTGCAGCAAGCTTGTACAGTGCTGGTCATAGAAAGAGGACCTAGATTCCCGAGTAAGAGCGAGTCGACCAGATGCTGCAAGAATCCAAGAGCTTCTGAGCGCCGCCCCAGAAGGGTCGGCGGATAACGGGGCACAAAACCTTATTCTAACTATTAAGGCCCGTGTATAGTCGTACCCTTATGGGTCCCCTTATCGGAACCCTTAAAAAGACCCCTCTAAAGGAACCCTATAGGGTTACGGTCTTGGGCTCGAAGCCGTGCGATCGAACTCCGGAAGGTTGAATGTCAGCGCACCCATATACCCTCAAAGTTTAGGGTTTAGGCCGGTTTAGGTTTTAGGGTTTACCTGCAACCGAAAAGCCCTACGTTTTTTAGGGTTCCTTATTATGGTTTCTATATATAGTTCCTTAAAAAGGTAGGTCTTTTCGGCTCCAGGTAGGGTTCGGCTAAACCCCATGGGGCTTCCTGAACCGTAAAGCCGAAGGAAGCATCGGTTGACTTGACCGTCGATGCCTTGAGGCAACAAGCTCAGAAGGAGACCGTTTATGGGTTTAGGGGTTTAGGGGTTTAGGGGTTTAGGGATTTGGGGTTTAGGGGTTTAGGGGTTGGGGGCTTCGGAGGCTTTATAGGGTTAGTTTCGTGTGGTGAACGGCTGAGTTCCTGGGGTTTTCATATGCAAGATCGGGCTACATTTGAAGTTTAAATTTCCCGAAAATCCCACGCTTCGCTGTCTTGAAGGCATCCGGCAGTGCCTACCCCCAGACCCTGAACTACAAGACGGGAAACCTTAAAGCCTGTAGAAAAATGCCAGAAACAGGGGTTTAGGGTTGAGGCCGGGTTTAGGAGCTTAGTGTTTAGGTGCCCTAAACTCTAAGGCCCTGACCTTATCACCGAAAACCCTGAAACCCTGAGCAATCAAAGCCTAAGCCAAGCCATCTAAATCCTGAACCCTTGAACAAACCTAGGGTTCCAGTCATTTGAATAGCAGGTTACTAACTATGGAATATATAACTCAGTAACCCATTATTCCCGTCAGGGTTGCCCGAAACCATAAACCCTAAACCCTAAACAAGCAATCGCTCGAGGAGCTGGGTGTTGGCATCGCGAAGCTGTTTCTTGGCTTCTGAGGATTTTATAAGGGCTTAGCCAGGATTTCCTGGTGCCCTCTAATACAGCCCTTATGGTCCTTAATAGTGGGTATTTAGGGTATATTAGAGGGTTGGGGGGTCTACTTGGAGGGTCGGGGGGCTTACTAAGTAGATATTTTATAGAGTTATAAGTACCATGACCCCAATTAGGGTCCCTTTTAGGGTACTTATAACTCTACTTATTACCTACTTTCTAAGTCCCCCGACCCTCCAAGTACTTGTAGGGTTTAGGTTGGGCCTCCCTTATGGTCCTTAATAGTGGGTATTTAGGGTATATTATATAGAGGGTAGTTGGGGGGGTCTAGGGTTAAGATTGGGCCTCCATGCGGGTTTCAGGTGTTGAGTTTCGGCTTAAGAGCTTTCCTTGTGTGTCCCAGCACTCTCGACTAGTATCTCAGCGACGAAACGACGAAACTACTATCCTAAACCCAGGTACCTTAATTTTGGCTCCTATGTACCCATCCGGAAGTTGCAGAGAGACTCCTGAGCTTAATCTTTACACGAACATTAACGCCTGGCAGAATTAAATCCGGGCATCATCATCAGAAGCCCTACAGACAAAGGTGCATCTTCACATCTTCAGGAGTCCCTACCGCCCCCACTGGCCCACCACACCCTCCGCAAAGCCTTAAACGCCCGAACCCCTAGCCTCCGAAAGCCTAATCTAAACCTCCCTGAACCCGGCGTTTGGGGTTAAGGGTTCTTGGGGTTCGCTCCAAGGGTCCTAAAATATTTTTGGGAACCTCGAAAAGTAAGGTTTCTGCAACCCTGAAGAGACCCTCGAAGGCCCTCCCCCACAGAGATCCAGGTCCCTCCTAAGCAGATGCCCGTCCCAAATCCTAAAGGTTCCTGAGTTGTACCCGCTTGCCCGTTTTATTTTGGGGTCTCCTTGTTTCCTCAGATAATAGATAAAGGGGCTACCATAAGGGTCCCGGTATCTCCCTAGGAGGGTCCGGAACCTCCTAGGGAGAGCCCTTGGGTCTCTTTGGGGTCTCAGAAATCCTACATGTTGAGGTTCCCTAAAGTGTTAGGACCCTTAGGGTACTCGGGAACCTAGTACAATAAAAGCCGTAACAGTCCAAAAGTTGGAAACCCCATAGCCTCAATCCTTAAGAGCCATGTATAGGGAACCCCAGCACTATTTGGCCTTAATCCGGTTTCCAACTTTATGGGGTTTACTGTAAGCCATTTTCAGGTTCGGCTCTGATACTGGTGAGGCCCTCGAGGGGAGCATCAGAGTCTTGGCTCTTCAACTTTACGGTGCTGGGTTTAACACATTTTTATAGATATGATTCGTCAGGGTATCCCTCTTTTTTGTCTCTCTCTCTCTCTCTATATATATATATATATATAACGTGGAATGTGTACCGTTCTAACAATCAAGGCTTCAGGGTGTAGAGTTTGGGGTTGGGTTTGGGCTTGAAGTTTTCTCGGCTTGAGCTGCGATGGCTCCTTTGTGTTTGTTGTCCTGGTCTTCGGCTTTTGAAAAGGTTTATGCTGATCAGGTTCCAAGGACCCAGTCTTCACTATAGTCTCCTTTAGAAGTTTTTTGTTCATATAAAACCCGGGAGACTATTAAAGCTAGTGCTTTAAATATGGTTCTAAGGGGTATAGATTGGGTACGGCCCCCACTCAGTAATAGTTGAATAATATAATAGTGGCCCTATTATAGACTCTGACTGTATGGGGGCAGTACCTAACTTATAGAGGACCAAGTCCTCCGATAGAGTGCCCAATCCACTCGACAATGTTTATTTCAAAGGGGAAAAGGAGGGACCTTTAATGGGGACCCTATGATGGGCTATATAATGAGTATATACTAGCTATATTAAGGGGAAAAACCGAGGGGTCCGAATTAAGGGTCCCTCCTTTTGCCCTTTTATTATTGTCTTAAGCCCAAGCACCTGATGCACACGAGGAGCCTAAGCTGTGATACCTACACTGAAAATGCCAAAACCCGAGCCGCAACACTTAAACCTACAATACAGTAAACCATTCTAGTTAAACACCAAAACCATGAACCAAAAACGCGAACCCCAAAACACTAAGTGTTGACCCCAAGCCCCACGAAACGAAACATGTATACATGCCCTGAGCACCAAAGCCCTACAGCGAAAACCAGGTGTCGGTGATGCTGAACTCTCAGATGGAAGTGTCCTCGCCGCCGGGGTGAGGACGGTTTAGGGTTTGGCTTGCCTCAGAGTTTGAGGGTTTCACAGCGGCTTCCTGTGAGGGTAGCGCTTACCGCTTTAGTGCTGCGGGCTCATCCTAACAACCCCTCCAAAAGCATTTGAGCACAACTGTTGAAGGTACTGTCGGGGATAGTAGGTTCCAGCCATTTCTGCCACATATATGCCAAAGTATTGCTCCCATGGGCTCTTTGGGGTAGGTTTGAGGCCTAAACTGTCCAGCGGTTTTCAAAACCCCAAAGCCTAGCCTGCGGAAGGAGGCCGCAGATTGCATCGTCCAGGCGTGCTTTTGCCATGCTCTGCGCAGACGGCACCGTGCACTGGCCAGAATGGAGGGTTTCCCTAACGGTCCAAAGTACGTACCATGAAGGTTCCTTTTAGGGAACTATGAGAGTTTAGGGTTTAGGGTGCTAAGTACCTGTATAGTAGAATGTAGGGTTTCTATACTAGGAACTAGTGTTATGATTTGGGGAAGTATTCCCCATAACAGTACCTAGGACCCTTTGGGTTTAGGGTGTCGGAAGCCTCTCCGGAAAAGAAGCAGTAAACTCTCAACCGCTTCAATACATGTACGTACGAACTTGAAAAAAAGCAAGGAAACCACCTTCTTTACTATAGATCCTTATTATGGTAATTCAAACCCTAAGCCCTTAGAAGAAGACCTTATAGATCCGTTATAAAGGAACCAAAACAGCAAAAGAAGCAGGACCCTTCATAAAGAGCCTGGTCCGGAGCCTGTGCAGAACTCTGAGGTCGTCGCATGGGGGGATCCCTGCTCAGGGGGCGACAGCTCGGCGGTGTCCGACAAGCTTCAGGCGTCCTCTGTCTTGGCCAGCCCTTTAGGTAAACGTGTTTACCCTAAGGGTTAGGGCTTTAGGGTTTTAGGGCTTAGAGTTTGGGGTTTGGGGTTTTCGGGGTTTAGGGGTTCAGGGTTTACCCTAAGGGTCCAGGTATCTCCTTAGAGCCCTTGAGTTTGTTTTGGGGCCTCAGTCTTGAGGTTCCCCAGTGGACTCTAGGATTTAGGGCTTGGGCTTTGGGGATCCGGTGGTTCTGCTAGATTTCTTGCATACGACTGTTGACTTGTTTTGCAAGTACGTTGTTTTGAATGAGTCATAACTTAACTAGGACCTAGAGTAGGCCCTTATTCCCTTTTTGTAGGGTTCAGGGTCCCTTATAAGCCCCTTTAAATCAAAAAGGGCACCCTTTTTGTTCCTAGGTTACTCTTGGGTCTAGTTAAGGCTTTATGCTTTCTAGAATCGAGCACAGGGGGTCCAAAGGTTCGGGGTTGAAGCCCAATTCAATTCCCTGAACCTGAACCTCAAAATGGGAGCTTCCGACAATAGGGGACCCTAATATAGTGCCCCAAATAGTAGGATCCTTACAATCTGGATCCCAAAATACGCAACCCCCAATTTTCAGAAGCCCTAAACCCCAAAACCCTAAACCCCTATACTTAAAACCCTAAACCCTAAACCCCTAAACCCTAAACCCCTATACTTAAAACCCTAAACCCTAAACCCCAAAACCCTAAACCCCTATACTTAAAACCCTAAACCCTAAACCCCTAAACCCTAAACCTTCAACCGACAGACAGGGAACCCTCAGTCCCTCCTCTAGGAAGTGGTTAACGTGTGTTCTTGCTTAGATAGCCCTAAGGGTCCAAACGGTTGATGATATAAATCCTGCATTACCTTAAGGACCCTAATCTATGGGAATTATGGTATATTCCTTGTTATGGGTAATGCAGGATTTATATCATCAACAGAAGGACCCAATAAATGGGGACTTGGGTTTAGGATACTTATGTAGGTTACCATTCGGGAGAGTATATGATAATTAGGTACTTGAAGCCTTAGGGTGGGCGATGGGAGAACTTCAGTTCTTCTACCAAAGATCTAGGACCAGAAGAACTGAAGTTCTCCCATCGCCCACCCTAAGGCTTCAAGTACCTAATTATCATATACTCTCCCGAATGGTAACCTACATAAGTATCCTAAACCCAAGTCCCCATTTATTGGGTCCTTCTGTTGATGATATAAATCTTGCATTACCCATAATAAGGAATATACCATAATTCCCATAGTTTAGGGTCCTTAAGGTCATGCAGGATTTATATCATCAACCGTATTAGGGATCCTTTTACCTTTTAAGGTTTCTTCTTTAATTAAGGGATACTTAGATAGCCAATGGGGGAACTTTAAACTTTTTAGCCTTATATATCTGGTCTATCTTAGAAAGTTTAAACTTTTTTGGGCCCGATTATTGAAGGAGAGAGGATATTGGAGTCTCTGGACCTTTTTTGGGGCCCGGTAGTTGAAGAAGACAGCCTGGGATCCTCCTGGGGTGCAGGGGTCCGGTTTACAGTAGAAGCCCGAAAGTTGGAAACCCCATAGCCTCGATCCCTAAGAGTAATGTATAGGGAATCCAGGCACTATTTGGCCTTAATCCGGTTTCCAACTTTATGGGTTTACTATATTCCCCTAGACCCTTAACCCTCAAACCTAAAAATCCTTTGTTATAGATCCCGAAGGAACTCTTCGTGGGGTTTACTGTAAGGGGATCGAAGAGGAGTTCATGGAAAAGAGAATTCCTAGCACAGAAACAGGCTGGAATCTTCCCGGCCCTAAACCCTAAACGCTAAACACTGAACCCTAAACCCTGATATTTGCTTGCTCTGGACAACATTGTGTCAGGTCAACAGTCAAAACCTGGCTTCCGGGCTTGGTCCCAGTGCTGTTTGTTAGCGTCTTGCGTCTAGGTTTGGGACTCAGAGTGCTATAGGAGTTTCCGAAAATCAGGGGTACCTTATTTTGGCATCCATCTAAGACGGATCCTGCGATTTAGGGTACTAGATTCGGATCCCCTATTTTTGGAATCTCCCATATTGGTTCCCTAGGCCTCTATTGGGGTTTATATGTGGTCTCAGCAGCAGGATGTTCAGCACATCTGCGCTTCCTGGTATTCCTTCGCCGCCTTGCTGGGGAACGGAGATGTGGTGACCTGGGGTGACTTTTCCATAGTTGGGTAACATTTTACATTTTTATGGGTACTTAAACCCAGTAAAGAATAACTAGCAATGTACTTTTTTCGTCCTATTCCAGCCATGAACTACTTGGAGGGTCGGGGGACTTACTAAGTAGTTATTTTAGAGAGTTATAAGTACCATAACCCCAATTAGGATCCCTTTTAGGGTACTTATAACTCTACTTATTACCTACTTACTAAGTCCCCCGACTCTCCAACTAGGTGATGAAGATCACGGCGGGGACTGCCGCTTCGCTTGGCAAGGGGGTTCGCGACGGTGGTCATCGGACTGAAACCTAGGGACCCTGTATGGGAGTTTCCGAAAATAGGGAACCCTAGTATGGTACCCTAAATAGTAGGATCCTTGTGATAAGGCCCCCAAAATTAAGACACCCCGAATTTTCGGAAACTCCCATATGGGTTATGCAGGGATGCTGAACGTGTGCTTTTTTTGGTGGTGTCGTGGTCGTGGTACCAAGGATTCCACAGCTCTTGGGCCCAACCCTAAACGCTAAACCCTGACCTTACGAGTACCGGAAACCGTGGCCATTGCGGTGTTTCCCGTCAGCAGTTCGATGCGTGGTGGGTCTACACATATGACTCATACAACCCTACCCTAATGGGTCCTAACGAATTGGGGAACCGGTTTTTGAGACCCCAAAGAGACGCAAGGACTCTCGGACCCTCCTAGGGAGATACCTGGACCCTGAGGGTAAGCCCTAAAATCCTAAAAAACCCTAAACCCCTAAACCTTAAACCCCTAACCCCTAAACCCCTAAACCCTAAACCCTAAACCCCTAAACCCCTAATCCCCCCAAGCCATAAATTTTCAGGTTCGGCTGCTGGGACTCTGAAGAAGGTTCGCGGCCTGCGGTCAACCCATGGCGCTTTTGCGGCCTTGATGGGCAATGCGAGCGTGGTGACCTGGGGTAGCCCTCAGTATGGTGGGCACAGCACCTCAGCTAAAATGATCTCGAGGGTTTAGGGGCTTTGGTTCCATTAGGTTTTGGGGTTTAGGGTTTGAGGTTTAGGACTTTGGGGCTTGGGGGTTTACTTACGGTTCAGGTGAAGGGTTTCCGATTTATTGTTTAGAGTGGCTGTTCTGCGGTTGTCGGTTTTTGGGGCTGCAGTTAAACATTTCCACCATCAACAGAATCGCAATTTGTACTCAAGAGCACAGTCTTAATTTCATTTGTAAACCGCGAGCCTACCCCAAGGCTCCGGGACCCGTGTAGTGAGATCCCAAACCTTGGCCCCCAAACCCCAAACCCTCGCCCACAAAGGCCATGTCCCTCTTAGGAGCCTTTAGGGTGATTCATAACACCCTAACTAATATTTGCTTAAGAACCCGCCAAACAGTTAAAAAAGACATAATCCCTATATTATCCCTATAAGGAATACATTTTTTATTTTCGGGGGGTTCTTAAGCAAATAATAGCTAGACCAAGAAGAGAAGCGCCAGGCATGACGCCTCTGACGAACGTGCGACAGATCGAGGCTTCGCTGGGTTTTGCTGAGGCATCTAACTTAAGCTTACCATAAGGGGTATCATGGGTATCTCTATAGTATATATTCTGAGCTTTGGTCTTAAAGGAACCATTATGAAGTAACAGTTTATACTTTTTCTCCCTGGTTACGTAAAAGCCCAATACTACTAAACCCTACAAGCCTTAAGCCTTAAGCTCTATAGAACCTTAACTCTAATACTGTACGTAAGACTAAGCCTACAAGCCCTAAGCCTAAACCCTGAACCCTATAGAACCCAGAGACAACAATACCTTTTAATCAAGGAATACTACTACTACTACTACTACTACTACTACTACTACTACTACTACTACGACTACTACTACGACTACTACAATTACAATTTACGGTATATTGCTTTAAGTAAGGGATATTGGAGTTTTTTGGGACCAGAAACCCTTAACCCTAAACCCCTACACCCCTAAACCCTAAAATCCTAAATCCTTTCACCTAAAACCTTCACGGACAAAGCAAAATCCTCAGACAAGAGCCCCGATCGAGGCGTCGGGGCGGGCGTTCGCCGCGATTCACATGGACGGGTCGGCATCTGGGCTACGAAGACGTGGGGGTTTCCAAAAACAGGGGACCCTGATATAGAACCCTAAATAGTAGGGTCCTTATTATAAGGACCCCCAAAGAGGGCACCCCTAATTTTCGGAAACTCCCACCTGATTCCTTTGTTTTAGTCTTTCTGGTTTTTGGGTTTATAGGGTTTAGGGTTCAGGGTGTGTGTGTGTGTATATATATATATATGCGTCTTTCGTGTCGGTTTGTTGTTGCTTTGTTGTGTTTTGCATCTTAGTTGTGATCGTAGCATGTGCTCAATGCTTGTATGTGTGTTGGCGATTTCATGTTGGCCTTAGTTAGGATGGTTTAGGCTTGTTGTTTTAGGGTTTATATTACTCCGAAAAGTCGTAAGATTACATGGACCGAGGATGAAAAGGGCCTGGTCTCGTTTTGCAGTCTAAGGGAATGCGAATAGCGATGTTCCAACTGTCCGGCTCCTTCTACGAGTCCACAGCCACCAACCCGTTGAGGTTTTAAGTTCAATTCCTCAAGGGTTTAAGGCACTTAGGCTTCTCTGGATGTAGGTGACGACCTGGGGCGATCCCGCATTTGGTGGCGACAGCGAGCTTGTGAAGGAGCTGCATTGAGTGGGAGTGTTTTTGTGTGGGAGTGGGGACTTAGTGGGTAGGTAATAAGTAGAGTTATAAGTACCCTAAAAGTGAGCCGAGTTGGTGTTATGGTACTTATAACTCTATAGCATAGCTACTTAATAAGTCCCCCGACCCTCCAAGTACTCCTCAAGCTTGAATCCCTTTCGTGGCGTGTTCGGCTCGTCGGGCTCTGAGATGTGTTTTTGCAATGAGTCGGTTTGGATGACTAACCGAAACAGGGTGTTTGCTTCTTTGTTGTGTTGTTCACTTTTGTTTGCAGGTGCATTCATACATGCATATCATATGCATAGATTCATGTCGACATGCTTGTACAAGTACATGTCTGTACTGTACTGAATATGTACATAGGCCGTTGAATGCGACAGGAAGGATCAAGGGACATTGTATTTTTTGGTTACGTATTATATTTATACATCTCCAGTCGATTTAGGTAGTCCAAACAAGCCTAAAGGAAACGTCGCCGGGTGCATTGTGTTTCATGTGGCTCGTGTTTGCTGATCACAGCTATAACTTTGGCAATACATTGATCTTTTAGTTCATCAGATATTAGCCTGAGCTCTTGCTACAGTTGATGGTAAGAATCCTGCATTACCTTAAGGACCCTAAACCATGGGAATTATGGCATGTTCCTTATTATGGGTCATGCAGGATTTACATCATCAACCCTAAACCCTAAACCCCCTATAGATCCCGTAAAGGAGCCCCTTAAAGGTACCCTTATAGATCCCTTTAAAGGGACCCCAGGATTTACATCATCAAGAGTATCACTTGTTCTTCGGCGCGTTGAGCTTGTGTTCATCATGATCTCGGTCATTCCTTCATCCATCGGCACCGCTCAACCCAAACCGCAATCCCGAATCCGGTGGACGGTTTGGTGTTTGGCGCTTAATATAGGGGCCTGAGTAATTAGAATAGGGTTTTGGGGCCCATTGTACTACAATTATACGAAGGAAACCACAAGATAGTATAGGTAATTATTAAGGCGCCCATATTTGGGGTTCGCCAACCCGAAACCCGAAGCCCGTACACCAGGAACCCTGAGCTGAAGATCCATACTTGTGCTGGGTTCAAGGAAGGAACTTAATCTAAGAAACCGTAATAAGGAAGCCATAGTAGAAACTATAGAGGCTTGCTACGGTAGTAGCTCAAATTAAAGTCCTTACCCCTAGTCCCCGAAGTATTTTTGTTGGGATTACCTTATAGGATTCTATATATGAGCCCCAAAAAGGAACTACTTTGGGGCCTTTGGGTAACAAGAACCCAGCAACAGGAGCAACTCCATGGCGTTTGCGATGTGAAAGGGTCCTGGAGAGCCTTTGCAGCCCTGCGGGAGGAGCAGGGCTTTATGGCTTAGTGCTCTAAGGGTCCAGGTATCTCCTTAGTGTCCGGAATCTCCAGGAGAGTTTTCGGTCTCTTTGGGGTCTCAGAAATCCTACATTTTGAGGTTCCCGAATTTGTTAGGAATCTTAGGGTAGTGGACAGAGTGCATGCAGGAGGCTCAGCAAGCCTCCCCAACACTAACTTACGAGAGATCTAAACACAAGTACCAGGTACCTAGTTAATGTAGTAACCTGACTAAGAAACCCTGGGCCTACAACCCCAAAATAGTAGGGTTCATATAAGGAACCCTCATAAAGGCCCAAGGTTTCTAATCAGCTTCCTACACAACCTAGTTTTGTCGTCCTTGGAACCCTTGGGGTTATAAATATCAACCCAACACATTTGTGGGTTGCTTCGGGCATGTCGAACTGTTGGGGAAGTCGCGATTTCCGAGTTCCCATGGTCCCACAGTTAAATCTGGAGGTCGGAAGAAATTGTGGTCGCAGCCCCTGAAACCTGCAGTTAAATATGGAGGTCGGAAGAAGCCGCGATAGAATGCCCTGGAGACCGTAACCACTGAATCAACAAATCTAACCATCTGAAGCTCAGCACTCTTTTCCCAGAGGCTTTCGATTAATACGACCGGCAAATCCCTTCAGGCACCACTTCTCTGAGCCTGAACCACAAAGAAACGAAACAGCGCCTAAACCCGCAAGCACTGAACGTTCAAACCCGTCTCAAATCCTGCACTCCAAACAAATGCTCAACCGACAGCTTCAACCCTAAACCCTAAACCCCAAGGCCCTAACTTGAAGCTTTCTCGGGGGCTTCGAGTACATAAATCTCGATTCTTTCGAGCCCGTTAGCAACCCCACCCTGAGTTCTGGACCCAACATCTTAGGGGTACTTAGAAATAGTTTTTAATTTTTGGTTATTATAATCCCTAAGAAACAGCTGAAATTATAATTTTTGCTAGGGTCCTAAGTTCAGTATAGACATAATGTAGCAACCTGATTAAGAAACCTTGGGCCTTTATTCGGGTTCCTTATATGAGTCCTACTATTTGGGGTTATAGGCCCAGGGTTTCTTAATCAGGTTCCTACATACGCCCTACTTGGAGGATAGTGGGACTTAGTGGTTAAGGACATATAAGGTGTATTACAATGCAAAACACTTCAATTAGGCTTACAAGTAGTTAGAAGGATAGATGCCTTCTTTATAACCCTAGCTTGTGAGTCCCATGATGACACGCCGGGAGGATGGCTCTGTAGTCGCCTGGGGCCATCCGCAGTTCGGAGGTGATTGCGGCGAGGTGGGTACTTGACCTCTCCCTAACCCCAAGGGTCCAAGTATCCAATAATCATATACTCTCCGAAATCCTAACCTACATAACTTCTAAAAAACCGAGTACCTGATTATTAAGGCCCATATAAATAGAAGCCTTATAGTAGCCCTTTTAAAGGAACCTTATAGAACCCTTCAAAGGAAGCCTAATTATTGGGTCCTTTGGACCCTCGGGGTTTAAGGGTCCTAACACATTCGGGAACCTCAAAACTGAGGGTTTCGGAGACCCCCAGAAAGACCCAAGGACTCTCCCTAAGGGTTTAGGGTTTAGCGTTTAGGGTTTAGCGTTTAGGGTGTACTGTTGATGATATAAATCCTGCATTACTTGGAGGGTCGGGGGACTTAGTAAGTAGGTCATAAGTAGAGTCAAAACTACCCCAAATTTCAAATGGGATCCTAATTGGGGTTATGGTACTTATAACTGTACAAAATAACTACCAGTAAGTCCCCCGACCCTCCAAGTACCCACAATAAGGAAAATTCCGGTAGTTCAGGGTCCTCAAGGTAAATGCAGGATTTATGTCATCAACCGCAGCACATTCCGGGCCCTCCTAAAGAGATACCTGGACCCTTAGGGCGTAGAGCGGTTTAGGGTTTGTTTTTTTAACCCCTACACCCCTAAGCCCGTGATAGGACCCTTAAACCCAAGGGTCCAAAGTACCTACATGGTACTCGGAGGGTCGGGGGACTTACTGAGTAGTTATTTTAGAGAGTTATAAGTACCATAACCCCAATCAGGGTCCCTTTTAGGGTACCTATAACTCTACTTATTACCTACTTACTAAGTCCCCCGATCCTCCAAGTAGAAAGTAGGGCTAGAAATTGCTAATATGACTTGGGCAGCTATTCCCCATAACAGTACCTAGGACCCTTTGGGAAAGGGACCCGGGGGCTTTTTAGCCCTTAACCAATTATGGGAGTCAGAAAATTAGGCGTACCTTATTTCGGGGTCCTTATAATAAGGATTTCATTGTTTAGGGTACTAATATTTGGGTCCCATATTTTCGGAAACCATATGAACTTGGAAGGAGCGCAATTGCCGAGTATAGGGTCGAAACTTTAGGAGTACCGTTGTTATTGCGGCCGCTTATGCCTGTGATCCCTAAACCCTGTTGGTTTCTTTCGGCCAGTTTTGCAGTCCTTTGTTGCCTGCTGTGGCTAAGGCCTGCTGCATTGTGCTTCGTACGACCTGTAACGCGCTATACACCGGAATACAATCCCAGGTGAAGGACAAGTTGCACAGCGTGATCCGGTTGGATGCTTCCGGCAGTGCTTTTGCAGCTACACGGCTTCCTGGATGATTTCAACAGCTAGGCATGTCGTATTTGAGGTTTAGGGCTCGTGGGGTGTAGGATTGGGGTGTGGGGTTTTATGCTTCAAGGAACCAGGAGACTTTGTTTATCATAGAACTACGGTTGATCCCGGTTGATGATATAAATTTTGCATTACCTTAAGGACCCTAGAAGATGGGAATTACGGTATATTCCGTCTTATGGGTAATGCAGGATTTGTAGCATCAACCGTAGGGCGGAGAATCGAGCGAACTGGCTTCGATCCTATATGTAGCTCGATAGTGAAGCCCTGGATATCTCAGTCACCTTGAGGTAGAGTTCTAGGTTGTTGATAGAACCCCAAGGGTCCAAAGGACCCAGTAACTAGGCACTCAATCCAGGATAGTAGTTCTGTAGGTTAGGATTTGGGAGAGTATATGATTGTAAGTATTTGGACCCTTGGGAGAAGCCCTTAGCCCCTTTTTTGGGGGGGTGGAGGGGTCTCCTGTTTAAAACAGAAGAGTAGGAGCAATGGTTCCATTAAAGGTGCTATTCAGGTCCGTGACAGCCTGGTGTTTATCTTGTTTGTTGCATTGTTGGGGTGTGTTTGGATTTCTTGGCTTGCCTGCCATGTCGATTACAGTTTGGCAGCCTGTTCACTCACATCGCCCCCGGCGACAGTCCCTTTCGTCTAGTCTCTCACCCACACCGGTCTGCATGAAGCACTAGCCTTAAAGCTCCAAGGCCTCATAATTTCAGGCTTTGGGTATGGAATGGAAGAGTTTGTTGCTACTTCCTGGAGCACGGCTTGTCTTGAACCACTGTCACAGGCTATAGTTATAGCACAAGAAAGAAAAACCATCTTGTTAGGCCCCTTGGACATGCTTAGCTTAGCTGCTTGGATGTGCCCTTATTGGGTTTAGGAGGGTTTCTCTTGCAAACAGCAAGAGCCTACCTAGCAAAGGAAAAGACCCAGAGCCCAATACCCCCTGAATCATATCAAGACCTCTAAACCCACCATATAACTCCTAAAAGCCTTGAACCCCGAACAGAGCTCTAAAACCCTTCAACCCTACACGTTAAACCCTGAAACTTAAGCTCATGAGGACCCTTAGGGGTAGGGGGACGGGGGTAGGAGGCCTTAATAGTTATAACAAGGACTTAATAAGGCCCATTTGGGGAAGTATAGTCCCCTACCTGCCTCCCCCTGCACCTCCCTGTGATACATGCTGCTGCCCATTGCGGCTCCTATCCCATAGACTCCAAGATCCCTTAATCAAGGAATATACCTTAAATCTTGTTCCCGAAAGGGTTAGGACCCTCATGGTACACCCCCAAACCCTGAAACTTAAGCTGCTCTACGGTGAACCCCAGAAAGTTGGAACATAGATTTAGGATGAATAGCGCTGGGATTCACTCTACTTTATCTTAGCGGCATGAGGCAAATGATGTTCTAAAACGCTTCAACCCTACTGTCACCCTAAACCCGACACCCTAAACCCCACCCCACCCAGGAGCGACCGATCTGTCGTGACCTGGGGCGATCCCGAGTTTGGAGGCGCGACCTCGGCTGGGTTGCTGGAAAGGTCCATCAAGGTATGAGGGTGTAGGGGTTGCAGTGTTTAGGGATTACGGTAGAGGGTCTAGGGGGTTAGGGTTTAGGGTTCAGGGACATTATTTATAGATTTTAGGATTTAAGTTGATGTTTGGAGCATGGGTCCTGTAGGGTCATAGTTCTGTAAGGTCATTGTTTAGGGTTCAGGGCGTAAGCGCTCCTGTAAGGGTTCCCTTAAGGGTCCTTTAGGGTTTAGGGGTCAGGCTTCCGGTATGCGAGTTTAGGGCTTCGGGGTTTAGTATTCAGGGCTTATGAAGGATCTATACGGTCTATCGCGGACGACTTCGTTTGAGGGCTCCGGTAAGGTCTCTTGATGGGTTCTACAAGGGTTCTGTCTATGACGTAAGGGTCCTTGCAGGTGTCGTTCAAGGGTTTCGGCTTCAGTTGCGGTTTAGGGTTTACGCATGGGCACCATAGTAGCTCCTTTTGAGGGATTACAGTTTAGGATTCTAAATATGAACTCCAAAAGGAACTGCGATGGAGCCTCTAGGTAAAGATGCCTTCAAGGCTCCTTTACGGGTTCTACGGGCGCTCCGATGAGGGTTTCTTCCTGGTGCATGAGCAGAACTATATCTACATCCAACCCCAATTGAAGCACGTATTCCCTTACAGCGTCCTTCATAGTGATGATTGGGGTTTAGGTTCATAGGTCTACAGGGTTGAGGGCTTCATAGTTCATAAGTTTTGATTGGACCATCAGGGCTTAGCGGGGTCTGTACAGGGCATTACGAAGCTTTAGGATTTAGGCTTTAGGGTTTTCGAGCTTTGGGTTTTCGAGGTCAGAAACGCCTGTCTTGGGATGGGCATCGGATCTACAGAGCCTTCAGTGGGGGCCAAGACGTTGGCTCACTTTGCAACGGGGGGGCAGGAATCAACCCACGCACCGAAATACCCTATACTAGTACCCCAAACCCCACGTCAACCCCACGCACCGAAACCCTAAACCCCAATTCCCAAACCATGCCCCTAAGGGCCTGAAGAGAACCCTTGGGGGGGGGATCGTTGGGCCCCAGTTTTGAAGGCTGCGGATAGGGTATTAGTGTTCAGGGTTCAGGGTTTAGGGCCTATAAGGTTTAGGGTTTAGGGCCGCGGGTTTCGGATTCTGGGTAATTTAGGGCCTTTAGGGTTTAGGGCCCCAGCAACCCCAAGAAGTGTTAAAGGATCCTTTGAGTAAGCTCAATAATTTTAATCCTAGTTGTCGAGTAGGTACCCTTTAACCTTTTTTGGGTAGTATAGTCCCTATATAATCCTTATATAATAGCGAAAGGGGTTAACCTTTAGTTCCCCATGATACCCGACAAGTAGGGAATTGAGACCAGCAGTTTTAGGATCCTTGGAGTATACCCATACTAGTAGTTTTGTGGGTCCAAACACAGTTCCAGGATCCGTTGGGTAAGTCATGATAAGACCTGTATACATCCAAAATCCGGATTTGTCCACCAGCCCTAGATCCCGAACCATGAGCCTGAGCCACAACATGGAGGCGACAGCCGCGCCGTGAATCAGGACCTCATCGGAGTCAAACAGATCTGTGCCCCCGTTTGCACAGAGTTTAGGGTTCATATGAGACCTCCTACTTGTAGGATCAGGGGAGTTAGCGACGTGGATTATAGGTTGGGCCAATACAGCCTCGTTTACTTTTTTCCTAATCAATGTAATGGCCACCCGACTTGCCAAGTCCGTGAACCTTCAACTAACCACACTCACCATAGGGAGGGGTTCTGACATCAATGGGCAGCTTGTGTAGAATACGGTTTGTACTAGGGCAGGGTTCGCCTAAGCATCCCCCAAAGCCGAAAACCGATAGTTATCATGCGTGCCCTCAGCTTTGTAATGATAAGCCAGAGGCTCCACAACCTCTCTCCCCAACACCACATCTGTAAACTTTTTGGGCTCTTATGGTATAGTACTCGGAAAGTTTAGCCTTGTATTTCTTTGTCTTCTTGGGGAAGTAAGTCTGAATTTGATTTCAAGATATGTCAACTACAGCGGCTCGCCTCCGGAAGCAGGGTTTTAGGGTTTACAGTTTGGGTTTAGGGTTCAGGGCCCCCGAAAGAAGGTGGAAAGCCTTTTGTGGGTGCTGGGCAATATTTTGCCTACTTTGGGGGGGTTCGGCTGAACTCGTGGCGAGCCAGAGCTTACTGCTCAGATGTCAACAACCCTCATGCGGTAGTTTCCTGGTGCCCCAAACCAATGAGCATAGTTCTTTTAAACTGGTACATCAACCCTCAAAGAACCCTCGTTGAACTAGTCCATAAACCGTAAACCCTCACAGCCCTATACACCCTAAGCCATGTTGAACCATCTTAAGGCCTAAACCCTAAGCCAAAGCCTTAAACGATGAAATTCGAGTGCCCACACCCTTTACGCGTTTCACATAGGCACTCAACTCAAAAAGCCGAACCCGGAAGGATATAAGTCTACCTAGGACTCGCCCGCCCTTACGGCAAATTCCCAAAGTCCTAAACAGCCCTGAGGTTCAGTCCCCGAAACCGTAAGGGCCCTTGAACAAGATTGCTGAGCAGAAGGTGCTTCTCGGCATGCCTTTGCAGCCATCTTGTTGGATGGATCCGTGGTGACTTGGAGGAGACGCTGTCCCTTTACCCATACTATAGGTGCCTTAATAATTAGTTATATACTATTGTGCGCAGGGGGGGGGGGTCCTTAGTATAACTACATATAGTATAGGGGCCCCAAAACCCTACTCTACTTTTTAAGGCCCCTTTTTTACGGTCCATGCTGTGGTTTATAGGGATTTTTCGATTTAGCCCTGTTGGGTCGAGATACATATTACATCGGTACATGGACCCTTGCGCCACAAACTCTTATAGAACCGTCATAGTAACCTGCATGTAGACCCCCTCCACACCAAAAAAACAGAAGAAGTGCAAAAGACATGGGTTGAGGGACCAGAGCTTTTAAGCTTGTTTTTTCTTGTTTTTGTTTTGGTGTTTCGGGCGTAGAGTAGGGCTATGTATCAAGTGGGTCGGGCCGATGAGGCTTGGGATTACTACAGGGTCCTAAATAATTACCTATACTTTTTGGGTGGTTTAGGGTTTAGGGTTTAGGGGGTTCCTTGTTCTAGTGGAAGTATAATGGTCCCAAAACCCTTTTCTAATTATTGAGGCCCCTATATTTATGGGATTGGGGGGTAGACTTTGGGCCCGTGTGGTTAGGGGTTTGGGTCTTCGTGTTTAGGCATACTCAGGGCTACTTACACTGCCAAGCTCTGGTGGGTACTCTGCCGGAAGGAATACAGGATTGCAGGCCAGGAGAGCACGTTGAGAGATGCTGCTTTGAGTTGCAACAATCTCACACCAAATCCTTACTTGACTAGCCGGCGTCGAAGTCCAAACCCTAAACCCTATCAACCCCTTCAGCCGCGAGCCTTCCATCCCGGTCGAAGCGGTTTCGAACTTTTCAGCATTCAAAATCCCTGGAACCCAAAGCCCTGAGTCATTGATCCCTACCCCAAACCCGCTTCTCTCAGCATTCAGAGTGTAAGGTCTGGGTTTTGGGTGAACCTGACCTCCACATCCCCAAAAGTCTCTAAAACACCGGCGCAACACCTAAAATCCTGTCCAGGTATACACCTATAGACACGGTTCAGGTTTCCCAAAGGCTCCATGTACGCATATAGTAGGTACCTAGGCCTTAAAGTGGCCATATGGGGACCCCTTTAAGGCCTAAGTACCTACTATATGGGTACATGGAGCCTTAGGGTTTTAGGTTTGGGATCCCATGCTTTGAGGTATACTTCTCAGTTCAGGAGGGCCTTTCGGAGCTCCTCGGTTTGACGGAACCCCAGCTGTCCATACGGTTGATGATATAAATCCTGCATTACCTTAAGGACCCTAAACTATGGGAATTATGGTATATTCCTTATTATGGGTCATGCAGGATTTATATCATCAACCGTATGAGGTCTCTTCTAATGCCTTAAGGGATATTGTCCCTTAAGATCCCTTGAAGGAACCCTATGGGCTCCCCCCAAGGGTCCAGGTATCTCCTTAGGAGGGTCCGGACTGTCCTAGGGAGAGTCCTTGGCTCGGGGTCTCAGAAACCCTCAATTTTGAGGTTCCCCGAAGTGTTAGGACCCTTAGGGTAGACCCTAAACCCTAAATCCTAAACCCTAAACCCTAAGCCCTAAAAGAACCCTTAGGGTCTCAGAAATCCTAAATTTTGAGGTTCCCCGATGTGTCAGGGCCCTTAGGGTATGAGATATCTCTTCTAAACCCTGGTAGCGTCTGTGGCGCCTCTGCCCAAACCGAAACCTCTGTTCACCAGTTCTTTCTCTATGGGCAGTTGTCAAAATTATGGCCCCTTTTGGGGTACCCTAACTATTCGGTGCCGTATTGTCATGAGGACCCAAAAGGGGACCCTAATTTTGACAACCACCCATATGCAGTTCCTTGGCAAGGTGAACCCATCAACCCGAAACCCCAAAACCCTAGACCTTAAACCCCAAACCCTCAGCAGACCCTAACACCCTAAACCCTAAAGCCCTAAACCCTAATTACACCCTACAATCAAAATCCTAAGCCCTAAGTAAACCCTAAGACCCTAGAACCCAAGCAGACCCTAACCCCCCAAACACACAAAGCCCTAAACCCTAAAACCCTTGAAACCCTAAAACCCAAAGAAGCCCTAAACACCAACCAAAACATAACTTCAAAATTCTAGTTAGTTTAGAGACTTACAAGTATCATAACCCCAATCAGGATCCCCTTTATTAGGGTACTTATAACTCTTCTTATTACCTACTTACCAAGTCCCCCTACCCTCCAAGCAGAAAAAGGTACCCCTAATTACCCTAAGTATAGACCCTAAAACCCCTGAAACCCCAAAACCCAAGAAAGCCTTAAACACGCACCCCAAAAAGACCCCCAATCAAAACCCTAAGCCCTAGAAACCTTCGACTGCAGGAGTCGTGACTTCGGTGGGGACAGCAGCGCAGTCTGCAGCCAACTACGAGGAGACCGGGCCTTCTCAGAGGGGGCTTTCTTTTTTTTTATAAAGGGGTTACCCTAAGGGTCCAGGTATCTCCTTAGGAGGGTCCGGAATGTCGTAGGGAGAGTCCTTGGGTCTCTTTGGGGTCTCAGAAACCCTCAATTTTGAGGTTCCCCAATGTGCCAGGACCCTTAGGGTAGGGTTTCATAGTTTAGGGTTTAAGGGTTTAAGGGTTTAGGGTCTAAGGGTTTGGGGCTTAGGGTTGAGGGTTCTTTTGGAGGGTTTAGGGCATCCTCCAAAAACTCCATATATAAAGGGATCTGCAAGGTTTCTAGAGGGGCCCCTTTAAGTTGTAAAGGGGTTCCTTTGAAGAGGGTTAGGGTTTAGAGGTTTGGGGTTTCAGGGTTGACGGCTTCGGGTTTAGGGCTGAATTGGATGTTAGGGTTGAGGGATTTAGGGTTTAGGGTTCTAGAGGGTTCATTGCTGGGGTTGGGTAGGATTACAGTTTAATTAAGCTTTGTAAGGGTTTAGTGTTTAGGGCTTTTAGAGAGCTTTCAGGGTTACAGCCTCTGTTTCCATGCGTCTGACAAAAGAAATGTAGGTATCCTTGTGTCCCGGCAAGGAAGCTGAGATATCGGGGTTGGAATCGCAAACTGCGGTGTTGGGTTTGCCGCACACTTGGGCCTGGGTATGCGTGTGCCAACGCAAAGGTACTTCTCAGCGCTAAACAAGGGTTGCTAAAGCCTAATTACCAAACCCCACGTAGTAGTAGAGTAGGTAACCTTTGACCTTGTTGGGTAGTATAGCCCCTATAAAATCCCTATATAACCAAAAAGGTTAACCTGTATTAGTTCCCCATGATACCCGACAAGTAGGCCAAACCCCAAAGGCCTCAAGGACTCAACATTAAAGGCTACAGCCCACAGCCATGAGTCATTGAGCCGTAAACCCTTCTGTCAACTCGCCTTACCGAAACCACGGCTGTTCGGAATCCCTGTGAATACCTTGAAAATGCTGTAAGCAGCAACCCTGGCAATTGACAGGAGTTCAGAAGATCCAGCCCAGTCTATTTGCGATGGCAGCATTGTTGGATGATGGATCAGCAACCTGGCTTGGCAACTCAGGTTCAGGGCTCAGGGCTTTTTGTCACAAGGTTTGAACGATGATGAGTTGCTAGGATTTCGACGTCCGGAGTTTGTTGTGTAAGAGTTTAGGGTTGGGAGGTTTGTGGTTCAGGGCTGTAGTTTCGTTAGTTTCCCCAAACTCTTCCTGTACATCCTAAGCCCTGAAATGCTCTTCGTAGCTCGTGTAGAGCTTCCAACAGTTCAGGCATCCACCCAAAGTACTCTACGATGGTTGACTCCCCAAACCACCGCACATGAACGCAACTAACCCTAAACCCCTAAACCCCTAGAATCCTAAACCCTAAACCCTAAACCAAGCCCGAAATATCAGACCTTGAGCACTTCAAATCGTACACGCCTAGGTGCCTGGATCCCCAAACCCACAGCCCAACTCCAGCCTTGTCCTTTTTCATGGTTCCCCCAAAAGAATAAACAGACCGGCTAGTAGACCTTCTTAAGTAATTCCTACTAATAAGGAATATAGGTATAGGCCTCTGTCTATTACCCAGAGGGTCCAAGTACCCAAATAGTAGGGTTTTAGTTCCCAAAAATCCATACTCTGAATGGTTTTTGGAGTTTGAAACCCTACTATTTGGGTACTTGGACCCTTAGGGTTACTTCCAAGAGGACAAGGGTGGGCCACACCGGAAACCCAGAAGCTGAATCCGAAATCCCAGAGCCATATGGGAGTTCCCGAAAATAGGGGTACCTTATTTGGGGGTCCTTATAATAAGGATCCTACTATTTAGGGTACTATATTAGGGTCCCCCATTATCGGAAACTCCCATATGCCATGAGAATGAACTGGATCTCTAACTCCTTGAGGCAACTCCAAACCCTAGAGCCCTACTATAGGGGCTTAGAAATTGCTTTAAAAAATACCTATACTATTTTGGTGGTTCCTGATTATAGTTATTGTTCCCACACCCTATTCTATTTATTACGGCCCCTACAATATAGAACCCTACTCTAGATCCCAATTTTAGACCCCTTTAATGGACCGCTTTAAAGGGGTCCCGTATAGCAGAGCCCTAGACGAGGTGGTCTCTTGGGGTCACGAGAGCTACGGTGGTAACTGCAGCGCCGTCCACAAGCAGCTCCTGAACTGATCGTAAAGAGAGGGTTTAATTCGATTGTTTCTCTTTGCTTTTTTTGAGAGGGGGGGTGTATGCCTGTATGTATGTCTACATTACATATATATATATATACATATACAGAGAGAGAGAGAGAGACACACATGGACAGGTATATATATATATATGTATATATGTACATACATACTCTACCATACTATTCTATACCAGACTATGCTACGCACCATTACACTGTGCTACACTATGATTCCCTGTACGTAATCGGTGATTACACAGCTATGCCATATTCCAGATTTTCAGACCCGATCCTAGCAGCTAAACGAAACTTGTACTAGCTTCCCCTGTAATACACTTTTGCCCTTTTCTTCCCGGGTTCCTTTTTTAAACCAGTTAGTAGCAAGAAAAAGGGTACCCGTATGAAAAACGGTCTACCGGACCCTAGAGACCCGAATCCCTCAAGCCCGTTTGAAGAGCTTGCATAGACATACAAGGCTAGACACGAAACCCTTAACGGCCTATAGAAAAGAAGCCTTAAGACCCTGACCCCTGAACCCCAAACCCCTAAGCCCTAAAACCCCTAAGCCCAAAACCCTAAAGCCCTAAACCCTTAATTATCCCCAAACCCTAAACCTGCAAGAAGACTTTAAAACCCCGTAGAAACCTAAAACCTAAAGGCGAAGAAGCCTGGAAAACCCATCACCCAGAGGGTCCAACGGTTGATGGTATAAATCCTGCATTACCTTAAGGACCCTAAACTATGGGAATTATGGTATATTCCTTATTACGGGTCATGCAGGATATATCATCAACAGAAGTAATCCATACTCTGAATGGTTTCTGGACCTTGAAACCCTACTATGTGGGTACTTGGACCCTCTGGGTCAGAACATACCAAAACCTATAAATCCTATAAACCCTAAACCCTTAATTATCCCTAAACCTCAAAGCCTGTAAACCCTAAACCCATAAGAAACATACCAAAACCGAGAGAAAGGCTCGGAAAGAGTAGGCCCTTATTCCCTTTTTTAGGGTTCAGGTTCCCTTACAAGCCCCTTTAAAGCAAAAAGGGCACCCTTTTTATTCCTAGGTTACTCTTAGGTCTAGAAGCCTTGTAGAACCCTTATAGGATCCCTTAAAGGAGCCCATATGCTACCCCCTAAACCCTACCCCAACCCAGAGAAAGGCTCGGAAGCGTACAGCAACTCCAATCATCGGACGGCGCCTTTGCGGCCATCCGCGAGGACGGCTTTGTACCGTTTGTACAGGGTTTAGGGCTTGGGGTTAAGGGTTTTAGGGTTTTAGGGTTTAGGGCTTTAGGGTTGTTAGGGTTAGAGTTTTGGGGTTTAGGGTTTCAGGGTTTAGAGTTTTGGGGTTTAGGGTGTTACGTGCAGGTATTCCTGTAGGAGGGTCCGGATTGCTCTAGAGAGAGTCCTTGGCTCTCTTTGGGGTCTCAGAAACCCTCAGTTTTGCGGTTCCCCAATGTGCTAGGGCCCTCAGGGTAGGGACGGAATGCCTTGTCTAGGGGTTCCGCTAAGGTCGTTGTTCCGGTTACTATTTGAGGGTTCTATATGCTTCTATAAGGTTTAGGGGTTGGTGAGCTTCTGCTTCGACTCCTCGAAGCAGCAGGACGGATCTGTGGTGACCTGGGGCCACGGTATGCTTCCGGGCAGCTTGCGACTTGAGGGTATAGCTGTTCGGGGCTGGGGTTTAGGATTGAAGCTTTTCGGTGGGCTGGATAAAGCCGGGAATTTCGGGGTCAGGGCTTAGGGTCCTTAGGGTTAGGGGGGTTGGGGTTTTAGTTTTAGGTGTTTTTTTTGATCCAGTGTAGCATCTCGGACCTAGGGATCGGTGTCTGGATGCTATCCTGGGGCTTTCTGGGGATGTTGCTTGAAGGATCATGGAAGAGTTCCTTAAACTATGGATTTGTAGGAGGTTAGTGCTTGAAGGATCATGGTATTAGTAGCTAGGGCTATAAATAGGGTAACTCTACTTAACGAGCTATAATCCTATACTTAAGGTCACTTGCTAAGTTCAATGATCCTCCAAGTGCAGCAGCTCTACTTACATCATCGGGCTCAGCGGGCATTTAGGGTGTTGGTGTTTAGGCTAGGAAGAGGTGTTCTGAGCAGAGTTCTGAGCAGGATAACCCCAGTTCGGGTATTCCCTAAGGCTCCATGTACCCATATAGTATATACTTAGGCCTTAAAGTGCCTATATAGGGACCCCTTTCAGGCTTAAGTAACTACCATAAAGGTACATGGAGCCTTTGGGTATTGAAGACTCTAAGTTCGCTCAGCTGAGGTTTGGCGGTGACAGCAGTGAGGTTCAGGATCGGCTGCAAGATGTGCAGCAAGTTGATCCTGGACAAATGGAACTGTGTTTTTTTGTTGGGATGGCGGGTCGCTTGCTTTGGCCCGGGGTGTATGGTTTACGCTGATAGACCTGGCAAACGTCCTAATTGAAAGCTTATGTCTACTACTGTGGAAGAAACATCAGGGCACGCAGTAGGTAGCTACCAGCCACTTTAAGACTGCACCGTATGTTATATATGGTATACCTGATTCTACCAGACCTGTTTTATCATGGTTTTCTTATCAGACAACTGCCATGACCTGTCCCTACCTACAGCTCCAAAGCCTCCAACATAGTAAGTCTTGAGCCCATGATTAACTAGAGTGTATAATGCTGAGAACTGTAGGTTATTGGAGGCACGGGTAATCCCTAAACCCCGAACCTCAACACCCCTAAACCATCCTACACCCTAAACCCCTAAACCATCCTAAACCCCAACCCTAAACCCGTAACCCTTAAACCATGCTATACCCTAAACTGGCCAACACCCAATCCTCGGCTCAGGAAGCCACGGGCCGTGCTTTTGCCGCCCTGCGCGGAGATGGCTCAGCCTCTTGGCGCGAGACCTTCGGGAAAATCCGAGCTGGGAAATTAGGGTTTAGGGGTTAGGGTTTAGAGTTTACGGTTTAGGGTTTAGGGGTTTGGGTTTAGGGTTTAGAGGGTTTGGGTTTAGGGTTTAGGGTCTACGAGGAACCCCCAAAGAGCCCTCCAATAGAGCCCTTATGATCTTTTCAAGTGTGTACTTGGGGTGTCATAGAGCGTAGTTGGTGGGATGGGGTCGAGGGTTTCGGGTTTTGTTTTTAGCAATTAGGATCAGTTTGGATTGTTGTGGGAATCTGGGTTGAGGCGAAGAGAGGAGGTGGCTGGTTCTGGAATGTCCGGTTGAAAATGGTCTGAAACTTCCATGACACTTCATGGAGCCCTTAACGGAATCCTAAAAAGGAACGCTCAAAGCAAAACTTAGGTTGTAGGGTTTAGGGTGAAACTCTTTGCCAAGTCCTTTGAAGCTTCATAAACTTTCTAGAAAATGAGCATGCTCTTTTGCGGCCATCAATTCAGGAGCTGACAGCCCCAAGAGTCCAAGCATTGTCATGGTACATACTTAGACCCCCGAAATACCCTGTAAGTATATACCATAATGATACTTGGACCCTTTGGGCAGGGCAATCGGTCCCAGTTCTAGGTTTACTGTGAAGAATTCCCCACCTCGGCTGAGCTTGGATGAGGCTGCGCTTCTGGGTTTAAGGGCTTATCCCTAAGGGTCCAACGGTTGATGATATAAATCCTGCATGACCCATAAGAAGGAATATCATAATTCTCATAGTTTAGGGTCCTTAAGGTAATGCAGGATTTCTATCATCAACCGAAGTACCTAATAATCGTATACTCTCCTCAATATTGAGCTACATAACTACTATGCTATATACCCAAGTACCTAAGTATTGGGTCCGTGGACCCCTAGGTTGTATCCATTGTTTGTTGGGGCAGCAAACCTTACACAGGATCCGGTCCTAACCAAGACGGAGGTTAACCAAACAAGGAACTACCAAGAATGTCCTTGGGACAACCCTAGGCCCTAAACCTAAACCCTAAACCCTACGGTAGGAGCCGGAAAGTTGGAGTATCATTATCATAACCCCTTTAAGGTAAATTACAGGGGATCCTACCATTAATCCATATTCCAACTTTCTGGAGTTCCCTTTAAACCCTAAGCTTCTGATTGAAAGCTCCCCAGGTCGTGGCTTGGGGACCTATTGAGTTCGGAGGTGATGCTGGTAATGCAAATGCCCTGCAAAGCTCAGGGATTGACCAGGACCAGGACCCCCCGAGTGCCCTTTAATGCAGCCCTTACTAACGGGTATTTAGGACCGATCAGAGGGTCGAGAGAGGCTCAAGACATTGCAGCATCAATCGCTTGAAGCTGGTTCTTTGATTTGTCGCTTTATGTAAGGGGTTCATGAGAGCTTATGGCAGAGGGATCACAAGTTATAACTAGCCTCCGTACTCCCTCCCAAGTCTGATCTCGGCCATCTCAGATCGTGCGGCATATATAAGTCACGGAATACTGCGGGGGACCATCGGCCCTCCCTACACCTTAAACGCTGCACCCCTATCCCTTAACTTCTGGTGGTTCTACGTGTGTCCTTCGGAAGGGTGAGGGGGGTGCTGGGGGTGAATGGTATCCTAACTCGCAGAAGGAGAAGCTTAGGGATTTCTGTTGGGTCTCACAAACCTGGGTTTTGAGGGGAAAGCTTGCGGCTCCGGCTTTAGGAGGGTCCATACAGGACATGTAGAGGCCTAAATAATTACCTATACTGTTTGGGGGTTCCTTATTATAGTTTTAGTATAAGCCCTAACTCTAAACCCCAAAACCCTATTCTCATAATTAAGGCCCCTACAGAGGGGGTAGCCTGTACGGTCTGTTTGGGGGTCTCAGAAATCCTACTCAGTTTGAGGCTCTGTAAAATGCGTTATATGAAGGTCTAGAAGTAGGCTTTTCAGCACCCGAATACTTAGTAGCTGAGTGGATACACTATACACTTGTTGGGATAATATTCCCCCCTATAACACTGAAAGTGTGCACCTTTTGGGGGCTTATGAACTCAGCAACTAAACTTTGAAAGTCCCCATGATCCTTAGAACACCAAACCCTTACGGATCCGTTATAGAACCCCTTAAGGAACCCTTACCCAGACCCCCGGGAGGATCCAAAAGGTAGATCCCATAATGCAAAAAAAAATTGGGGGATCAAGGATGGCTAAGTTATAAGTAGAGCTGTGAGGACCAGAATCCCGGGGTTATCCAGGGTTTGGGGTTTAGGGTTTAGTGCTTAGGGCTTAGGGTTTGAGGTTTAGGGCTTAGGGTTTAGGGTTTTGGGTTTAGGGTTTTAAAGGGCCCTACTTATCTCCTAAGAGTTGAGTCGGCTGACCTTGAAGGTGAACCATAACCTCATAGCCTTGAGTGTGGTCCTGCCTTGTTTCGGTAGCGAAGGGCTAGAGGCATAGGATAATTCGCCGTGACCCTGAGTTGTGGATAACTCGGGGCAGATATGTGTAAATGCTTGCCTTAGAGCATGCTCCCACTGCGCACTATCCCTCCAAAGCATGCAAGTCTGGCGGCTGGTGAGCGCAAATCCTACAGAGCTAGACCCCCAAACCCCAGACGGTGTTATGAATCCTCTGCGTGGATCTTGCGAGGGAAGCCCCCTCTTTCAGCTTTGGGGGGATCAAAGCACCTGCGCACTTTGGTGGCGTGCCTGTACATGTTCCATTATTTTACATGAGGTCGGTCTTGCAGAATTTATACACATTCGAGCGTTGGGGAGCGTATATCAAGCTGTATATGAACCCTAAACTTCCTTAGCCCTAAACCCTAAACCCTTTGGAAGATTCGGGGTACTGGCATAAACTTCTGAACTTTAAACCTCTTTAGGGTGCATTTGGTCCTTCAGGTAGGGATTTGTTTGCACATTGTCGGCCCGTCCTCATGGATGCTAGTACAAGAATCCTGGAGAGCCTCACACCCTTTGCGCAGGCAGTTCGGTTACTATAAGGGCTTTTGGGGCTTAGGGTTTGGAGGGCTTGGAGAGGGGCTTCTGGGTCCCCCAGTAGTACCCTTTACCCTTTCTCTTTTTTGGGTTCCCTTTTTGTCACCGAAAAGTAACAAAACGGGCACTCCTGTTGTTATTGAGGGGCTACTTGGGGAACCTAATTAGGTGATCTGCTTGGGACTACGCTAGGACCGTAGGACCTTTGCTTGCCTTCGCGTCGTTGCTACAGGGTCCCGAAAGTTAACTCGCCGAAGGGGGCTCCAAGAGCCATAATGTCAAATTACGGATCTCTGTAAAAGTTTCAAGATTACTCGTTATATCCCCTAAGAATACTCATTATATTATAACCCCTAAACCCTAAATCCTTCTTGAAAGGGTATTGAGCTCTCCGGATACCCAAATTCACATCGCTCGCCGCGCCGCGTTGCGCCATCGACATGGAGAGCTCCCCGCTTCCCGACACAACAGCAGGGCTCCAGAGACCTCAAACTCCCTGAGTTAAGGAATGTACCTTTGATATATATATATATATATATATATATATATATATATATGGCTGCGTTCAAGATCTATCATTGATCGTATCAAAATACAAAGATGAGTTTTCTTCCATGAAGTATCTCACTTTATTTTGTATAATGGGATCCCAAATATGATTTAAGGTATATTCCTTAATGAAGGGACATTGGAGTCTTTGTTGCAGTCTCTGGGAATTCAAGCAACGTTTAATTCGGGTTTTGGGATTTCGGGCTTAGGGCTTTGGCACCCGAGTTTTGGTAGACGCATGATTTACACTGGTGATGATGATGGTTTGTGGATGTGCGTTCCCTGATTGACCCACAGTCCTAGCATCTTAAGACTGAAACAAGCTAGCCCTGAAGTAAACCTCAGGGTCCGAAAAATTGTATATTCCATATAGTCAGATTTTCTGCATCCGAGCGCCATGGGCCATAGCTGTAGGATCCTTACCAATAGACTGTACAGAAGGAGTGAATTTGCCCTAAACCCTAAATTCTAAACCTTATACCCTAAATCCTGAACACTAAACCTTAAACCCTAAACCCGAGACACTAAACCCTACACCCTAAACCCTAGACCTTCAACCTATACCCTAAACCCTATAAATCCTAAACCCTACCCTAATCCGAATAACCTACGTTTTTAAGGATTTATATAAGGAAATTATAATAAGGAACCCTAAAAGGTAGGTTATTCAGGGTTAAGGTAAACCCTAAACTCTGCCTGGCTTCGGCAGTCTTGATGTTTCGGGTCTTGAGGCTGCAGTGGGCCGGCCTGGATCTTGGAATGTCCCTTTAAACGGATCTATTATGAGGGGAATGCCAGGTGGCCCGAGAATTGCTGCAAGAGTGGCATGACCAGGCTTTCGCCGTTGCCTCAGCTGCTGCAGACATGACGGCAAGGTTCCTGAGTAGTACCCTTTTGCCCTTTTAAAATTACTCGGGTTTAGGACAGTAGTTATGTAGGTTACAATTTTGGAGAGTATGGAGGAGAGAGGAAGGTTTGAATTTTCTCGAAATCCCTAAACGCCAAACCCTAGACCCTAAGTGGGATTAACCCAGGACTTCCAGAATTGACCTTGCAAAATAGGTCTATTTAGGCCTTTGGGACATTTTACATTTTCCCTTATTGGGTTTAATAGGACCCCATCTACGAATATTTTTCAGAGGCTCTAAAGGGCCAACCTAGAGGTTTGAGGACCCTATGATCTTACGGGATATTTCTTAAGTACGGAAGCAGGTTGGCCGGCTGCCCACCGATTGGAGATGGCACCTTTGACACTTTCCAGACCTGCACCCACCAAACCCCCCTACATGTGACCACACACAAAATGCCTCAGCCTCTTATATGGGAGTTTCCGAAAATAGGGGACCCTAACATAGTACCCCAAATAGTAGGATCCTCATTATAAGGACCCCCCAAAATAAGGCACGCCTAATTTGCGGAAACGCCCATATCGTGCAGTCCCTCAAGGCATGATGGAGCTTGTGCGACTGATGGGATACACTTCTTCATTTCTTATCCAAGTATGATTCGGGCGTGTCATGCAGTTTTTGTTGCTCAAAACGCTATTTCTACTTGAGCAGTGACAGAACGAGTTTTTGCATCTTACACTACACACCCTATCTGGAGAAGCTGCAGGTATACTCCTCAACGAAGGGATATTGGAGTCTCTGGGAACACCAAGGTGACCCGAACACCTCGCCCTCCACCTTGAGAACCCCCAAAAAGGGGGCGTTAGTAATTAGTGTACCTACAATAAGGAACCACCGAAAATAGTATGGGCAACTATTCCGGCCCCAATATTAAGCCCACGCTCAGACCTCAAACAGGCACCTGAAAAACTATTGACACTATCCCTTAGGGTTTAGGGTTTGAGGTTTAGGGTTTAAGGTTTAGGGTTTATAGGGTTTAGGAGGGTTCCCTCGCCGATACCCATAGTTCAACGATATACCGTACCGCAAAACCCCTTTCAAAGTACAGCGACCCCTCTACTACCATTTCACCTCCTGTGCCATTTGGAAGAACCATACTCTAATGATCAAGGCCCCTATGTTGCCACCCTAAAACCTCACACCTTGCGCTCCTGCCCCCTTAAACTCTAAACCCTAAACTTCTTAATCCCCTAAACCTCCAATCCCCTAAACCCCTACACCCCCAAAACCCCTAAACCCCTGCAAAGGATCCCGATGCGGTGTCCGACATCGAGGCGTCTCAGCCTCTCCTTTAAAGACGACATGTCCCTTAAATGAGGGCCCTAGAACCCTTATACTATGAATCCCGGCAGGGTCTTTGAGCCATAAACGCCCATATACCCTTATACTTGCATTACGAGTCCCCATATGGTCTTTGAGCCATGAACCCTTTTAGGGTTCATTTCGTCCCTACGGTCCAGTTGCCATCATTACTTTGAGGACGATGGGTTCGCCAGACGGGTTCCTTTAAGGATCCCTTGAAGGGTTCTGTGGGGGTTCTCAGGGTTCAGAGCGCTTGAGGCTTAAGTACGGAGTGGGGATTGATACTGCTGATGGACAAGATCCTGCATTACCCGTTACAAGGAATATACCGTAGTTCCCACAGTTTAGGGTCCTTGAAGGTCATGCAGGATTTTGTCCATCAGCAGTAGTGGAAGAGTGCAGGACCCTTCTTTTTGAGGGCTATTTGGGCCTGCAGGTACTTGGATCTCGCGGCATGAGTGGGCCCTCTTTCAAGAGGGAGGGGTCGTTGAAACAAGGATTTTGCTGTGTTGAGTGCCCTTTCTGAAAACTTTCACTCGGAGGATGAAGGACTTTGAGGTTCTAAACTCCATGCTGGGTGGAATTTAGAGTGTTTCGGGTAGGTATATGGTCAAAGGACTGAGCAACGCTAAACCCTAAGCCCTACCCCAACCGAAGACCTAACTGCTCTCAGCATGTGCTAGCATGTAGCTTCACGTTACAGGTACGGGGTGTCCTGGCATAGGGCTACAGGGTCTTAGGTTGCGGGCCTAGGTCTAAAAGCCTTCAGGTCCTGATCAAGGTCACGGGTTTACTGTTTAACTACCATAGAGCCCCACTTCTACATAGTTCTGGGCGTTGTTGACATGGACGCCTGGTATATGTAGTGTATTGGTCTAGTCGGAGTATCAGAATATGCTTTTGCAGCCCCTATGTAGCTATACTGTAGTCGTATTCTTGGAGGTGCTGGGACTTTGTTCAAAGCACGGCCAGGACCAGGAGTCTCGTTGTGGCAGTTGGGATTTCCAACATAATGAACGTGCCAGACCCCTATCAAGAACCTAAAACCAATACCCTGAAGCCTTGACCGGCATGACTAGCACACACAGAAAATATGTATATGTACGGTATATATACGTATATAATATACGTAATATATATATATATACATATGTATTACGTGGGTGTGTGTGTGTATATATATATATATCAACTTTACATCTATGTATGTATACCGGCCACACACATACACACTATGATGTTGCGACCCATTTTTCCACATGCATGCAACAAGTTGCAGTAGTCCGAAGCAGAAATAAGACCAGGCGATCTTCTCAAAGCTGGATGCCGTGGTCACAAAAGCCCAGGCCTTGTAACTGTTATAGCGTGGGCATTAGCATCGGCTTGTTGTAGAGGCCTCGACAAATAGAATAGGGTTTCGGGGTACGTTTACCATAATTATAATAAGAATCTTGAAGGATAATATTGGTAATGATTACGGCCGCCATATTAAGCCCTGGTTTCTGGAATCTCTATGGAACGGACCGGAGTCTCCTTGAATCCTACTTGGAGCGTCGGGGGACGTTCTAAGTAGATATTTTGTAGAGTCATAAGTACCATAACTCCTGTGGAATCTCTTTTACGGTACTTATAACTCTACTCCTTACTTACTAATATTGAACTAAGCCCCCTGACCCTCCAAGTGGTGTTGAGGGCCCCGCAGTGGCCCCCTGGAAGCCATGCGTCTCATGCCTCAAATCGGGTCACCCCCGCACCAAAGAAATTAAAGAAACCACCTGGTACCTGTGAGAGCAGCCGGGCAATTTCATGAATAACATGGGTTTACATACATAGAAGGTTTCGACATGTCCGATAGCATGGTCTCAGACCCCGGACCTACACATACCCCAAACCAAGCCTAAACTCTAGACTCTAGACCTGATAAAAACCCGGACCCCAAACCCTCAACCCTAAACTTTCAACCGTGAACCCCAAACAACCTAAACCCCAACCTCTTTCAGTAACCATAAACCCCAAACAGCCTAAACGCCAACCTCTTTTCAGTCCTGATGCCAGGCCACCATAACCCTAAACCCTAAACCCTAAACCCTGATGCCAGGCCACCATTGACCAGCTGCAGCAGCAGGCTGTTCCCTTCGCCTCCAGCTCGTCAACATTGACAGCAGAAGGCTCCCAGAACCCTCCAATTTCAGGGTTTAGGGTTTAGGGTTTGGAGTTTAGGGTTTAGGGTTTAGGGTTCCTTTGAGGGTTCCTATTAAGGGATGTATAGGGTTTAAATGTAGGATTGACAGCAGAAGGCTTTTCTGAGGGTACGTTTAGGGATGTGTTATTTCGCGTTTACGGTCGGAAGGCCATTGAGTCTCTTTGGAGTGCAGAAATCCAATTTTTTGAGAATCCTAGCAGTATCAGGATCCTCCGAGCTTTTGAAGTACTCAGTAGCTGAGTGGATACACTTTACACCTGTTGGGATAATATTACCCTTACACTATGAATTCCTTTATGGAGTATGAACCTTAAACCCTTTCACGGACACTTTTGGGGATAATAATACCCCTTATAAATCTGAAAGTTTACACTTTTGGGGGCTTATGAACTCAGCAACTAAGACTTGTCTGAGGGTTTAGGGATGCTGAATTGCAGGGTCGGGATTCGGGTTTTAGGGCATTCAGGGTTTACCAAAACCTTGCACATTTCTGAGGGCTTAGGGACCTAAGCCTGGTTTTCGGTAATTGTGAGGACAAGGCGTTATCGAATGGCTTGTGAGCCATCTATATTTGTTGCGCTCAGAGAAACCTATTGAGGCCTCTTTGAGTAGGTACTTCAAGAGGGCAGGAGCTAATTACTGTCATTTTTTTGGAGCATGTCTGGGCGTAAACCCCAAACACCACAGAGCCTCAAGCAGACAATGTCTACTAGGTAGGCCATTGGGATATTTTCGATTTTCCCTTATTGGGCTTCATTGGACCCTATTTACGAATACTTTTCAAAGCCTTTCAAGGGCCAACTAGTCTACGTTTGGATGGGCAATGAGCCGTGTGGCCGCCGTGGTGTCGTCATTGACCCTGAGACGCCGCAGTGGCAGATTGACCCAGACCTTAACCCTGAAAAACCTACCGTTTTAGGGTTCCCTATGTTGATTTCCTTATATAAGTCCATAAAAAGGTAGGTTCTTCAGGGCTAAGGGAAGGCTTGGCAGCAGAGGGACAGTGGACCGAGATCGCCTTTCGGATCTCTGGTGAGATCGCTCGTATAGCCGCCCTTCAGGGTTCGAAGTGTGCAAGCAGAGCCCTTGGGCTTCTTTGGAGTCTGAAAAAGTCTTCGAATCGCGCTCCCACAAGCGTGAGGACCACCCCAAAGCCCGAAGTGGTGAGGGCCGGGCTTTACGGTCTAGCGCTTTAGGTTTTAGGGTACCTGAAGATTCATCTT
This sequence comes from Symbiodinium sp. CCMP2592, assembly GCA_905221615.1. NCBI lineage: Eukaryota > Dinophyceae > Suessiales > Symbiodiniaceae > Symbiodinium > Symbiodinium sp. CCMP2592. The sequence continues at coordinate 106,978 of CAJNDT010002624.1, read as the reverse complement.
TTCCCAAATACCATGAAGACAATCCTACTAGTCTTAGGGTTTAGGGTGATTCACAATCCTACTAGTCTTAGTTAGGGCTTGGGCTCTAGTTTGAGGGGCGGTCTAGTATTTATTGAAGGTCCAGGGCCATACTCTTCGAGTTTTCAGGTCTTACGAACTGAAATTGTGGATTTCTTTCGAACTCCTGACTCACCGCGGGGGGCAGACGCAGGAACCCCATGCCCTAAACCTCAAACCTGAAACGTAAACCCCAAACCTTAAACCCTAACCCTGAAAACCCTACCTGTTTAGGGCTCCTTATTATGATTTCCTTATATATGAGTCCTTAAAAAGGCAGGTTATTTGGGGTCTAGTTAAACTTTTAGAGCCCTGGAGGTGAGACGATGCTGAAGCGGCTGGCAGCTGCTCTCCAGCAATTTCCGCAAGTGCCGGGGCCCCCGAAGCCCAACAAGCCATGGTGTTCTCCTAACTTTAGGGTTTACGTTTAGGGTTGGGGTTTGGGCTTTAGAGTTTAGATGAGGGTTTTTTTCGGGTTTAGGGTTTCGAGTTGGGGTTCTAGGGTTTAGAGTTTAGGGTTGGGGTTTAGGGTTTGGAGTTTAGGGTGTCGGGAGTCCTCTTGGGTTGGGGGGTTGAGGTTTAGGGCCGTTTAGGGCTTGGCCGTAAACTCGAAGCCTGAATATGTTTAGAAATAGTATTCGCAAGTGCTTCCACTTCAATACCAAAATGCACCCCTCAAAAAATCCTGTTCGAGTGTATTTACCCGATGATGCCTACTGCACAATGCTGGCCATGATCACGAAAGCCTTCAGCCGCTTCCTACCCTAAGGGTCCAGGTATCTTCCTAGGTCCTAGGAGGGTCCGAAATCTCCGAGGGAGAGTCCTTGGGTCTCTTTGGGGTCAATTTTAAGGTTCCCCAATTTCTTAGGACCCTTAGGGTAGGCCTGAGGGTTAACTAAAGACTCCAATATCCCTTAATTAAGGAATATACCGTAAATTATAGTAGAATCCCCAATATGAGTTAAGGCATGTCCCTTAATTAAGGGATATTGGGGTTTCTGGGTTAACTACAGTTACTAAACGCAATACCTGGGACCTAGCTCAAGGTTCACGAGGGCTTCCGGGTCTTAGGCCGCCTTCATGTACCCACAGACGCCCCCGGTTTAGGGTTTAGGGGACGATGTGAGTTTCAGAAACTGGGAGACTCCGATGGCCAGACCCAGCCTAAGGACAGAATGAACACCTCATCCTGACAAGCCTTTGAAAGAATTCTTTTCCAAGCCCGTCAAAACCCCTCTGAGACGTGGTGAAGCCTCAAACAGAGCAGCACCAAGGGGCTTGAGGATCGATGCCTACAGCGCCTGGAGCCCCAGAGATGAATGAGATGTTGCAGAAAATACATATATATATATATATATAAATATATATATATATATATATATATATATATATATACACTTATTGGCTCTAAACTCAACTTTTCAGCTTTTGGGGCTCTTATACGGTAGCCGATTCTGAAAGTTTCAACGTTTATCTTTTTTTGGTTTCGGGCCAGTGAGTGTATATGTATGTGTATATATATATATATACCAAGACAATCGTTCAAACGGCTTGGGATACAGGCATAGATAAGTGACGTATTAGGGGCGGGCTTGTTGTCTATGCCTGAGGGACATTAGGCTTTAAGAGCCGATTCCACTTGATCTCACCGATCATTTTCTACCATTTGCTTGGTCACAACTAGAAGAAGCGAACAAATGCTCGCGCCCACGTTCGTTTTCCCCTCGTTGCTCGAGCTCACCAGTCGCCAGCATTCGATTTCCGAACCCAGCGTGCACCAATGTACGCGCTATAGCGGTACAGGACCTGAGACCCTAAATCAGCAGGATGGCAAAGTGCCCCCTGCATTTTGATTCGGCCGACCTAGGCTTCAGAGCAAAATTTCTTATCTTGCAGTAGAAGTGTTGGTCCAAAAAACGAAACCATGTATATAAGAGCAAGCGTCTATGTCCTCGTCGGCATAGGTCGATGTACGCAAAGGCGAAGTCACCAGCACTTGTTCGTAAACCATGTGTTCAAGCCTCATGTGCCCCGGTGCTGGATGTGCCACGATTGGAGGAGCTTGCTGAACGGGGAAAGCTTGTTATATCCGAGGCACACATGCATTTTCGGACGAAGTTTCCATAAGATCTTGTTGCGGTTGTACGCATCCAGGGCACAATCTGGGATCGATTAGGGTATAGCGTCTAATTGCCTGGGGAACGATCGACTTCGATGGTCTTATGTGCAGCTTCGGAGCAGTTGTAAGCTGATCGATAGAGCACATAATGATTCTGCATTTCTGTGACGTTCTCATGCGGGACGTGAAACTTGTGACCAGATAAACACTCCCGCATCCCAGCCAAGTTCACAAAGATAGCTGCCATATTCCTTGGACACGAGATGAGCCTCTATAACAAAATTTCAGACCTCAATCCCGACTATTAGGATCGATCCCAGCTGCTCCCAATACGGATCAGGAGCCCTCCGGCTCGCCAGCTCCACGGTCACATATCTCAGCCACTTGACCATAACGATTGACTCCTGCATCGGATCCGGGTCGAGGTGTTAGATCCAGGTGTTAGACTAGGCGACGAAAGATCGAAAAACTGAGTTCGCAGCTGCTCCACTCAAATGCTTTTGTGATAGCGTTGGGTACACGAGTGAATTTTGCATAGCCTTCAATGACTTCAAAGAAAACGTAGGCGCACGATTTCCTGAGCAGCTTCAATATCGTGTATCATGTAAGATGTACTAGATAGACTCTAGATAGACAGTATGCAGAGAAGTGGCTGATCTTCTCACGTTTGCAAGCAGCTGCAAAATCCGTATAGGCAGCTGCCAATCGAATTTCTTGGTTTCCACCAGCCCAGGGGCTATCCGCAGCTTTGGCCGTCAGTTCTAGTAAAGCCTGCAATAAGGAAGCATAGAACGATCGGAACCATTGCATGCGTTCAATTAGCTATATTGCTAACAAGACTCGGATGCACAGGCATCCGGTGACAGAGCCAAATCAACGACGTGCAAATAATCCTCCCAGATTCGTTCTATGGCGAAACCAGGGATTTGTATCCAGGGATTAGCACCACATTTGTCGCGGATGAAAACCTCTGTGCTGTAAAGCCTCGGGTCACACATCATTTTTGGTGGACAGAGCAGCACGACAAGTACCGAGTTGCGTCGATCGGTGCTGGGCAGAAGGTCCGAAATGCACATAGCCCAGCGGAGAATTGCCATCTTTCGTAGCCTAGTGCCGGGATCGTGCGACGATGGCATGGCATGTATTTCATATAAAGCTGAGTCACACCACAAGAACGGCAAACCTGTTGGGAAGTCCAATAATTCTCAAATTTGTAACATTTGTGAAGATAAACTTGGTCTCCTTTGTGCCCTGCGAAGACAAAACGAAAATCCCCTGCAATAGGTTGCCCAGCTCTTTGTGCCAACTGGGGCATGTAGTCGGCATCAAATTGGCGACCATACCAATCATGGTCAAGATATTTCCCTGCAGCAGCACAAACCAATCCCCAGCAAATCCAGCAATCGATTTCAGAAGCAGTTGATTCTCCAGCACTGTTGTTGTCGAAGCAGCTGAGCAAGAGCTTGTGATCCCAGGTTGATCCGCCTGTGAGGGCGCTTGAAACGGTACTAATCGAAAACGATCTTCTTTTGTGCATCTCTGCGTCGTCGCCATGTATCTCGAGAGGTATCGTCCACATTAGTTGCTCGTTGCTCATCTTGGACAGCATCGGGTGATTTTTGAACCATGATGTATTACGATTCTTGGCCCAATACATTTCAAGATTCTCGTCTGCACTGGTCCCCAACAGGACCGATTGAAAAATAGTCAAATCGTAGTCGAACAGACTTTTCAGCCTCGGACATTTCTGAATTTCAAAACTGCGAATCCAAGAACAATCATCAAACCAATAATTTCGAGCCAAGGCTCCAATCTGGTATGAGAAAGACCGCATGCTTGCCCAAGAAGAAAGGGTCGGCTAGCTTGCGATTCACCTCAAGGCCGATATCTTAAGAGGTCGGCGGTGTGATGTCGTGATAGCACATAATGCAGCTTGAATGCTTGGTTCACATCAATCCTGAGAATATGATATTGGCTAGGTAGCTCTTGTCTTTCAAGCAAGCCTTAATATGACGACAAGTATCAATGTGGGGGATGGTAAGCAGGCCATCCACGGTTGCCGACGAAGCCAGCATCTAAAAATTCGTTGAACATTGTGATCGCATTTTGTAGATTCTGCCAGATCTCGAAAAGATGGCCTAAGTCGGATGAGCAGCAAAGTCGACCCCATACTATTTGCCCACTAGCATCTACGGTGCAGATAAGCAGCTCAAGAAACAGATCAGGAATACGTTTGTGAACCGCTGCCACAAAATCTCTGATCGTATGCACAGACAGCCTTCGTGACAACTCCAAGAACTCCTCCACCATCCCATAGACATCCTGCTATCCCAGGTTTGATTCTACGATGCGGGAGGATTGGGTCGATCGAGGCACTCCTGGGCACATTTCTCTGGTGCTGGTTTTGAATATGACATAGCTCACATCGATCGAGGCTTTCAAGTTTCAGGGATCTGTAGGACTCGAGGGTATATAGGTTCGTGGGACGTTGGATTGAAGGCCGGTGTAGGAAGTTGGGGATGGTTCAGAGGGTTTAGGGTTTATGGTTTTGGGGTTTAGTGGTTCAGGGTTTATAATAGGGTTTAGGCCAGCTTCTGGGGTTTAGGGATATTATATAGTAGTGCATAGGGTTTGGTGGCTTCAGGGCTCCAAGCGCTAAGGGGTATTGGGCTTAAGGATTTCGACCGGATTTTAAAGTTATGAGTTTCACGTACTCTACTCCGAGTACCGCTGCATGTGTACGGTCTGAGCCTCCAAAGCTTTTCGCATGAGCATGGATACATGCATACCGAAGATGTGCAGAAACTTGCACAACTACAATGTGTATATCGACTCTCGCACTATCTTTTTAAGAGCGGCCACATCCGATATCGCGTGACGAAGCTAGGATCTAAGCTTTGACTTTACCCCATCAAAGCAACCCATCTTCGATAGGAACTGGGTGTGTGGCGCTATGCACATACAGTTTGCAGATCTGGAAATCCAGCACTTCAGGCACTGTGCCTTCGGCGGTTCGTGCTTGCATCCGAAGCAAGCCAATTAAAGCTTTCAAAAGCAGCAAACAAGAGGCATCAAGCCTAGGATCATCATGCCGCCTTGGCCTTCCGGCCAGACTTCTTGGCATCCGTTTTGGCCTTCTTAGGCTTTCTACGGTTTGCTTCCTTAAGATCGTCGTCGATTGAAACAGCCTGTGCCATGAACTTGTCATACCAGGGCTTCAGCTGCTCAGCACTCAAATTCTTCTTGAAGCAGCCCTCGACCTCGCTGGTCAACGTGGGCAGCGAAGACTGAGTGGCTGTCAGGGCATTGACCTTGGATGGGAGTACCGATATTAAAACTGACTAGGGTTTCGGGTTTAAGGTTTCTTAGACGTATGTCACCTGAAAACTAGCTAGCATATTATATGTTAGCAGAGCACAGAACCTATAGAACTGACTATATAAGGCCCTAGCTAGATCTGCACAGTGCTTCGCCGAAGAAAGGTCCCGAAGTCGTTCGGTGATCTTCTCATCGAAGCTCTTGAACCTTCGAAGGGTTTTGTGTGCTAGGCTTTGGAATTTGGGGCTTGGGGGTGTAGGGTTACAGAGATAAGGGTCGATTATTTAAAGTCAGCCTAGGGGCTTTCTGATCAGCCCACGGTAATCCGAAACCATCTTCTCTTCTGCAGTCGTCTCCTTAGGCTCTTTCTTTTGTTTTTTTAGCTTGATCCTTCCCGTCTCTCGGTCGAAGTACTCCGTACCTTCCATGGCAGCCAATGGAGCTTTGATTTTCTCAGCGATGCTCTTCTTCGCAGCATCATCAGTAACAAGCCCTCCGACGGTGGTACTCGTCTCGGTTCGATTGGATCTGCGGCGTTCGTCCACCAAGAACCGAAGCACCCGATACATACGGGCTTTCTTCACGTTGGGAGCCTGAGGGTGGGCAACCCCCTTTTGTCCTCGGTAAAATGCTTGGTATTGTACATAATGACACAAGGCCCTAGATCTAATTTAAGCTAAACTTCCGGAGATGAGCTCGGCAATAAATTCTTGTGCATCAGGGGAATCTCCAAATTCCTTCTCTAGTTGCAGCACCGTCATGGTGACGTAGTGGTCCGACTCGGTATTCTCGACGATGCGTTTGTACCTTAAGCGTATAGCGCACAGACTTGCGGTTTTTGTTTTATGTGAGGTAAAGTTCAATCTAGGAACGACTCCTCCACACGGATGGCCCCAAGCTTGCCATCATTCAGCATCCATTCCTTGAGCATACCGAACCTTGCACGACAGGCTGCTTCGATGGGCATATGGGATGATTGCAGACTGAGGCTCAACCCAGGGGGTTTATGCGATCAGGGTTTAAAGGATTTAGGGTGCGTTTAGCTAGGGTATAGAGGATTTATGGCCTGACCAATACAATAGATCGATGTGTCTAATCGACATGGGTTTGGGAACTAATAAACATGGCATCGGATTAAGATCAGTGTTAAGTCTTCGATCCTTCGGGGTGCTAGCAAGCAACTTTGCATCATCATCAGATGCGTTCCATTTGGCCACCAATGCGGGGTGCATAGAGCCCTGACTCTTCAATTGGCGGCCGAGGGCGGCAAACTGTCGTTTGCGCTCAGGTCGGGGCATAGCCTTAGATAGTGCTACATGATATGCATAGACTATATAGGTACACCAAGCATTATCATACCGCGCAACAGAAGGTCCCGACATAGCCGAAAGTGCGGTTTTCTGCATTTCTGCTCGTCAGTCAGTTTGGCCATTCTCCCCTGGTCGAGGGCGTGATTATAATATGCATTAGATTAAACAAGTTCAGCACTAAGAATCTGGCCTGTGCAGCCTTTGCAGTTGCTACCGGTGTCGGTGTTGGTGCTACCGGTGTTGGTGCCACGGGTGCTGGTGCCACGGGTGCTGGTGCCACGGGTGCTGGTGCCACGGGTGCGGATCCACGTGGACCATTCGGGGGGCTCGTGTCGTTCGATGCTGTGTGCTCCTCTGGGCTCTGCTTGTTTGCAGCTGGAAGTGCTTCAGTCTTCGCTGGTGCTGCTGCTGATGGATCCTTCGGGCTCGCGGCGTGTGCTGCTGCTGGGTCGTTGTCTGAAGGTGGGGCCGCTTGCTTTTCGACCTGAGAGTCTTCCTGTGAATCGAGGTGGATGCTGGCGACTGTCATGGTTCGCTCCATTTGGCTAAGCTTGTTGGGCTTGTCATCAGGCTTCCGGTATGTGTCGGCATCGAAGAACTTAGCTAAGCTCTCAGGGTTCAAGTCTCTGACAGGCTTCTCCTGGGGATGCTTTTCCGTGCTTTCGGGGCTGTCATTCTTCGGCCGAGGGGACGGGGTGTCGGTGGACACGGTTGCACGCTTCTTGGGTACGGGATTCTCCTCAGAGGATTCGGCTTTGCGCTTCTCGTGCGGCTCAGCGGTCGATGCCTTGTCTTTCTTCTCCTTTTTATCCTTTTTATCCTTTTTCTCCTTCTTCTCCTTCTTGTCCTTCGTTGCACAGTTCTGCTCATTTAGCTCAATCTCGTCGGTCGGGGATGTCTTGGGCTCGGCAGTTGGGGCTGGCAAAGGTTCGGGTGTCTCCTCCTTGTCCTTCTTTCCACCTTTCTTCTCCTTCGGCTTAGGGGGTGCGACAGGCTCGGCAGTTGGAGCTGGCAAAGGTTCGGGAGTCTCCTCCTTGTTCTTCTTTCCACCTTTCTTCTCCTTCGGCTTAGGGGGTGCGACAGGCTCGGCAGTTGGGGCTGGCAAAGGTTCGGGAGTCTCCTCCTCCTTGTCCTTCTTTCCACGTTTCTTCTCCTTCGGCTTAGGGGGTGCGACAGGCTCGGCAGTTGGGGATGGCAAAGGTTCGGGTGTCTCCTCCTCCTTGTCCTTCTTTCCACATTTCTTCTCCTTCGGCTTAGGCTCGTCGGTCGTGGATGTGATGGGCTCGGCTGCTGGGGCTGCGGCGGGCAAAGGATCGGCTGTCTTCTTCTGATTATTCTCTGCACTCTTCTTCTGCTTATGTCTCCTTTTCGGCTCGGCAGCTGGGGCTGGGGGTGCCGGAGATTCACTTTTCTTGGCCGTGTCCCGGGCTGCCAACTTCTTCTTCGCAAGCTTCTGTTCCTGCTTCACCAGAAAAACAGCAGCTTCACGAACATTGCCCTTGTGGTTCGCCAATGCTTCGATAGCGACATCCATCTCGAACCCTAGCTTCTGAAGCTTCTGTATCTTTTTTTCATCGCTATCTCGGGACGGTTTGGCGGCAGGCTTGCCACCACCGTTCGAGGGGCCAGGGCCCATTCCCAAGCATCCTTTCCTTAGATATACTACAGATACAGATCGATCGAAGTTTTATATTGTCCATCGTACTGCAGGTCTAATACATGACAAGACACTCTGCCCTCGGCATGATAAAGGCCTGCTTTTCAGGGGATATATGGATCGATTTAAAATACATAGTAGGTTCTACTCTATGCACGCATGCCATAGCCCGCACCTTGTGATCGTTCACCCACCAAGGCCAGATGCTACGCAGCAAAATGCTGCTACTTTGAGAGAAGTGATGCGACACGGGGTGACACGAACAGTAGACAGGACCATGTTATCTTCAGGGGGGGGGTGACACGGCGTGACACGCTAGTGACACGCATCCTCTCTTTCGAATCGTTCAGCACTTTTTGTATCGTGGTGAAGCCACGCATCGATCGAGCAGTGTACACACGCTAGCAGCACTAGGAGTCTACTTCTTCCATCCAGCAGAACCATGGATTAAGTCATCTAAGCAATCATCATCACTGCCACCATCGCTCAAATTCTCAAGTATGTCGGTAAAACCCGGCAGGTCGCGCGATGCGGATGCTGCAGATCGAGCGTCTGCAAACCTCAGTGATCCAGGGGAGGGTCTGGACTTTGGGTCCATTCGGGTTGCGATTATTGAAAGCCAGTAGACAGCTTAGCGATCGTCATCCCGAAGCTCGCAGTATATTCTTGGCTTCCTCGAAGATCTTTGCCACCGGCCTGGGATTCCCGGGCAGAAAGCCATACCCTGAATCCATCTGAATCCTACACCCCAAACCCTAAATCCTTAAACCCTAAATCCTAAACCCCAAACCCTCAACCCCAAACCTTAAACCCTAAACAATTGATTTACGGTTTAGGTGTTTAGGGGTGTAGGGTTAAAGCGCTTTAAGCCCACAGTCGTTTGTATGATAGGATCGGGAAGCTTTTATTCAATAGAATATTTGTGGAATTCAGCCTATGGGTGTATGGTTAGCACCAGTAACCCCTAAGATTATCGATGCCACCATGCCGAATCTGAATCGCAAAGGCAATTCACATAGGCCTATATATAGCTGATATCTAGCACAGTCTAGTGCGGCTGGGCTGGGGGTTCCTTGGACGGCTACGGATAACTTGGCCGATCGCTCTAAGTGCCATGCGCAAGCTCGCGAGGGTTCAAGGGCTTACACAGTACGTAGGGTTTCCCGACCGGCTGGTCAATATTTATATAGGGTATTATAATTATTAGGGTTTACCTTTACGATCGGGGCCTGGGTGCCAAGATGGGGCTAGTGTAGCCGAGTGGGCTGTGGATAGTAGCATAGATTATATGTCGGGGTAAACTAATTAAAACTAACATATACCCTCGATTGCTTTAAAAATTAATATATAACCCTAAACCCGGACCCTAAAACGCCAACTGGTAGAGTACTATGAGGAATCGCGTTTAGGCAACTCGCGCAATGCAGCACACATGATTGATCCGCCCCAGTGGAAAGCTAGGGTACTAGACAAACCACGTCCTCGTAGTCAGATTGCGCAATCGTACAGGATGTCATAGGGGTGTGATAGTAGCCCGCGGTCACTGCTAATGCCGGGCCAAGGTCTAGTAGACCTAAACAGGCTGTTGGCTGTTGGGCTTTTGTGTTGCTCTGCTCCGGGACTTCGGACTGGGTCCTGCTACCTCTACGTTTGCTTCTATAGTAGAAGCCAGAAAGTTGGAACATGGCTTTTGTAGGATTCGTGCTAGGATCCCTTATACTTTACATTAAAGCTATGAGGATAATGATGTTCCAACTTTCTGGCTTCTACTATACTTTAACTTAACCAAAAAGTGTACCAACGACGGGGAGCGTATTCAAACAGCACCCTGCGGTTTGTGTTGTCCTTTGCCAACGTTGGCTCAGGTAGTTCGGTGCGGCCATTAGATATCCGTCTGTCTAGATCTCGTTGATTGCTAGCTGAAAGTCGGAGCTCCGGTTGCGTCGACTAGGAAGGCTATTCCAAGACTTGTGAGATTTTAGCTAGTGTGGTGTCGACTTGAATTTTCGCTTTCATGTCGGGCAGGTTTGGAATTTCGGGCACTTTATGGCTTCCAGGCTTGGATGGATGAAGAGGAGAGGGTGTGAGAAGATACTACGGGTTCCGGGTTTGGGCTTCGAGTCACACCTACACCTTAATCCAGGTTTTCAGGCCAATAAATGTAATTGTGGATCCTGCATCGGATACTGCGGCGCTGTAAAGTGTTGGGCACAGGCCTGGTTAGGATCTGGGGTATATGTGGGATATCGGGGGTTAGAAAACCCATTATGTATAAACCGGAGCATCAGAAGATCCTCTTAAGAACCCCACCTGCTAAATATCTACACGAAACCGGACTCACCGCTTGCACCGGTCGGAAATTACTTCCCCTAGAAGCCCGAAGCCGAAACCTAAAACCCATCACCCCTCATTCTAAAGCGCTCCTTACAGCCAACGTACAGCTTCTTTCGAAATCGGGCGAAAAGAACTTGACATGGTTAGTATGAACGATGATATCCGAAACCAAACTTAATCCTCAAGACAGGACCATTTAGGTAATTTAGGTCCAAGGTCCCCAGAATCGATACCTATAGTCTCCATTGGAGTTCCTTTTTTTTATGCTTCTGATCATACATATATATATATATATATATATATATTAATTAACCAAAAAAGGAACCACAATGGAGACTATAGGTATAATTCTCAATCCCCAAAAAGCGCCCGTCAGCAAATTAGTGCACAACCCATAATCCATAATGATGGTCGAAGTGCCCAACGACTAACCTTGCCCTGCCCGGCCCATACCCACACATGTCACACATGTGTAGACCCATCGGAGCTACGGTAGCAACAGCCTTAGGGTAGTTTGGGTTTAAGCCTTAAGGTACCAGAAAACTGATATATCAATTATTAGAATCGAAAGTCGCTATAACCCAGGTCGATGCCAGCGTGAGAGCACCGGGTCAGCAGAAATCACACACCGATCCTTGCACTAAGCTGGTCAACCCTACACCTAGAACCCCAATCCACACCTATACCGAGTACAGCTGTTTCTGTTAAGGATTTAGGGGCGACTAATTGCGACCAAATGACTACCTTGGTATGTCCTGACATCTCATCATAAGTGCGGGTGACGATCTGTAGGCCATCCAGCTTTTGCTGTTTCAAGTAGTTCTGCACGATCTTCGATAGATCAGTGCCCAAAGATCCCAGATGAGGCAGAGTGCCCCAAAGCCTTAATTGTCATCATCAACTCGAGGTCAACTGTCATACATAGCCTAGCTGACGGAATACGAAGCATGTGCTAAATTGCAGCCAGTGTACAAGGTGGGCTTTTTACTTCGACTTCCATACCGGGCCATCGGGAATTGCACACAAGTAGCCCTCATTTTAAGGAGAAGTCGCCGGACCGGAGAATACTCGTACATGACACTACCCAGCGGCTGCTCGACCACCACGAAGTGCCCCAGCATGAAAGCGATCCGCAACCTGAGTGGAGAATGGCACAACATACCAACTAAGTATAAGTAATCTGTCACGGTATCTTGAATTAAGACAAAGTTGCACATATACCATCCTCCGTACAAATACATTCGCACGTCTCACCTTCTTGAAGCGCTGGGCGAAACCTGCCGGGCGGCCTTTGCGGCGTCCAGTGGAGTGTTGTGACCTGGAGCCAGGCGCTCGGGTATTAGCATATATAAAGTAGCATATTCCCGAAGCACACACAATCGTTTCCGATAAGGTCCCTACACCCAGACCCAGGAACTGCATGGAGGAGCGAACCACACCAGAGAATTTGGCCGTAGGTTTCGAATCTGAGATCATCAGCTTAAAGCACTGCATGTAAATACAGACCACAATAATGCGAATTCAAGAAGCCGCAGTCAGGACTGCCATGAAGCCGATCGTTCGCATAAAATCGTGATTGCCACTATACCGAGCCTTACGTACAGCTCCACAGGTCTCATAAATATTATTATTAAACTAGACACATGTAACCACGATGCATCAAAAGGCTTCCCAGCAAAGCCGAAATATGTCAGAGCATCGGTCAAGGCCTTAGTCTTATTGCATCTTGTGGCAAAGCAGTTGGCCGCACAAGATAATTATCTGCGGCAGAGTAGCATGCTGGCCAGCACACATTTCGACCTGAGCTGACGAATGCAGCAAGAGGCTAATCGAGAGATGCTGGGAGATTCGAACAGTATACTTCGGCTTAGCTACGAAGTCCATCCGGCAGGAAGGCAAAGGAACTTGAAGAGCAAGCTCCAGAACAGGACGTAGGTTCGCCATACGTACGGAAAGGGCATGCCCAAACAGGCACACCACCAGCAGCAGCAGCATCATCTATATAGATTGCAGTGCCACTACACGGATCGACACATCCAAGCCCACAGCTGGACTGCAAAGTCATTAGCATCGACATCTGTGCAAGCTAGACTGCAGGCTCTGCGACACAACTCGGCGGCAAAGGTTGCAGGGCGATTCGCAGCAGAGTTTTTCTCGAGTCTGTAGCACAAGTTCCTGATGCCCCACAACTAGCACCTTTATCCAAAAGCGGACCTCTGTCCAGCGCACGACAAAATCTGAATGCATACATGTACACACTCACGGATCAGAAGGCGATGCTGCCGAGTTGTCAGAGTCATCGCTGTCCGGCGAATCGTTGTCCGATTGGTTAGCCTGCAGCGGGAAAAGATTAAGTCAGGGATTACCGGGGGTGATTTGAGGTTTAGGGGTTTAACAGTTATTGAACTAACTAATTCGACGGGGCACTTCGGGCTCGGGCTTGATGTCCTTTGGTTTGCCATTCTTGGCCTTGGCGGCCTGGATCTTTACCTGAGGAAAGAACTATGAATCCCACTTCACTAAATCCCTACACCTGACCTCAATACTAGGAAAGCCCAGGCACTGACCTTGCCTTGTACATCCCCGCTTTGGCTGCATTTTTAAGCTCTGTAGCAGCATCGCCTTGAACAAAACGTACTACCGAATCTTCGCGTTATCCGCGCTTCTCGGCCTTAACCTTGCTTGGCTCCTGAAACCCATCCGGGCCCCAGTAAAGGTAGTACACCTGGCCCTTGTTCTTGCCTTAGCTGAATCTCACCGAAATCATACGTGTTCAGCAGGTGATATATGCATGCATGACTAGTATGAATTTATGCAACATATGTTACCCGATGGCCGAATCTTCGTCTCCTTCATCCAACCGGATTCGTAAACAGCCAAGCCCTCCTTCTGCTCCTCGCGGGTCCTTAGATCGATTGTTCTTCTCAGTATCGGTTTGTATGTTTTATATACTAACTGGGGCTTTGGTTTAAACTGATCTGCTGAGTTTCTCCTTCTTGGGCTTATTCTTCTCTCTCTGGTTCTTGAGCATCTTTAGCTGCTCTTGCGGGGTCAGAACCGGCTTGGAGGCAGCTTCCAAAGCTGCATTTTGCACACGATTCACATCAAGAGCGGCCACTCCATCGATCGTGAACTTCGACGGCACCACATCAGCAGCCTGCATATAAGCAGAAATCTATATGAATGACATGTTCCGGTCTATCAACTTAAATTTATCTGGTTTCTGATAGATGTGCCTTCGGAGGCTCATCGGTCTTGATTTCCAAGCTTCGCTTCGGTCGCGGCTTCGGTTTCTCACTATCAGAACCATCCGAGCTGCTGAGCTCCACCTCCCTTGAAGCATCAACCAGCTTCTGCAGGCTGGCCGAAGAAGCGGAATCATCGTCGCTCAAGGACTGACCATCTATTGAGCCCACCTCCTCAGAATCACGGGGAACCTCGGCCGCCACCACGGCTCCATGTCCCGTCTCCTTAGAATCCCCGGGTTCCTTGGCCGGCACCATGGGTCCATGTCCCGCCTCCTTAGAATCACGGGGAACCTCGGTCGGCGCCATCGGTCCATGTCCCACACTTGTGGCTGCTGCAGCACTCTTGGCTGCAAGCTGGGTCCGCACGGTAGCCTCAGTGGATCGTGAAGCCCCGAACTTTAACTAATTTTCAATCAACCTCTAATATCATGCAAGCAAGAAACACCGTGCTTGTCTAGCCACGAATTCCATTTCAACACGTCATCAACCGGGTCGGGACCAAAAGCGAACTTCCCGTCGGGCTCACGGTACTCACAATAGAATGGGTACAGCTCATGCGACTCGATGGCTTGCAACAGGTTGGCGACTGCTGAGGGCTTCATGGCCCGAAATTTAGCCTTAAACACTTCGTCATCCTCATCGCTACCGTCGTCATCATCTTCACTACTTGCATCTTCCTCACTCGCTTGCTGCATGTCAACATCACCGGATTTCGGCTCATCCTCGGAGGGGGACTGTAGGTCCTCGCTTCCACTGCCAACCATTTCATCCGAATCCAATTCATGCTGGGGCTGAGCTGGCATAGCCTGCATCCAGTTAACTCGATCGGGCACAAGACGCACAACTACATTATCTCACCCATGCCAAGCCTCCAAGTCCATAGGCAGGGTTTCACAAGTGTCCATATCCGGGCCTCCGGCCTAAGCTGAGGTTTGCTTATGATGTTTGCCGACTGCACATTTGCAAAGCGAAGATTTATCGGCGAGGAGCGGCTTCATGCTTGCCGTGCTTCCACCGACTCTGCCGGCGGTTTGCAGCGGTTCTCTTGAACACATCACGAACCTTCTCGGCCTCAAAACAAATGAAATGAATCATGATTCTTATGAGTTCAGCAACTCGGGTGATTCAAGCAAACGTGCACCTCGTTTTGAATCCATCTGGACTGGTTCACACGCTTGTCACCTGATCGGTCCACCCAAAACGAAACACACCCATGATCGTTGAAATTGATCTACCTATTGTAATTCGTGCGAATCCAAGCATCAAAGCTTATAGCGCGATGTCAACGATGCCACAAGCATTTTGACATATTTCTCATGTGGCACCCGCCCAATCTTAGAAGCCTCATAGGCTTCTCGAAGCCACTGATTTGGCTTCCTCTGCAGCCGACCGCCACAGCAAAGGGAGCCTGCTTGCTCGATCGACGGCCTTTGTTCATTTTTCTGCATGGTTTGATTTGCTATATATCGCGAAAGGTACTGTGCAATCAAGGAACACGTGGATACGGGCATCCATCTGAAGGAAAAGCTTCTTCACACAATCCGGGCAATCTTCCAGCTCATCTGGAATCTTGTCATTTGTCGACGGCAGCGAGCATTCAGACGACATGCTTCGAAGGGACGACATCTCTTATTACAAAGATACTGAATTGAAAGAAATCCTCGCAATCCATGGGGCTCTTGGTTCGAACTTCGGACGGCGACCGGCGAGAATTTCGTTTCAAGGACGATGATGATAAACCCATAATTTCCGAAGGTCCTTACTATCCCCAACCCATCAGTTATAAACAAACGCATCGGTAATACAATACTTTTCTTTGTGCGTACACGATGACATCACTTCGACCCTCCTGGTATATATATATATATATATATATATATATATATACATATCTGTTTATGTACACACACACACATAACATACCTAACAATACTAAACCCCAATTTGTGTAGGCTAGTACTGGACCAAAATATGACTTTCTAGGACCCCACCAAAAAACTAGGTCTTTATATGAGCCTTTTCCTCTAGACCCCTGAACGGCGATGCACCCTGCTTCCAAGTTTGTCCTTCAGCATAAAGGTCGGACAACTTCGTAGCACTATACCCTCAGATCCTTTATCGTATTAAAGTCTTACGCCCCCCCCCCCCCCCCCGCTCAAAAAAGAAACATGTATGTCAATCCTTGCGGCCGTTGTGATAGGACTTTCGGGGTCCCTTCATTGTCTGAGGGAGAAACCCGGAAATGTTCTAACGGGGTGGGGGTATGTGAGGCCTTGCCGGTTAGGAGAGAGAGTGAGAGAGAGATAGAGATAGAGAAACCTGTGTTCGTATACTAATATAAGTGTGTATGTGTGTATGTACGTATGTATGTACACAGATATGGCACAGACACACAGGCGCACACCTCCTACGTGTTTGTTTCCCAGGGCCTGGGTCTGACGGTTGAAGATATAAATCCTGCGTTACCTTAAGGACCCTAAACTATGGGAATCATGGTATATTCCTTATTCTGGGTCTTGCAGGATTTATATCATCAACAGGAGGACTTGTGGCTGAAGAATTGTCCGTTAAGACTTCCCCTAAGGCTCCATGTACCCATAGAGTAGGTACTTAGGCCTCAAAGGGGTCCCTATATGGCTACTTTAAGGCCTATGTACTTACTGTATGGGTACATGGAGCCTTTGGGTTCGTGTTTAGCGACGCTTTGGGTGGTCCCTGCCCAAGCCTCTTCGGATGATACTAGCCGGATCAACACTAGTACAAGTATTACTGTCGTGCTAGTAGTAGTAGTAGTAGTAGTAGTAGTAGTAGTAGTAGTAGTAGTAGTAGTAGCCAGCGGCGTGTTTACCGTACCCGTGAAATCGGCTACTGGGGACTGGGGGGGGGGGGATAATAACGACATGGTTGACCGTAAGCAGTAACGGGGGGGGGGAGGGGGGCTAATAACGACATGGTTGACCGTAAGCAGTAACACAGTAGCGCCGGTAGCAGTAGCAGTGGTAGGATGCTTGTAACAACGTGTCTTGCTCCACATTCTTGTGCAGCATGTACAAAAAGCCAAACATGCTGTAAATACCAGTGTTTTGGGCATGACCGCCAAAGGCAATCACATGAACATTAACCTGACCATCTTCAGCATAACCATCATCTTCGCCATCTTCAACATCATCGTTAACTGCATCACCGGCCTTATGTTGATGATGACGACGATTATGAGGATGATGATAGGGATGATGACTATGAGGATGATGAAGATGATCAGGTAAACGATGATTTTGAGCATGGCGAGGATGATGGTTATGAAGATGATGATGAAGATGGTCAGGTTGATGTTCATGTCACTGCCTTTGGCGATCATGCCCAAAACGCTGGTATTTACAGCATTTTGGGCTCTTGGTACAACATGCTGCACAAGGATGTGGAGCAAGACACGTTGTCACAACACACGCGCGTAAACCTTTTCGAGCAACGCCTCCCACACAAAACGCAAAACAGCCTTGTCATTTGCGTACTTCCAAAATACACTGAAATAAGCACGCCACCACAGCGGCAGCTGCGTTTTTCAATATTTAGGGGTACGGTAAACACGGTGGCGGGTAGTAGTAGTAGTAGTAGTAGTAGTAGTAGTAGTAGTAGCAGCAGCTGCAGTCGTAGTAGTAGGGACGAGGAGCAGCAGCAGCAAGAGCAGCAGGAGTAGTAGTCGTCGTCGTAGTCGTAGTAGTAGCAGCAGCAGCAATTGTAGTACGTGTAGTAGTAGTAGTAGTTGTTGTTGTTGTTGTGGTGGTTGTTGTTGTTGCTGTAGCTTTGGAGGACCCTTTGGAGGAGTTAGAGAGAGGGGCAACAGTTTCACGCAAGATCCCTAAACGCCAAACCTTATGCCCCAAACCCTGAAACCCCAAAGCCCTAGACCCCGGAACCCTAAACCTCTAAACTCCGAGCCCCAAACCCCTAAACCCCGAGCCCCTGAACTTAAACTTGTGGGAATTAACACGAACCTTGAGCTCCTCCGGGTCGCGCAGAATAGCTTGGGTACATCCCCCACTCCGTAATAGTTGAATAATATTCATAATATAGATATTGTAGGACCTTAATAGTAGCCCTATTATCGACTCTTACTGTATGGGGGGCCGTACCTAAAGCCACTATAGTCTTGAGGGTTTACGGTGGTCGGATCGAGTGGCTCAGTCTTTGGGGTTTACCCTAAGGGTCCAGGTATCTCCTTAGGACGGTCCGGAATCTTTTAGGGAGAGTCCTTGGGTCTCTTTGGGGTCTCAGAAACCCTTCATTTTGAGGTTCCCCAGTTTGTTAGGACCCTTAGAGTAGGGTTGATTCTGTCATAAGCGCTAAAGCGGGAATTAGGATTTAGGGGTTTGGGGTTTAGAGTTTGGGGGTTTAGGGTTCAGAGGCTTCTTACGGCTTACAGGGTTTAGGGATCTTGGGTGAAGCATCATAAGCCTTAAAGTAAGACTAAAGCCCGACTCAACGGATCGTGGGACGTAGAAACGTAGAAACGAATAGCCCCAAAGTCAGGAAACTATTATACTACTGTTGATGATATAAATCCTGCATTACCCATAATAAGGAATATACCATAATTCCCAGAGTCCCAGAGTTTAGGGTCCTTAAGGTAATGCAGGATTTATATAATCAACCGTAGTAACCCTAAGGGTCCAAGGGACCCAATAATTAGGTATTCGGTTTTAGGATAGTTATGTAGGTTACTATGTTGGAGAGTATATGATAATTAGGTACTTGGACCTTTAGGGTAATAACTTCGAACGCTGCGCAAGGAACGTATATCCTTATTCACCAAGTTCCATGACGACACACGGACAGCCCTTATACACCGGATGCGATTGTCGCTGCCAGGGGCATAGCAATGACCGCATGGCGCCGGGAGCTTACACGACACACCACTCTAGAAAGTGTTCAGCGTTGGCAGGTTGTTGGGGCAGGGTTTAAGAATTCAGGGTTTAGGGTTTAGGGTAGAGTGTTTGGAGGGTGTGTAGCCGATGTTGCAGGTTTGACGTCAGCAACGTTCTGATCGCTCAAGGGATGAGGATCAGACTGACGCACAACGTGGACAAGGACTGAGCCTTCGTGAATGGCAATACGGGTGTCGTTTGCAGTGTATTTCGTCGGGACATCGTCAGCCGCTGCCCAGTCTCAGTAGCTGAGTGGATACACTTTACACTTTTTTGGGATAGTATTTCCCACTATAAGACTGAAAGTGTAATTACACTTTTTGGGGCCTATGAACTCAGCAACTAAGATAAGGCAATTACTCGGGTCTCGGATAGTAGCTATGTAGGTTGCAGTTTGGGAGAGTATATGATATTCAAGTACTTGGACCCATAGGGCAAAGCCCGCAAATTGCCGGTGATGGTGGGCTGCCACAGGACCTAGAAATTAACTAGGTTTTGGATTCAGGGAAGAGTTTAGTATTTTAATCAAATTGTATTTTGGAGGTGCATTTGACGACATTAAGAGTATTATATATGACCATAAGGAACGTAATTATGATATTCAGGCACTCGGACCCGTAGGGTAAGCCCGGGTGGTATCCGGTATGAGGCTGCGATTGCAGCTTATTTTTGGGCATCGCGGACAGCATCAACCCCAGCAGAACCTGCCCACTTGGACGACGAAACTACTGATCCTTTCTTTCATGGGAACCTATGTTCCTGAGTAGTACCCTTTTTTGCCCTTTCTATTTTGGGGTCTCCTTATTAAAACAGAATAGTAGGAACAGGGTACCTTTATTATAAAGTTGCTACTGAGGAACCTAGTTGTTGAGATGCTGGTAACAATCGCCCAATGTCATATAACTATATCTTGATCCTACATTCGCTTGTACAGGAAGTCTTTGAGGCTTAACTTAGCCTCATGGCATCATCATCTCCATATAACTATGTTAGGCCTCTGGGTTTGCGGTACTGTATGTGCGAATAGGCTCCGGCAGTCGACCTTGATCTCGAGCAAGGTTTGGCATTTTGTCGTAGCCTTGCTTTTACCCTTACATGTGGGTTTAATTCTGTTGATGGACAAAATCCTGCACTACCCCTTATAAGGAATATACCATAGTTCCGATAGTTTAGGGTCCTTAAGGTCATGCAGGATTTTGTCCATCAACAGTTCCTCTCCACAACAAGGCTTGAGCTTGCAGCAAGTCGCGGTGAAGCCGTGAAGACCGCGCTCAGGACACATGGCTGAGGGTGTAGGCTCCGAGGGTTGCAAGGTTGGAGTTTGGGTTCGGGGTTTAGGGGGTTTCAAGTTTTCGTTTGGAGGCTTTAGGGCTTTTGGGATTTGTTTTGTCGGTGGTTTTGGAGGCAAAACTCTAAACCCTAGACCGTGATTTTGGGGTCTGTCATTTTTGTGTACAGTGACCCTAAGCCTCAATCCCGGGGTCCCAGACTTGTGGCGGCTTCCGGCGGCTTCTAGTGCATTTTGTTAAAGTGTAGTCTAGTACAGCATTGCAGATCACCGTGTAGTATAGTTTCGTGTAGTCTAGCATAGTATAGTATGGTACAGTTCTACTCATAGTGTACTTCTAAGCTGGATCTGTTCGTTGGCGATGCTGGATACTGCAGGAATTCATGCTCTTTCTAGCAGAAGGTGTCTGGGATTTAGCAGCATTGACATCGTCTTAGGGTTGAACGGTTGGGTCCTTAGATCAAGTTCAGTTGGTGGTTGCAGTTTAGGTTGGACCGCAGCCAGTAGTAGTGGTTGGTGAGACGGTGGGCATCGAACGTACGGTGAAAGGGGTACCCTACCCTGCTCCCCAAACCCTGTCTTGTTGCATTTGGGCGAGGTCGCGCCCACAGTGTAGGGGTTTCGTCGATAAACTTTAGTGTCTCAGATGCGCCGAGTGACGTTGCGCCGGGCGAGACCTGTATGCGGGGCCAGCATTACGACGATGCCAAGTCTCACAGACGAATAGTCCCGATTGTGTTCAGTTTGGTTCGTGATCTCCTTGGTCAGAGCACTCGTGAAGGATAATTAGCGTTTGGTCAGCAGATATGCTCGTGGCTGTCGCCATTCCCAGAGGGTCCGAATTAGGTCCCCCACAAACCATCCTTATTATGGTTTTGGGAACCTGACTCCATAATGGTAGTGTACCAGGACCCCGCAATGGCCTTCTCATAGAGCCCTTACGGTCCTTAATAGTGGGTATTTGGTGCATAGTAGTTGGGAACCCTAAACCCTAGAGCCAAAACCCTAAACCCTAAGCCAAAACCCTAAACCTTAAACCACAAAACCAAAACCCTGAACCCTAAATCCTTTAATGGAGCCCTTATGGTTTAGGGTTTAGTTGAGGGTTTAGGGCCCCTCTGGGATCCTCGTTCGGCTTTAGGCTTTAGCTTCACGGTTTAGGGTTCAGGGTTGGCTGTGGATTTGGGGTTCAGGCTCTAGGGCTTATAGGGTCAGAGCCCAGGATTTGAAAATTTCGGCTGCAGGATGAATCATGATATTTAGGCTTAGGGACTTAATTGACGCCCTTATTCGTTGAAGCAATGTTCCTTAAGCCTTAAGTTGCGCGAGGTTCTCTAACCACTCCTGGTCCTAGCCCGAAGCCCCAGAACCCCAAGTCGAAATCCACCCTTCCACCTTCGTGCTTGCAGGAAGTTCGGTTGCAAGAACAAGCTGCTGGTGCCGATCCCTCAGATGTCTCGTATCGACCTATAACTATGTTTGAACCATGCTCTATCCCTCGCAAAGAACCTATTCTTCACAGTAATTACATATGAAAGCACCTGCCCCTCGACGTAGTAAAGGTGGGGGGGGGGCGGGGGGGGGGTGAAGTAATGTAGGAACCTGATTAAGAAACCCTGGTCCTAAAACCCCAAAATAGTAGGATTCATAGAAGGAACCCGAATAAAGGCCCAAGGTTTCTTAATCAGGTTCATACATTAGGTCTGACTCTATATACATTACATATGACCCTAATCTATCGTCGAAACAAATACGACTACATGGAGTTTCCGAAAATTAGGCCTTAGCATTACCTTATGTGGAGGTCCTTATAATAAGGATCCTACTATTTAGGGTACCATATTAGGGTCCGCTATTTTCGGGTTAATCTTCCATCTAAGTACACATGGGTTTGCCTGAGTTACAACCGTATATATTAAGTCAAGTAGGGTTCGAATCGAAACCTTCAAACCTTGAACCCAAGGCCACGGCAGTTGAAAAAACAAAACTAGGGGTGCGGACGGTTCGGAATCGAAACCATGGAGCTCTCTTCGTTCGACTGAATCCTTGGCTTAAGGGCCCCAGCAGTTGTACGACCTTGGGGGTTAGCGGTCAAAACATTGTAGCGGCCCGAATAGCTATGCAGTCATTATTCCTTGGGGTTCCTTGTTGCATCTCCGCTATCATATTTCTCGCAACCGTAGAAAAAATGGGACTTCAAAACCTTACCCCTCTTGTGTACTTATTCAGGCCCCCATGTCAGGTTTTCGGGTTGAGTGATGGCCTTCCCCCGACCCATTAAACCCTAGGCCCCCAAACCCCGAAATCTCTAGACCCATGCCCCTAAATCCCTAAGCTCCCGAACCTCTAACCCCTTAAACGCGGAACAGTACGCGATCCTTTCTTGAGGAAGTCATGGGGCAACGCGGATGTGAAGAAGCCTGCCGTGAGGACATGCGCCGAGTCTTCAGGGTTTAGGGTTTGCCGGATAAGTTACGCCAAGGGGTCCAACGGACCTCATAATTAGGGCTTTGAGCTTCCCGGAACGGTTCAAGAAGGGACTTATTGGTTTTGGGAGGGTATAAGGGGTTCTAAGGGTCCAGCAGCTTGGGTATCTGAATATGTGGATTTGGAACAGCAGTTTTGTGGGTCGGTTGGTGTTTGGGAGACTATATGGTTAGTGCGTAGTTACTAGTGTAGTTGAAACGGTAAATGTGTCACGGCCGTCACCGTGGACTTAGGGCCTAAATTTGCCTAAACCCTGAACCCCTAAACCCTAAACCCTGAAGCCCGCGTCCCAGAGCCCGAATACAAATCTCTAACCTCTAATGTACGGGTCGAAGGATTACCTGTGTTACTCCCCACAATTTCTCACTACAGTAAGCAAAGTAGCACGCGACCTCAGCAGTTGCTTAGCTTTGGTTAGTAGGGAATGGAGGAATGGGGTACCATCATAACTACTATTACTACGATTCTTCCATTCCCTACTAACCACAGGTAGGGTTGTTCTCAGTTTCGAAGCCGGTTGATCCTTGTCATGAGGATCCTGTTTCTTCGGGTCCAAGCCAGGATTGCCTGAGTCAACTTAGGGACCTAGTCGAGGGTTGAGTGCCTGGGACAGCTTGAGGATGAATGGTCTTGTTCAGGGTTCGGGCCAAATTTTGCAGCGAAGCGCGAATTATGGGTTCAGGGTTTACGGCGTCCTGACTCAGGCTTCTTCGATGTGATAGTTATCCTACCCGTGTCGGCTTTAAATTCTGAACTCTAAACCCCAGGCTCCAAAACCTCAACCCTAACCCATCCACTCTCTCCATTCCCAAATCCCCAGACTGGTTGTAGCATCCCCCCCACCCTCAGGGTCCATGTACCCAAATAGCAGATCGCAGATACTCAGGCCTCAACGTACTCTAAACCCTTATGTACCCTTTTAGAACCCTTAGCTGAGCCCTTATTGGAACCCCTATTTGGGTACATGGACCCTTGGGGCCAGCGACCCTCAGCGTTTAGATTCCTCAGCAGCGCCTCTGTGCGTTTGTTTATGTCCGGATCTCCATGCACAAACTGTCCCAGATGGTCCATCTACACTAGTCTTATGGAATTAGATCCCAAGAGACCATCCTCATTTTGGGTTTTGGGAACCTAACTCCATAATGGTAGTGTATATGGACCCTCTGGGTGTTCCGTCGGAAGACAGGTACCGATACATACTGTTAATCAAGCGGGGGATCCTAGGAAACTTAGGACGCTCAAACCCAAGATAGACGAATGGATACACTTTACACTTTTTGGGATAGTATTACCCACTATAAAACTGAAAGTGTACACTTTTTGGGGTTTATGAACTTAGCAACTAAGAACTTAAGATAGATGAATGAGGTCGAGACTGAGAGGGCCCGGGTACTGGCAAGTCAGATACCGTCGGCCAACCCCTAAACGATAAACTTTGGCCCTAAACCCTGAGCCCTAAACCCTAAACCTACCTAAACCCTAAAACCCTTAACCTAAATCCGAATCCGTAAACCCTAAAACTCCTACCCTAAAACCCTAAACCCTAAACCCTAAAAGCCCTGAACTCATGCTCGGTGGGCAGCAGGATCACGGCACAGGGCCAGCTTTGCATTAGCGATCATATGGCCCAGGGCCCGCAGAAATGAGTACCTTTGCCGCAGAAATACTTCTAAATGTTATAACACCATTTTAGAGTTTAGGGTTGTTGAGGGTTTAGGGTTGTTTACGGTTTAGGGGCTAGATGCTATAGTAGCAGGTTTTTGTGAATCAACCATAATTTATCAGGAGTAGTATTGGAAACTCAGTCTCTTCAAACCCGCCGGAATGGTCTCCGACCGAAGACAACAACCGAAGACCTTAATCCTGGTGCGCGGGGTCTTCTGTGTCGCAAACCCTAAACCCTCAGCCCTAAACCGTGCCCTCCATGAGGAATATGACTTTGTAATCATCCGAGCGTACCTAGTCATCTCATTCTCTCCCAAACTAAACCCTAAATCCTAAACCATACATAAACCTTGAACCATAAACCCAATGGCAGTGCCTAATTTCTCCGTCCTTTGGGCGGTAATAACTCAACAACAACTCGTAATTAGCGGAAGCTCAAAGCCCCTAACTGCTCTGTCCTTTGGAGCCCAAGTCTTAGGGGTACTTAGAAATTACTTAAGTCTTGGTTATTATAATCCCTAAGCAACAGCTAAAATTATAATTTTTGCTAGGGTTCTAAGTTCAGCATAGAAGTGTATGGTAGTCCAGACCATCAGTTCGCCTCCTACAGTTTGGGTGTCGGGTGTTGAGGGTTGAAGGTTTGGGGGCTTCGGGTTTAGGAATGAAAAGGGTGGATGGCTTAGGGTCGAAATTTTGGGTTTCCGGTTTAGGGGTTGCAGGTCTAGGGTTCAGGCGGGTTTAGGTTTGCGTTGTTCTGCTCTCCTTCTTCGTGACAGTAGCTCTGGAACTAACTGGGGCCTGAAACTTTCATCGCAAAACATCTTGTTGGGCAGGTAGCCTGTTTTGGGTTCGGATACTGTTTTGGGTTCGGATACTACAATGAAACAACGGATAACCCCAAGAAGCGTGATTCAGATTATGGTTCGGTGAAGGTTCCAGGTGACTAAACCTTGCATCTTAAACTCAGCTGTAGTCTTCAATGACTTGTGAATTCGGTCGAGAGCTTCAGAGTTAGCCGGGGCGTCTTGAGGCAGCGGTTGGGATTTAGGACCACGGTTATTGAAGTGTACGGTTGTCGCAGAAATGATGGTTGGTTTCATGGTTTAGAGCTTCCGGCTAGAGGGTCTGGGGGCTTCGTGTTTCACCTTAAACCGTTTAACCCCGAAACCCTGGACCCTGAACCCTAAACCCTCAAGGTTCGGGTGTGTTGGGACCCTGAGCAGCCCAGGACACGGACCGTGCGAAGCTAATGAATTCTCCGGGGCCTCTGCTGCGTCCGCTGGAATCTGGGTTTACTTGGAGGGTCGGGGGACTTAGTAAGTAGGTAATAAGTAGAGTTATAAGTACCCTAAAAGGGACCCTAATTAGTACGTCCCCCGACCCTCCAAGTAGGGTTTAGGGTTTGGTGTTAGGGCAGCTTAGGGTGGCAGGCATCTTAAGCACCAAACCCTCATCGGAAGGATCCCTCGATAGTTTCATTAAGGCATATATGGCTTCCGTAAAGGGCTTCCCTTTAGGCTCCAACGGTTGATGAGATAAATCCTGCATGACCCATTGTAGGGAATATACCTTACATCCCATAGTTTAGAGTCCTTAAGGTAATGCAGGGTTTTTATCATCAACAGAAGTATCCTTGCAGCAGGATTTGCAATCCTGGGTTCAGTCTTCGGGAGCGAAAGCCTCCCCGATGTGGATAATTAATGTGGGAGTTTCCGAAAATTAGGGGTACCTTCTTTTGGGGTCCTTATAATAGGGATCCTACGATTTAGTGTACAAATTAGGGTCCCCTATTCTCGGAAACTCCCATGTAGAGGCCTTAAGAATCAGAATAAGAGGTTCCTTTAAAGGGGTCTATAAGGGCTACTATAAGGATTTAGTGTAGAGGCCTTAAGAATCAGAATAAGGTTCCTTTAAAGGGGACTATAAGGGCTGCTACAAGGGCTATTATGAGGATTTAGTGTAGAGGCCTTAACAAGCAGAATAAGGTTCCTCTAAAGGGGTCTATAAGGGCTGCTACAAGGGCTATTATGAGGATTTAGTGTAGAGGCCTTAACAAGCAGAATAAGGTTCCTCTAAAGGGGTCTATAAGGGCTGCTACAAGGGCTATTATGAGGATTTAGTGTAGAGGCCTTAACAAGCAGAATAAGGTTCCTCTAAAGGGGTCTATAAGGGCTGCTACAAGGGCTATTATGAGGATTTAGTGTAGAGGCCTTAACAAGCAGAATAAGGTTCCTCTAAAGGGGTCTATAAGGGCTGCTACAAGGGCTATTATGAGGATTTAGTGTAGAGGCCTTAACAAGCAGAAGAAGGTTCCTCTAAAGGGGGCTGCTACAAGAGGCTATTATGAGGATTTAGTGTAGAGGCCTTAACAAGCAGAATAAGGTTCCTCTAAAGGGGTCTATAAGGGCTGCTACAAGGGCTATTATGAGGATTTAGTGTAGAGGCCTTAACAAGCAGAATAAGGTTCCTCTAAAGGGGTCTATAAGGGCTGCTACAAGGGCTATTATGAGGATTTAGTGTAGAGGCCTTAACAAGCAGAATAAGGTTCCTCTAAAGGGGTCTAAGGGCTGCTACAAGGGCTATTATGAGGATTTAGTGTAGAGGCCTTAACAAGCAGAATAAGGTTCCTCTAAAGGGGTCTATAAGGGCTGCTACAAGGGCTATTATGAGGATTTAGTGTAGAGGCCTTAACAAGCAGAATAAGGTTCCTCTAAAGGGGTCTAAGGGCTGCTACAAGGGCTATTATGAGGATTTAGTGTAGAGGCCTTAACAAGCAGAATAAGGTTCCTCTAAAGGGGTCTATAAGGGCTGCTACAAGGGCTATTATGAGGATTTAGTGTAGAGGCCTTAACAAGCAGAATAAGGCTCCTCTAAAGGGGTCTAAAAGGGCTGCTACAAGGGCTATTATGAGGATTTAGTGTAGAGGCCTTAAGAAGCAGAATAAGGTTCCTTTAAAGGGGTCTGTAAGGGCTGCTACAAGGGCTATTATGAGGA
Source organism: Symbiodinium sp. CCMP2592 (assembly GCA_905221615.1). Classification (NCBI taxonomy): domain Eukaryota; class Dinophyceae; order Suessiales; family Symbiodiniaceae; genus Symbiodinium; species Symbiodinium sp. CCMP2592. Next base: position 79,576 of record CAJNDT010002624.1, on the reverse strand, counting down.
TTTAGTGTAGAGGCCTTAACAAGCAGAATAAGGCTCCTCTAAAGGGGTCTAAAAGGGCTGCTACAAGGGCTATTATGAGGATTTAGTGTAGAGGCCTTAAGAAGCAGAATAAGGTTCCTCTAAAGGGGTCTATAAGGGCTGCTACAAGGGCTATTATGAGGATTTAGTGTAGAGGCCTTAATAATCAGAGCAGGGTTTGGGGGGCTCCTTCTTGTAACTATAGCACAAGATAACCCCAAGCCTCATTCTATTCATTAAAGGCCTCTACAGTACCTAGACCCTCAAAGTTTATGGGGAGTTTAAGGGTTTTCGCTTTGATCCATGTCTTGGCAAAAGCCTACGAGGGCGGCGCACCCCTTCGTGTCATGGCTTTGCAAAGGAGTTCTAAGTATTAACGTACTGCCGCAGAGGTTTCCGGTTTCGGAGTTAGTGTTGTTTGTTTCTGTGCTGTCGGTGACCTCCATCTACATACCCTTGGCAGTCTGGGTGGATTCAGCGTTAAGAAGGGTCGTCTACATTGCTCAGGCATTCAGATGGTGGAGCTTCAAGATACTCATGGCTAGTCCTCTAAATTTGGGTACCCTGTTTCAGATCTGCGAGATAGCACGGCACCCTTAGACCCCACCCCTCAAAACTCCCAAACCCCCGAACGCCCTAAACTCCTGCACCCTAAACCTGAGCTCCTAAACTCCTAAATCCCTAAACCCTAAACCCTAAACCCTAAACCCTAAACCCTAAACCCTAAACCCTAAATCCCTAAACCCGAAACCCTTTCGGGTTTAGGGTTGTTCGGTTTTCGTCGAGCTGCTGGCCGCTAGAGAGACCTCCGGAGTCCTATGATGCCCTCATGACCGGAGGAAGAACGCCTTGAACAGGGTTTAGTGCTTAGGATTTAGGGTTTCGGGGTGTAGGTTTTAGGGTAGCATCTACTATAAAGAAGGCATTCTGAAGGGTTCATCAATGGCGCTTCAGGGTGTCTTGAAGGGCGTTCACAGGGTGTGCTCAAGGATTCTTAAAGGATTTCAGTGGTTATTAGGGGGTCGAAAGAGTTAGTAGTAGAACCCCCTGCATTTCCCAGATAGTAAGAGTATGAGATGCACCGAATCGTCCCACATTACAGTTCCCGGTCTTTTCTGTTTAGGGGTTTGAGTTTCGCAGCAGATCGCGAATAGGTCCGGCTTCGAACAGCCCGCTCACACTATGGGGCTCTCATGATAGGAATATGGGGGGGGGGGGGGGGCGTCCGAGCAAAACCTATTGTAGGAGCCTAAACTTACCAATGCTCTTTTTGGGCGCTCCTTATCATGAATATGGTATAGCATACCCACCCAAACCGTACTGTAAGTATTAAGTGGCCATATTACCCTTTGTTACAACGTAGTCTGTGCATTTTCTGGCTTCTTTGTCGAACCTTTGAGCAACAGTGGCCCAACTGGAGATGCGCACGATTTTATTGAGGGGCCTGAATCATTGGAACAGGGTTGTTGTGGCAATACCGTACTAGAATGGTAATGGGGAGCCCCCTAGAAACGACTATGTAGGTACTTCTTTAGGCACCTATATAGTACATGCATCTATTGCTCCTTGCGTTAGGGGTTGGATTGCGTTGGGTTAGGGTTCACGGCTAGGCATTGAAGCATCCGATGGCAAGGGCATGTATAAGGCTGACTATGATATACAAATAGTAGTAGAGTCGGTAAAAAAGCTGTTTTGGGGTGCTACAATGCTTACAGTATACATAAACTCATGTTAATGCTCCCTACAGTTAACCTTTCGTTGCACAGAAAATGGGAATATTAAGTGATATGGTTAGAGATTATGAACGAAATAATGCGATTTTATTGGATAACAGTGATGCACAGAATACTGGACAACTAGGTCTGTTTGTGATGGTTGAAACAAGATCCTATCGGAGCCTGGAAGATGCATGGATGTGTTGGTATAATATACCTGGACCCTGAAGAACCTAGCCTTTCCAGGACTTATGTAAGGAAATCATCTTAAGGAACCCTAAAACGGCAGGTTCTTCAGGGTCCGGGTAAGGTTGATAAGGGTTTAGGGTAGCGGGTTGCCCTAAGCCCCTAACTTAAACCTTTTGTAGTGCTTCCTGTTGATGATATAAATCCTGCATTACCCATAATAAGGAATATACCATAGTTCTTATAGTTCAGGGACCTTAAGGTAATGCAGGATTTATGTCATCAACCGTAAGTACAAGCAGAGGTCGGAAGTCGGATTTTTCTGAACTAGAAAACTTTATAGCTCTGCTCTAGGTAGGCCTTTGGGACATTTTGTATTTTCCCTTATTGGGCTTCATAGGACCCTATCTTACGAATATTTTTCAGAGGCTTCAAAGGGCCAACCTAGTGCTGACAAATTTCGCTACACTTGCTTGGCTTAGCCCCTTAATCTTCGAAGCCCCAACCTCCAAATCCCCAACCCTGCGCCTTTACCGTCTTCCCCTGGCAACGACATTAGTTCTGCGGGCATCGTAGCTCCCTATGCTGTCGTTGCATGCGAAGCTTGCCAGCGCAGCCGAATCGATCTGGGAGTTTCCAGAACGAAGTTGCTATCCAATACTAGGACCTAGAGTAGGCCCTTATTCCCTTTTTGTAGGGTTCAGGTTCCCTTATAAGCCCCTTTAAACCAAAAAGGGCACCCTTTTTATTCCTAGGTTACTCTTGGGTTTAGAGTATGTGGAGCCTGGACAGTTGGGGGTAGGGCTTTGGGCGTGGGTGTCGATACTAAGTACATGTAATCCTGAACCCTAGAATACAGCTGGGGCTTTCGATTAGGCCGGACCGGGTGTTCGAGAGGATCTGAAGTTTTTGGGGTTAGGGTGTAAGATTTTGGGGTATAGGGTTTACGGTTCAGGTTTAGGGGGTAGCTGGTTCGGGCACACAGAAGCTTCCTGGCACCCAAAACCAAGAAAATTTGTTGTTTGGAGCGAGGGAATGCAGCATCTAACCTCAACCGCACTTCTTGTCCCGGCCTCCAGTTGCTGAATCTTATAGTGGATCCAAATTCTAAAACCCCGTAATCAAGGGACATTCCATAGTTCTTTTAGGCAAAAGATCAGTCGAGAGTTAAGGTAGTTTCATCACGTACGGGCTGCTGGAAACTCCTGTCTGCACCGAAGGTGCACTTAGATCCTTAGTTATCCGCAGCTCTCGTGTGCCTGCGAGTGGCGAAGAAACTCTGCAAGTTGCTCTTGGTTACTTTACTGCTCTTAGGAGCTACGATTCGCTTTATTATAGTTTAACTGAAGCGGGATTAACAAGACTATTCCTGTTACTCTGGTGCTAAGGGCGGCGATTCATCTGCGGTTTTTGAACCTTTAACATGCCCCTAAGGGTCCAAGTACCCAAATAGTAGGGTTTCAAGGTCCAAAAACCATTCAGAGTATGGATTTTTGGGGACCTAAAACCCTACTATTTGGGTACTTGGACCCTCTGGGTGCCATACACTGAACCCGAAGGGCTCAGCCCGGGGGGCCTGAGTTTACAAAAGCTAATGCTTTTCCTCAAAGACCAAATGACCCTTAAAAGTCAGGGCCTTATACCCAAATATTGTGGAATATGAACCGTAAACCCTTTCATGGACACTTTTTGGGATAGTATTACCCACTATAAAACTGAAAGTGTACACTTTTGGGGGGGCTTATGAACTCAGCAACTTTGCTAATTTCGAAAAAGAAACGATCCCCAAACCCTACCAACCTCAAGTCTCCAGTCTCAGGGTCCTAACACATTAGGGTAGTCTCAAGATGCAGGGTTGCTGAGACCCCACAGAGATGCAAGGACTCTTCCTAGGACATTCCGGACCTTCCTAGGGAGATACCCGGACCCTTAGGGTCTACCCTAAGGGTTCCACTCTGTCATCGGCACGGCATAAACGTTTCTGCGAAGTACCTACTACATGTCTGCGGGACTATCTAGCTGAGAGGTCTTTCTTTCATTTTCTATACCTATCCGTTACTGGGTCTGCTTGTCTAGCAGTCCATAAAGCCATCTGAAAATGCTTTTCTAACCTCCAAATCCCCTAAACAACCCTGTTAGCCAAGTCATGTCGATGGTTTTCGCCATTTACACAGATGTACCGGAAGGCTCTGCAAGAGCGTCTGTTGAGCTCCAAACGAGCACACATGCACAGAGAAAGAGGGAGAGAGAGTGAGGGTGAGTTTTTTGGGATCGGGGTTGGCCGTGGAGGGTTTGGGGTTTGTGTGTGAGTTTCTCTCGCTGGTTTCTGGATCTGGCCGTTGCGCTGTCTACTTGTCGACATAGCTTTGAGTCCAGAGTTCTGAAGAAGGGGCGGGTTAAGAAACGCCATCATCTGCCGCTGGCTTTGTAGTGTCTCTGAACTTCAGCGTTCAGTGCTTGAGGGCTGCTGTAGGACATGGAAGTTCATAGAGAAGCTTGCGCAAAACCCAGCTTTAGCCCGCAAGGCCCAAACTGTCATTGAACCCGTCAACCTTAGACGGACCTAGTCAGAACTACACGTTGGGTTTTGGCATCGGACCGGGGCTAGCTTCAATCTTCAGCAACTAGGTCTTGCTGTCTGCATACTCGTTCGATCGCGGGGGAGAAAAGCATGTAGTTCAAACCCCATGCTTATGCTGCTGAGTCATCGAACCTTGTAAATGTGTATGGCTTGCAGGTTCAACCGTCCCGAGAGTCCAAGATACGGTTGATGATACAAATCCTGCATTACCCATAATAAGGAATATACCATAATTCCCATAGTTTAGGGTCATTATGGTAATGCAGGATTTGTATCATCAACCGTATCTCCTCTTGCGGTCTGGAAACTCCTAGGGGGGAAACACTGGCAGGTTCTTGGTTCTCACGCTTCGGCATCCGAGAAGTTTAAAAGGAGAGACCAGAGTGCCTGTGGTATATCGTATCTGCCATAAACCCTCAACCCCTAAAGCCCCAAACCCTAAACCCCAAACTGCCACAAACCCTGACACACACCCTAAATCTCTAAACCCCTAAACCTCTAGATGAAACTATGGTCCCTTTCTGGGTCCCTAATATAGTACGGCACCTTATTATATTTAGGGTAGCCAAAAAGGGACCCAATTTTTGACAGCTAATTACTCAGATCCCAAACCCTAAAACCCCTAAACCCCTAAACCCTAAGCCCCTAAACCCTAAACCCCAAAACCTCTAGATCCCAAGCCCTAAACCTTACCGCGTGCACCCAACGCAGGCGCCAAAGCGTAGCGATTTCTCCGACCACCTCTACCCCAACCTGCAGGACGGCCTCTCCCTAAGGGTCCAGAGGGTTTAGGGTTTAGGGTTTAGGGGTTTAGGGTTTAGGGGTTTAGGGTTAAGGGTTTAGGGGTTTAGGGTTTAGGGTTTAGGGGTTTAGGGTTTAGGGTTTAGGGTTTAGGGGTTTAGGGTTTTAGGATTTTAGGGCTTACCCTAAGGGTCCAGGTATCTCCCTAGGAGGGTCCGGAATGTCCCAGGGAGAGTCCTTGGGTCTCTTTGGGGTCCCAGAAACCCTAAATCTTGAGGTACCCCAACCTGCAGGACTGCTTTTGACAGGGTTTAGGCTTTAGGGCTGTAGACATTTTACGGTCCAAAAATTCAGGGGTTCAGAGTTTAGGGCTTTAGACATTTTAAGGTCCAAAAGGACCTGAGACTTAGGGCTTCAGGGGTTCAGGTATTTTTTCCATGACGGACTTTGTAGGCGCATAAAGGGATGTTAAGGGTCCGAAGAACCTTTAGGTTCTTGGGTTTAGGGTTCTAGTTTTGTAGGTTTCTAGCTTAGAGAGTATGTACTTGGAGCCTTAGGGAGATGGGTTTAGGGTTTAGGTTTAGGGTTAGGGTTGAAAGGGCTTTAGAAGGTCGTCATAAGGTCATTGTAAGGGTTGTGCAAGGACATTTAAAGATGTCTTGTTTTGTTTGTATTATTTGAGTTTGTCTAAAGGGTTTGACTTTGTGCCCATATTAGTTTGGGCCGCCTTGTTCAAGCTGCATAACAGGTACAGGGCATTCACCGTTCAAGGGATCGGGTTTCGGGTTCAGTAATGGTGGGATGAAGGTTTAGGGTTTCGCCTGTCAGAAGGTACGGCGTCCTCTTGAGGAGTTTCCCTTGAAGCCTTGGGCGAAGAAGGTTTTCAGACAAAGATATACCCTGACTGTTACACCCCCCCATCCCAAGCTTCTTACGGCCCGGGTTTGGCAGACACAGGCACCTTAAACCCTAAGCTCCAGACTATAAGCCTGTAATCCTGTCAACCCTAAGCCTTCAAACCCAGAGCCGTGAGAGACGAATTGACAGATTCGAGAGCGGCAAAGCCTTACAGGATCAGGGGCCTCTAGGTGAGTGTTTAACAGTGATTTTACACAATTTGTTAAAGCAGGTGCCTTCAGAGAGGTTTGAAGGGGTCCTGGAAGGGTAAAATCAGGGTTTAAGGTCTACGTTGAGGATCCGGGGACTTAGCTAGGTAGGTTGTAGGTAGAGCTGTAAGTAGGATAATTAACACATACAAGGAGGCTCTTGGGTTTAGGCATTGAGTTTAGGGCTTATCGCCCACAATGTGCGAGACGTGTAGTATACACATTGGCCTTAAAGTAGTCCCTGTGTAGGTACTTTGGGGTCCAATAGTATACACATTGGCCTTAAAGTAGTCACAAGCAGCAAACTCTAGAGCCCCCGCAGCCTTTCTGGACACTTCACAACTCAGCCCGGACTGTAAAAGCTGCAGTCCGGATGGAAATGCACCTTAAGGACGAAGTGTATCATGAAAGGGTTTAAGGTTCATTTACCATATGGGTGGTTGTCAAAATTATGGTCCCTTTTTGGGTCCTTAAAGTAAAACGGCACCTATTATTTAGGGTACCCAGAAAGGGACCCTAATTTTGACAACTACCCATGTAGGAATTCATAGTAAAAGGGTATCAGGCCCTTACTTTTGAGGGTCATTTGCTCTTTAAGGCAATTCAAGACCCAAGCAAGCCTTATGTCCCTCCGGCCTACGTACAGCCTTTGAGGAGTATTTGCAGGCAGAGCATCCGGATTGGTTGCCGTTCCCAAGGGAGGACACCGGAGCTGCATGGGTTTAGCTTGAGGCAAGGTTAATGTGGCGCGGGTGGGCGGCGGTATAGGGCAGGTTATAAAGTTGTTCGGTTTTTTGTCTTATGAGATGAACCTGCAAACTTTGATTGAGACGCTTAGGGTGCCGAAGAAGCCTCCAACGAGACCTTGAATAAGGAATATACCTTTAACCTTGCCGGGGCCCGTTATCAAAGTCAAGGTTTTGTCGTTTTGAAATTTGTCGTATGGGTTGCCTTATAGGGTTGGGTGTTGAGTTGAACATGGTTATGCGGTTTGGGTAGGGGTCTGGTAATGTTGGGGCCTAAATAATTATCTATACTATTGTGGGGTTTCCTTATTATGGTTCTAGTATAGTGGGCCCCAAAACCCTATTCTAATTATTAAGGCCCCTACAGTAACAGGTACGATCCGAAAGACACGCTTTCCAGACATCAGCTCCTCCCACTTGGCGGGATATGGGGCTCCTTTAACGGTTCCTTTAAAGGCTCCTATAAGCGTTACTATAAGGGTTATACTATATGGGTTTAGTGTTATTAGTAACTTTCTTGGCTGTAAACTCAACTTTTCAACTTTTGGGCGTTCTTATAAGGCAGTCGAATTTGAAAGTTTCAACCTTTATTCCTTTGGGTTTTGGCCCAGTGAGTAAAACGACAGGCCTTTTACTTAAAGGACCATAGGACTCAGTTAGCACAGGTGTAAGTACCTTGGCTGCGCATTGTAGCTAATGGCAAGTGTAGTTAACATATGTATAACCTTAGTTACTAAGGCCCCTGATCTTGTATGTTTTAAATCCCCAGAAATCCTTTGTAGAGCCCTTTCATGAACCCTTTAATTAAGGAACCCTAGTTACCAAGTCCAACGATCCTCGAGGTACAAGGAGTCCTTGTTATTCTTCCCACAAGTTTTGAGTTGTGCGACCTGCTTAGTAGCTCAGTAGGTAGCCTTTAACCTTTTGGGGCCTTTTGGGGTTTATAATTTTACCATAGGTGAGAAGGTCAACCTTTTCCGGCTAGGGTACTCAGCCCTTAAGAAAAAGGGATAGGTGAGAAGTGGACTGCTTGCTCTTCGAGGGCAAAGTGGGGACGCTTGCATCTCCGGTTATTCTCAGATACAGTACTCCCCGAGCCCTTAAAGTTAAACCCTGAGGCCTTATGAACTATCTAAGGCGTAGCCTGCTCCCCTAAACGGAGACCTGCTGACTGTTTCCCAAAGCAATACTCCGTAAACCCAAACTTGACGAGGGTCACCGCAGAACCTAAGGCGTGTGTTGTAACATTGTGAACAGCTATCCAGTCGTATGACCACAGACTCTGCAAAACAATCAACTTTTGGGTTTAGGGTGTAGGATTCCGTACTTTCTCCCAGGTTCATCGGGTTTTTTATTCCTTGTCAAACGGTTTCCTTCCACGAAGTTGCTGAGGTCAGTCACATCAGAGGCTTCGTCGGAGTTTGTTCTTGCTGCTGAGACTGTTGCCCTAAGGGTCCAAGTCCTTCATCATTATATATAGTCTCCCAAATAGTAACCTACATAACTCCTATCCGAAACCCGAATACCTGATTATTGGGTCCTTGGGACCCTTGCGCATGGGGTTCAGGGCTTCGGGCTTAGTTTGTCTTCGGTGGCTCACTGACTGGCGGCTTCACCCAAGCTGACGCTTGAGCACTTCAAGCCCTTAGACGCCCTAGAACCTACGGACCCCAGACCCTACTCTGCACCCTGAACCCTACACCCTACCTAAACTCTACACCCCGAAAAACCCTCACCTTGATCCCTAAACCCTCAGACACCCAACCCTTCATCGCCTAAAGCCCCTGAAACCATTTCCTCAGTAGCTGAGTGGATACACTTTACACTTCTGGGGATAATATTACCCACTATAAAACTGAAAGTGTACACTTTTTGGCGTTTATGAACTCAGCAACTTTTTAAGTTTCCGAAACCCTAAAAACCCTCCTGAAGCCCTACCACCTTAAACCGACCACAGCAGCTGAACGACTGCAGCGCCCAACATGTGCGTAGACGGCTATGCAGCCGACAGCCTCCAGGTCGCCAGATATTCCTTGGAGTGCGTTTCGGGATTTAGGGTTTAGGGTTTCAAGGCCCTGGGTTTTATATAGGGGTACTTATAGAAGTAATGTTTAATTTTATGGTTCTTATAATCCCTAAGAAACAGCTAGAATTACAATTTTGCTAGGGTTCTAAATTCAGTATAGGTTTAGGTGCTATTTGGTGTTAGTGGTCTGGTGTATAGGGCTTAAGCTTCAGAAACTCAAGGCTACCAGACTAGTTATAGGGCTTTGGTCTTAGTTAGGGTTCTTCAAGGGTCTTACAGGATACAGGAGTGCTTGTTTTTGCATTTTTGGGTGGCCTTGCTCACAGGACATCGAAAACGCTGGGTGCTGAGGCCTTATATTTGATAAGGTACTTGGGTATAGGATGACAGTTGTGCAGGCTGGAATTTCGGAGAGTAGATGATACCTGGATCCTTAGAGTCAGCGCTTGAGCAGGGATCCGAATGCTAAGGCCCTGAAAGGATGGGAGTTTCGGCTATCCACTATACTAAATGCTGCTGAAAGCCAGGATCGCCAATCCCCAAGCTGCAGAGCCACACCAGGCAGATGTTTGGCCAGGAAGTCTAGGACCCAGAGTAAGCCCTTATTCCTTTTTTTTAGGGTTCTGGTTCCCTTATTAAGCCCCTTTAAAACCAAAAAGGGCACCCTTTTTATTCCTAGGTTACTCTTGGGTCTAGAAGTACTGGAGATGCGTTGGGACTGGTCAAGCTTCACTCCCCTGCTTCCTTCGACACATGGAGTGGGCAGGGCGTCGAGACGCCCGATCTGGGGCCAGGCTTTGGCAGTGTGCGGTTTTATCCCGTCAGCAGCACGATGCAGGCGTATTGCCACAAACACGGATCAGACTGCCGGAAGACAAGAACTGTAAAGCCTGGTCGACAAGAGTACCAGGGACGGGGGTTTATACGGGGTTCTGTAGTTGTAAAGGGCTTCGGTGTTCAGAGGTCTAGACTCGGTCTAGAATTTAGGAGCTCAAAGCCACAAAGCCAACGGTTTAGGGTTTAGTTTAGGGTTTAGGGTTCAGGAATCTCAGAGTTACAATGAATGGCACCCCTAGTCGTAAGCGCGAAACCTACCCTGAAAGCCTTCCTGCAAAGGCGCGGTTCATATTATATAGGTTTAGGGTCTTGGTCTTGAGGATGACATGTACCTTATAGGGGTTTATCGTTCCGATACCCTGGTATAAGGATATCTATTGTCGCTCTTACTTTTAGGGCTCATCTGGTTCAAGGAGTACCTGGACCCTAAGGAACCTGCCTTTTTTCGGGTTCCCTAATATGATTTCTTTAATTATAAAAGTCCTTAAAAAGGTATATAGGTTGCTTGGGGATACGGTATAGATAACCAAATATTCAATATCTCCATATCTCCACCCGGAATCTTAAACTCTATGCCAGGTGTCTGGAGGTCTCCCCAGCGGCGGTATTCGGGCATCGCTGGCGAGGTAGGGTCTTTGCTTCCCATGCTGATTCTTCTCTCTTCTAACGCAATTTACCTGGCGACATGAACGATCGCTCCAGTAGCTATGTTGGCATGTGTACAGTCTGTATAGTCATCTGGTTGATGATTATGATGAAAGACGATGATGATGAGGAGGCGGAGGAGAAGGAGAAGGAGAGCAGTGATAGCAACGGTCGTGAGCATGATGATCATGAGCCTAAACAGTAGTATAGTTGCAACGCAACGACAACTAAAGTCCAAAAGTCTTGGGACTGTCGATGGGGCTGGCTTTCTGGGGGATCGCCTTGTCTTTCACGGCCTTGCGGTAGGGTTTTGCACAACTTCCATAGGTGGTTTGGGGATTTGGAGGTTGCACAGGCCATGGAGGGGCTGCCAGATGCATTGCATTAGACCTTACAATATAAAGGTTAGAGTTATGATTTAGGGATGTTCAGGGTTTAGGGTGTTATCAGGGACTCAGTAGTTATGAGGTTGGGTGAACACTCGCAGTCGGGATCGCAACGAAATTTTCTGGCTGCTTCGTTCCCATGCTAAGCGTCAAAGACTTTTGCGTTCCGCGGGAGCCTGTCTAATTAGAGTCTACCTGTGGCCCCGGACCCTACGAAGTAGTAGGTTATGATCCCTTAACTACAGGGTCCAACCCTTAAAACGGTAGGTTTTGGGATCTCCAGGTACAGCTTTACCTATAGTCTCCATTGTAGTTCCTTTTTGTGGTTTAACCACCTATATGTTAAGGACCCCATAAGGTAACCCCGAAAAGGAACTACAATGGAGGCTACAGGTAGCTTCCCGAAGGGATCAGGCGGTTTCTAGATGTGGGGTTTAGGGTTTAGGGTTTGTGGAGCTCAAGTAGTTTCTATCGAATACGATGCCTCAAAGCCTAAATCGATTCTTGGCCCTAGCGTTCCAATCTAAACGTCCCATCGCAGGATTGTGCCAGACCTTCATCTTGCTAAGATATTTGCGGTTGTTCAAGGCAAGTTGGTGTGTATTAGACCCTCGGTTGTGAGACTAACAGCCCACTAGTTATTAATGACAAGATCGCCTCCATTCATTCAATTTCCTTGGAAGTCCTGGTATTGAGCGTCCCTGAAAAGCACATCCACGGCAAGTACCCTTTTGCCGAGTTTGGCACGCCGAAGCTTCAGCGAGAAGCTTTGCAAGGCGTCTTACTCCCCAAGATTCGATTCGGGGTTTAGGATTCAGGCTTTAATTTAGCATTTTGGATTTAGAGTTTCGGATTTAGGGTTTATAGGGTCTCGGATTTAGGGTTTAGTGACATTTATGGTTTAGGGTTTCGGTTTTAGGGTTTCGGATTTAGGGGTTCGGATCTGGGGGTTCGGATCGAGGGTGTAGGTGTTCACAAAGGGGTCCTTCTAATGAGGATCCTACTAATTGGGTACTATATTAGGGTCCCCTATTTTCGGAAACTCCCCAGTTGGAAGAACTTCGCTGATTCATGGCCGAATGCCGAGGAAACCTGGCAGGATCTGTTCTTGAAATCGAGGAGGCACCTTTGTCAGGCTTTGTTTAATTTATACTCCCAAAGAGTAAGAATAACCTACAACAGTGCGGTCGTAAACCCATGGACCTGAACATTAGGTCCCAGAGGTCCCGGTTCCATAATAATAGTATATACGGAGCCTCTTCGATTCCTTCTACACAATGCGGATTCCTGGAAAGCCGTGCTCCTTGGGATCATCGTATACAGCAGCCATAATTAGTGGCATTCCTGCCAAGCCGAAAAGAGCTGGATTTGTGAAGATAGAGCTCAATGGTGTGCCTGCAACGGAAACGCAGCCCAACGAACCTCGTCAACACTCCGAAGCTTTGATCAAGAATGTTGAACACCTGTCCACCGCTTATCGTAGATACGAGCCGCACAGCCGCATTGGCCTCCGGGCCTGCAGTCGCTGGCATTGAGCGCACGCTGATGAAGGCGAGCTTTCTGGTAAAAGGATCGACACCGGATGCGCGTGCAGCCAAGATGTACGGCAAGTACTGCAAGTCAAGATCACTGGATCCATTGGGCAAGGTCGTTGCGCTCCCGTTTGATGGGTTAGGATGGGATGGCTCATTACATGATAGATACTTAAAGGATCATGGGACTTCGTAACTGGGGTTATTACTATTATAAGGTAACTATACTTATAACTACTTAGAATCCCAATTAAGGTACTTATAACCTTACTTACTAAGTCCCATGATCCTCCAAGTAGAGTTCTGGCCGAGCAGGGAGCGCCGGCCACGCAAGCTCTCTCAGATGATGAGATCTTCAAATCCTATAGAGTTTAGGGTTTAGGGTTTAGGGTAGTTTAGGGGTTTAGGGTTTAGGGTTTGATTTCGTGGGCGTGGAAAACGATCAAAGTCCGTCATGTTGCTTCACCAACTAAAGCGGTTATCAGAGCAAAGAGACGTAGTGGTGACACTCATACTGCCATTGGGAATGGACTTGTCAATGTTCCGGTGCAACTGGTTGCGGCAAGTGTGGCATTTCATGGGTTTAGGGTTTAGGGGGAAAAGGGTTTAGGGGTTTAGGGGTTTAGGGTTTGGGGTTTGGGGGTTGGGTTGGGGGTTTCATTCAAGCTGACATAGGGTGATTGGAACATTAGGCGAAGGGGTCCCCAGGTACACTCCATAAACAGCTCCTAAACCCCCTCAACATCTTCGAACCCGAAAGCCTAGAACACCTTGTTATAGACCCTTTGTAACTGTTATTAGCTCGTTGCATTTTGTAAATCCCGCAGCAGCTGCACAGGCGACCAGGATGCTTTAACCTCCGCCGGACGGCCACATTGGCGGCTCGCCAAGCAAGCATCGGAAGATTTGAATTCTTACCCCTAGAGTCCTGCGCTTTAAGTTTTGGAGCTTTGACTGTTCTTGATGGGTTTCAACGGGTTCTTTATACGGATTTAGCGTTCAAGGCGTTGGGGATTTCGGGTGTAGGGCTCAAACTTATGCGAAGGTTCCCGAGTATCTCTTTGTTAGTGTCAGTGCCTGGAGTCTCCTCCGTCAAATCCTTGTGTCTCCTTTTACGAGTTGTGTAGTGCAGAGGGGTTTAGGGTTCCCCCTGCCCCAAGTATCCGTCCGCCGGCTTGAGTCCTTCACAGTGGCTGTCTAAGCCATAATAGAGGGTATATAGTTGGGCGGTCTTGGCGGTGATTAGAGTGTTCCTCAAAGACCAAAGGACCCTTCAAAGTAAGGGCCTGAAACCCGTATACTATGAATTCCTATGTGGTATATGAACCTCAAACCCTTCTGTGGTACTTTCCGTCCTTAAGGATGGGTTGGGGAGCAAGGAGGGTAAGGATCTACTAGCTCATTCGGTTTAGAGCCGTTGGCTGAAACGCCAAACCGAAACCCCAATCCCAAAATCCCAAAACAAGTGACAGAATGCTGATCCAAAGCATATCCCTACAACAGTTGGCTGCCGCCTTCCTCTTCCGTCAAAACCCACCACTACCCTCTGCTCTTTGCTCTTGAGCTGAACTCCAAGCCAAAGAATCAGGTCCACAAGTTTTCAGGGTTGGACCCTTGGACTTATTGGCTGTCAACTCAACTTTTCAACTTTTGTGGTTCTTATAAGGTAGTCGATTTTGAAAGTTTCAACTTTTATTCCTTTGGGTTTTGGGCCAGTGAGTTAAAGGGGTCATAACCCACTATTTTGTAGGGTCTGGGGCCAGGTAGATATTGCCAGAGGCTCCCCTACACACACTCAACCCCACACCCTCAACCTGAAGACTCAAACCCTGAGCAGTAAAGCCGAAAGCTTAAACCCCGAACAGTAAACCCTAATTCCTAAACAGACAGGCAACCTAAACTGTATCTCTTGCTCTACTTGGAGGGTCGGGTGACTTATAGAGTTAGAAGTGCCATAACCTCAATTAGGATCCTTTTTAGGGTACTTATAACTCTACTTACTACCTACTTACCAACTCCCTGACCCTCCCTTGTAGAGCCCCTTTAGATCCCCTTATATATAGGTCCCTTTAAAGAGTCCTTTAAGGATCCCTTTAAGGAGCTTTAGTCCCCCGACCCTCCAAGTAGACCCTATAAACCCCTAAACCCCTATAGATCCCCTTTCAGGAACCCCTTACCCAGACCCCTGGGAGCATCTAGAAAGTAGATCCCCTAATCTGAGGCCCCAGACTAAGGGTACTTATAGGAACCCCCATTAAGGGATCTACTTTTTGGATCCTCCCGCAGGTCTGGGGAACACCTTAAAAAGCCCTTGTGCGGAGCCTCTGTCCCCAGACCCTCCAAGTAGGTGGGCTTCGCTGCGGGGCGCCTGTGCTTCCGGAGAGGCTCAGTGAGGCCAAGAGAGTCGCATTTAATCTAGGAGCCCAAATCATTACCTATATGGGGTTCCTTTAAAGGGGTCTATAAGGGCTAATTAGTGTGAGGGCTATTATACGGATATCAGCGGCCTAACTAGTTACCTATAGTATTCTGGGGGTTCCTTCTTATAATTGCCCCCACACCCTATTCTATTGAATAAGGCCCCTACATTAGGCTGCAAGGTTTGGAGTTTGGGGTATGGGGATCAGGGTTTGGGGTTTAGGCTTTGAGGCTTGGAAGTTTTCGCATTAAAAGTTAGAGTGCCAATAAGGATTTCAGAAGGGGCTATAAGGATTTCAGAAGGGGCTACACATTGCTACAAGGGTTTATTCGCAACATTTCGAGATTTAGGGTTTTGAGGGTTTAGGGTTCACCTGGACCCTACATGACCTAGCTCGTGAAAGAAACTAATGTAAGGAGCCCCAAAAAGTAGGATTTTCAGGGTCCGGGCAGTGCTTCAGGTTCATTCGTGGATGAGCTTGACAAGGTTCATTTTTGGGCTTAGAAGTTCGGGTTTACGGTTCAAGGCAGAAGGTTTACAAAAGATACATTGACGTGGGGGATAAGGGGGTTTGGGGTTTAGGGTATAGGGGTTTGGGGTTTCTGGTTTACCTGTCGCCCGAAACTTCACTAAATAGTATAATAGGTCATGGCCAGTAGGTTTGTGGATCACCTAGTAGCATTAAGCGGGTTCCTGGGTAGCCCAAACCTTAACCAGCCAAACCATCCTTTTTTGTAGGTTCTGTTTATAAACCTTAAGATGGAGTTTATAGGGACCCTCCAAAAAAGCAGGGTTTAGTAAGTTAAGTCCTAATATGACTAAAGCTGTATTCCTTAATTTAGGGATATTGGAGTCTCCTAGACCCTAAACCTTATAGATCCCTTATCGGAACCCCGAAAAGGAACCCTTAAATGATCCCTTTAAATCTTGGAGTCTCTGGGTTCCTTGGTTCCCCAAAGATTTTGCGCAACAGGTCCTTTGCATATCCCGTGGACACCGTGACGGACACGAGGGAAAGCTGCGGCACGCCTCCTCGCAGCAGAAAGGGTTTAGGGTTTACCCTGAGGGTCCTAACACTTTAGGGAACCTCAAAATGTATGATTTCTGAGACCCCAAAGAGACCCAAGGGCTCTTCTTGGGAGATTCCGGACCCTCCTAAGGAGATACCCGGACCCTTAGGGTAGGAGTCCGTAAAAGCCGCTATAAATCTCTCGGGCCCCAGCACCAAAATTGTGGGTTACGTTCAGGTAACTGGAGCCCTAAAAAATCACCCTAAACCCTAAACCCCAAAGCCATAGAACAAATTGTGTTTTTTTCGGGTCTCGAGCCGAGGGAGAGTTGATTTCCTAGCTTGTCCTTATGAAATTAAATTATGCCTGGGGTTCCCTATAGTTCGGGGTAGCGAGTTTAGTGTTTAGGGCTTGGGGTTTGGGGTTGAGGGTATTCTGCCGGGATTCTCCAAAGGGCCCTTCAATAGACTACCGACGTCTTAACAAGCTTGTTTTGACATTCCTGTCGCCGCTCTGTCGTCTTCTGTTCGAAGTATGAATATGGCGCCTATCTTGCGTCCAAACCCCACCCTAAGGGCCCGACGTTTTATTGGCAACCTCTGAAAGGTGGGGTTCTTGAGGGTACAAAGAGAGAATCCAGGACTCCCTGCCTCCTACAGTAGAAGCTAGAAAGTTGGAATATCATTATCGTAACCCCTTTAAGGTGAATTATAGGGGATCCTACCATTAATCCATATTCCAACTTTCTGGAGTTCCCTTTAAAGCGATACCTGGGCTAGCCCAGGCTCCCTTCATCCCTTCATGGAGCGTTCAAGGTAATTTGAAACGCTGCGCGTCGTCCGCCTCGGCCCGGCTGTACGCGCATGCGGCGAGCCCCAACACATAAAGATGCTACATTGCAGTCCCGTGTCGTCGAAAACTCCAGAAAGCTCGCACCTGTCAGCGAGCGGAGGAGGGGCGGGGAGGGGGGGGGAAGAGCAGAAACGAAGAAAATTGGGTGGGACCTACAGAAGACCAAAATCCACTGGAGAAGGCGAAAATTCACCGCCGGACCTTGGGGCTCATCGACACGTTTCCATTTTTTAGGGGGGGTGGGGGGGGGGGGGGGGCCCCCTTTTTTTGGGGGTGGGGTCACTGGGGAGGGGGGGAATAGAGGAATCCGAATAGGAACCTCTGACCGCTTCGGCCGGGGCCGAGGCGAATTTTGAAGCACGGGTATCTACAGTCTGAACTAGGGGTTCTTTGGGGCGTCTAGGTAAACCCTAAACCTACGCACTGATTCACCGTGATGTAAAACCGTTCGTAGAAGGAGCCCACTGCCCACAGCCCAGAGACTCCAATATCCCTGATTTAAGGAATATACCTCAAATCATGTTTGGGATCCTACTATTATTTAAGGAATATTCCGTAGTTAAGGGATATTGGAGTCCCCGGCAGCGCCCTTCTAAAACCTGATACACCCATCCGTCGATCCAACAAGATAACTTTGCATTTTGCAAAGCTGGATTCTCTAGGCCCCACATGGAAACCACTTGTACCCTGCGAAGTCGTTAACCGAGCCCGAAATACTAACCCCAAACTGTAAATCCGCGACCCTACTTCTAAAATTTTCCTGGATCCTACTTCTAATACCCTGAATAGGGGTCGATATATCCCTTTAAGGAGCCCTTGAAAAGGAGCCCTTAGCCCGATGACCTAAACGCTTGAGGCTTGAAGATATCGAAGATCTCGCGCAGCTGATTGGATCCCTGTTCACCCAGCTCGGTTGGGGGTTTCGGTGTTCAGGGCTTTTTGGAGTGTATCATGGCTTTAGCTGAAGCGCCAAAGCCTACGAAAATATTAGGCTGTGACCACTTGGTTATAGGGTCCAACCTCTAGGGCAGTGAGTTTTTGGGTGCTTAGGAGGCTGGGAATGGGGAGGTTGAGAGCTTAGAGCGCTTATCTGCGCTCCCAGCTACCCTCGCCTCGACTGTGTTGGACACGCGTGCTTTTGCGGCGGGACGACGGGTGTAGATGATAAGATTTAATCTAAAACAGGTATCGATCTGGGATAGCTGGCAATTTCTTGTGTTGCTTCATGCCCCTAAGTATAGATAGTTTTTGTGACTGTTGAAATCCACACCTAATTAAGGTTTCGGGGTTTGGGGTGTGCGGGTTTGTGGTGAGCTCCATGTTTACCAAGAGTGCCCAGGGGGGGATTTTGTGCTCCAAACCCCTAAACCCTGAGCCCTAAAAGCCTAAACCCTCAAAACCTACAGCCTAAACCCTGAACCCGGTAACCCTGAAAGCCTGAACCCTCAAAACCTGCACCCTAAACCCTGATCCACTAAACCTACATGGGAGTTTCCGAGGGTACTTTATTTTGGGGTCCTTATAATAAGGATCCTACTACTTAGGTACTACATTAGGGTCCCCTCTGTTCGGAAACTCCCTTATCTGGGTTAGTGCTTCTAGTTCTCGCTGCCTGAGGCTTCGTACATATAAGTAGAATCAGGAGTCAAAGGTATGACGACCCCAACTATAGTGTAGTTCTGTCTTTGATCCCAAAGCCTAAGTTCTAAACCTTCACCCCATCATCATAACGGTATGTATTAAGTTTCATCATCTCTTGATAAACAAGCTCTAAACCCGACACCCGTAAACCCTAAACCACTCAAAACTTTAAGTAGGTTAAGGGGACCAGGTGTTTCGATCTTGGGGCTGCTAACAGCTGGATCGCAGGCAGAAGGTTTAGGGATGTTAAGGGTTTAGGTTAGTCTTTAGCTGTGGCTAGGTCTGCCAGTAGTGCACGTTTGTCCTTTTTTACTTCAGTTTCTCCTTATGAAAATCGGACAGTAGGAAAAAGCCACCCTGTACCCGATGATGAATCAAGGGGGCCACTGGGGAAGCTAGGTGGGCTGTTGGGATTGGGCTGTTGTAAAATAGCATGCTGCTATATCAGGGCCCTCAGAGCAGTCGGTGAGGATGTTCGGGTTTATGTTCAGAGTTTTGAAGTGTCAAGGTTCCAATTCTCTCCCCATCTAATGAAAGCACTTACCAGACTCATACCAATCCTTGAATACTCCTTTCACAATCGTGTCAGTAAGCTTTCTGCCAACCCTTTACAACACCCTATAACCCCCCTTGTGAGGGCTTGTCAGCAAAACGCAACAAAGTCCGCAACCCTCCCCCAATTCCCTACACCCCTACATGCCCTAAACCCCAGGGTGCCTTATCATGGTTGCTAGATGTACTTCCTTGAGAAGGTAGGTCTGCGTGGCACAGGCGAATTCTTATGAATATCTAAATGGGCGGTTGTCAAAACTATGGTCCACTTTTGGGTCTTGATTCTTATACGGCACCTAATATTTAGGGTACCCAGAAAGGGGCCATAATTTTGACAACTACCCAAATACTGAGCCAGGATGGATCCGAGTTCGCTGACTCCTTCATCACAGCCGCCGGAGGCACCCTTGGAAGCACGCAAACTGCTTGCCTTGATGGCTTGACCAGGGAAACACCCTAAGGGTCCTAACAAATGGGGGAACCTCAAAATTGAGGGTTTCTGAGACCCCAAAGAGACCCAAGGACTCTCCCTAGGACATTCCGGACCCTCCTAATGAGATACCTGCACCCTCAAAACAGGTTATTTATAGGTCTTGGTTGATTCTCCCTTGTTCGGAAACGTGCACAGGCAGCAAGGATCAAGAGGTCTGCAGGTTTTCAGATTCAGGGTATCCTGGAATGTATTTTGGCCTAAGGTCTTAGCCTTAGTCTTGCCTGTGACCCCAAATCCTGCAAAGTTGTAGGTAGAGCCTTGGAACGGTAGGTTTAGAGATCTCCGGCCGGCCTTGAAACGAATCCCCGTGAGGGCTTTAGGGGTTCTTCGTGGCAGGAAGCCGTCCCTGTATCCCCCCGATCCTACAGCATGGTAGGTTTTGATCCCTTCATTACACCATATATTTGCATAACCTCCAGACCTTGCAAAATCCTGCAATTAAGGAATAGACCCTAAATCATGTCGGGGATTCTACTACAGTTTAGGGTATATACCTTAATTAACGGATTTTGGAAGGTCGGGGCCCATAAAACAGTAGGTTCATGGTGGCAGGAAAGGATTTGGCTCATCACACTGACGGACATGTCCAAAGATGGCTGGGTTCCGCTGGAGGCGGGCCCACAACAGGACGTCGTTTGGGGTGCAACTTCGAGGTTTATAGGGTTTAGAGTTGGGTGTGGGGTTGTTACGTGTTTTGGTTTTGGAGTTTATTGGCTGAGGATGTAGCTCTAGCTTTGCAGTTAAGCCAAGAGCTTGGGCCAAAGCATGCGGGTCTTTACCCTATATACAAACGGCAGGCATTGGGGATTCTCCCTTACATGGTGCCAGGCATTCCTCTACTTGCCGGAAGTGAACGATTTCTTCGAAAGCAGAGGCAGAGCGAGTTTAGGGTTGAATATTGGCAGGCTTTCGTCATCTTTTTGCAAGGAGGGTCAGGATCGTATTAGTTGAACAGTTGGGCCTGGTACTTAGCCCAGAGAAGCTAGGATGCCCAGTACTACCCTTATTCCCCTTTTGTAGTCCTGAGTTCCTTATAAAGTTACCCAATACCAAACAGGGAGCCCTTTTTATTCCTAGGTTACTGGGCATCCTAGGAAGGCATGTTAGAAACAGATACGATGAGATGCATGTCCTCGCCAGTAGGGCTTGCTGGAGCCTAGCTCTCCTAGGCTTCATATGGGAGTTTCCGAAAATAGGGGACCTTAATATAGCACCCCAAATAGTTGGTTTTCAGGACCCCCCCCCCCCCCAATTTTCGGAAGCTCCCATAGTTAAACAATTGCGCCCAAGAGCCTCGGCTGTAGGCTTCTTAAACCTTAACCCGAAACCCCAGGTTTTATGTTCAGTAGCTGAGTGGATAATTGCACCTTACACTTGTTGGGAGAGTATTTATTACCCACTATAAAACTGAAAGTGTACACTTTTAGGGGCTTATGAACTCAGCAACTAAGTGTCAACCTATCAATCCGAAGCCCCAAACCCCATGTCTTGCTGAGCACAGGCATCGTCGGCCAGAGCTGCTTCGCCTGCCTCGTCGCTGCCGCAAAAGAGCAGCAAGTTATGTGTTTGGGTTTTGGGTGTAGGGTTTAGAGTTTAGGGCTTGGGGTGTATAGTGCGTAGGGTTTGGGGTTTAGGGTAGCTAGCCTTTTGTCTGTTGGGGTTTATATCATCCTACGGGGTGAATTGTTACTACTTTAGACCGTAAACCCAGAGCTGTAAGCCCTAAGCCCGAAACCCAAAACTTCGAAGCCTAAACAAAACGAGCTAGTGCTGAATTTATTGCCAGGGGATTTAGCTTGAAATTGGTGGTCTATTTGGGTTTAGGGTGTAGGGCTGACTTCACTTTCGAGTGCGTTTCGGGTGGAGTTGTCATTTCTTAAGCCGGCCTCTGACGCCGCAGCACAGGGCATTCGAAATCCAAGGCACTGACAACCCCTGAAATCTCTGCACCTCGAGGATGCAACTTCCGTGCTTTCGGTTTTCATGCCCCTCTCCACTCCGAGACCAATGAAAACGATGAACCCTAAACACCACATACAAACCCCTGAAACCCAAACCCCGCAAATTTCGTAAGCCCTCATGAACAAGACGAAATTCTCAAAATTCCTCGTACAAATCCTGGTTACCGAAAGCTTTTGGTGCTTGGAGTATGCGGGCAAAGGAGATCCCCCCAACGACCCGCATTAAAACATACAGAGGTTGGGACAGGGTTCAGGGTTTAGGGTTTGGGTTTAGGGGTTTAGGGTTCAGGGTTAAGGGTTTAGGGTTTGTCATATCGGACTGTAATCCCTTCGCGGTGTTGGTTTCAGGGTGTTCTGCATGAAAGCCGCCCAGGTTCGATGTTTGGGTTTGGAGTTTGTATGGGGTGGTCGAGGTTGCAGTGTCTGGCATAGGTCTTTCGAACTTTTGATTGATGGGTGCGGGCAGGTGGGTAGTTCTCTGAAGTAGGTCCCTTTTGGGTCCCGAAATGGTACGGCACCCTTTTAACAAGGACCCCAAAAGGGACCCCTATTTCGAAAAATACCCAGCTACGTCGGGGTTTGCAGTGCAATTTCGTCAAGTCGACGGCCGCTGAATTCTGCCCTATGGTTTGGGGTTTAGGGTCTCCCTGGAAGTGTCGCTGCATGAACCCGGAAACCCAAACTACGCGACGAGGCATGCAGATCAAGTCGTCTACGTCTTGACATGCATTGCGACGAACCTCGCGCTACCTGTCTCCAACAGAGTGTGGTACTGAAGCCGACAATTGCTGAAACACTTGCAGACTGTAAACCCACAAACCACAAACACGCAAGCTTGGATTCTATGCCCCCAATCCCTGCACTGCGCCTACCCTAAACCCGCACCCTAACTCTAAGGCACGGGTTGTTGGCCTTCAAAAACCTTTTCCGAATCCCTCAATTTCTTGAGTTTCAACTGCCGAGCTACTACAGAAGCCTAAATAACTTACCTATAGTATTTCTAGGGATCCTTATTGTAAATATGCTGTAAGGGAGCTCAAAACCCTAGTCTAATTACTGAGGCCCCTACATTAAGAGTTCCGGCTAGTTGAGGCCAGAGATCCGGCAGGCCTCAGGAGCTGAAGAATTTACTGGAGAGGATCGGCAGCCTAACCCCTAAACCTCAAACCCTAAGCACTAAATCTTAAACCCTTAGGTAAGGAGGGACATAGGTTCCCACGTTTCTGAGGCTTTGAGCGTCCAGGAATTAAATTATAAGGACTTCGTTGCAGCAAGATTCATGGCTTATCCTCTAATTGGAGCGCTTATCAGGTTGAATGTCAGTTCATAAGAATGCCATACAGAGATCTGAACAAACAGCAATGGCGTGTCCCTTTTATGCCCGACATTCATAGTATAATGTGCCTCCAGCGATTTCTGCGTGACCTGCTACTGCAGGAGGGTTTGGAACCCTACCTGGAGGGTCTTGGCATGGGATCTACTAACTAAGGATGTACGTTCCTTAATTACGACTATAAGTAAGCATAGGTATAGTTAGTCCGGGTTTAGGATTAAGTTAAGGGTTTGAAGGTTTATACGGTTAGACTAGTATAAATATGTCTGTGTGTATACACACGAGGTCTGTCACATACTTGTAGTATGGCCCCAAAGTAGCAATATAGGAATCGCTATGCCATATTTAGACGCTTGTTTGACCCTTACTGTAATTCTTGGGTTTAGGGTTTAGGGTGCTATACAGAGACAGTAGGTTGACCCTTAGTTCGTCACCAGGTGCGCCTGGATGGGAAGCGCAAAGAACCGTCCCAGGCCCAGGCGGGGAAGATGTTTGAACGTCCGAAACCTGAAAGGGGTAGGATGAAGGTAGGTGGTTTAGGGTTTAGGGGTTTAGGGTTTAGGGTTTAGGGTTTAGGGGTTTAGGGTAGGTTTAGGGGTTTAGGGCTTAGGGCCAAAATGAGAATCTTTGTATAAGGGTCCTTCTTCCGACCTATCTTCATCCCACCTTTTGAGGCTTGCAAAAACCTGCAGGCCGCAAGCCTTGGCGAAGCATAAACCGTACCTGTAGGGCAAACCCTAAACCCTAATCCCTGAACCCTATTAGCCCCCACCTGTAGCCAAAAATGCTTCGCCTTCTACAGAAAGAAAGAATCCCGATGCGTCCAGGGACCTTATTGTTGGGTCCGTAAGGGGTCTAGGGCCCTATCTATAAGGTCCCTGGAAGCATAGGGAATGATAAAGAGAAGAAGTCAGAATAAGCAACCTTTAAGATGGGTTTAGGGTCGTTTTGGGGCGAAAGGTAGCTCCAGAACCCAACCAGGAAACCGCCAAGTACCCTCAGCTGCTGGTGACTTACTCTATACGATCCTCACAGCAACACCAGAGATCCTAAGCCCTAAACCCTAGCGCTTTTGGGTGGGAGCTTTTCTAGAGCATTTCCAGGGCTTGGGGTTTGGAGGATAGGGGTTAAAAGGGTTCAGGGCTTAGGACTGGCAGAACAGACGAGGAAGTGTAGTCGCTTGAGAGAGGTACCGGCGTTAGGCTTTTCAGAGCTGAGGGAAGGCAAGAGGGTTTTCGAGGGTGTACTGTATCTTAGGGGTTTAGGGTTCAGGGTTTGCCCACCCTGAACCTAAGCCCACTGAAATCTGAAAGCACCCAACCCTACAAACCCTGAAGCCCCGAATAAACCCTGAGACCCTTAATGTAAGGGTTTGAAGTGGTCTAAAGACTTGTAGTAACAGTATCCTAGTATAGCCCCCGTTTAAGTGAAAAATAGTATAAATCCTAAACCCTGAACCCTAAACCGCTGGTATAACATGCACCCAAACAATATGAAGGCTCCTACCTTACGAACATTCGAGCCTCAGGTGGAACGCCGCGAGCTCAACTCCTTCGAGCCATATCAGCTCGTGGGCGGTCGAGCCTCCTGCTTAGAGTTTAGCTTAAGCTTAAACTCTAAACTTGATTAAGAAACCCTGGCTCTAGAGCACTAATGTATTAAGACATCCTATAAAGAGCCCTAATAAAGACTCAGGGTTTCTTAATCAGGTTCCTACAATAGGGTTCAGGGTTGGCGTTTCAAGGGCTTGGGTGTAAAAGTCATGATGACTTGGAGTTTGGGAAGCTTGCGATGCCGCATCAGGGGATTGGAGCAGTTTTGTGGTTTAGGGTTCTAAGGGTTGGAATCCGTTGGAACAAGCTTGGTATATCAAGGGTGTAGAGAACCAGGGGCAAAGCAATACGCCATGAATCGTGATTCTACTACACGGGCCCCGGGCAAAACCACTCGACCCGAAAACCCATCGAAGTTTTTTTGGTGCAAGGGCAGTTTTGGTGTGTATATATATATATATATATATGTGCCCCAAAACCCTAATTACTCAATTACTAAGGCCCCTACCTTAATCCTTTGGACTGTGGTCCGTTCTGGAATCGGCTGGCCTCGACAAGGTCCTTGCTGTGGCTTCGACGGGAAAGAGCCAGGCGCCACACCGGTTTGGGTTTAGGGTTTGGGGTTAAGGGTTTAGGGTTTCCTACTAATACGCATAACTCTACAGTAGAAGCCAGAAAGCTGGAACATCATTTTCCCCATGCCAAAAAAAGTAAAGGATAAGGGATCCCAGCACTAATCCTCCTAAATCCATGTTCCAACTTTCTGGCGACCACTATAAGCCCTAACACCCTGAACCCTAAACTTTAACTCGCGTGTTTTGGACTTTCGGTCCCGAGGAGCCGTTTTAGGTAGTTTGGGGTTTGGGGCATGTTCAGTATAGGGCTCTTAGAGAGTTTCTTCAGCGGTTGTTGACTGTCTTTTTGCGGTCTCCCCTTGTTTTTCGAAAGGTGTCCATAAGGGCTCGTTCTGGAGTTGGTCTTTGGTCCCTCCATGTTAGGGCCGGGCTGGAATGTCCATAGGGACGACTTTTGGCGCTCATTGCGGACTCAGCAGCCCTCCCTTAAGGCTGCATGTTTGAGGCAGCTACTTGCGTCATAGCACAACTGCGGCAGACCGTGCAGGGTGATTCGGCTGAAGCGCTGCGCAAGCTTCCTCTTGCCGGGCAGGCTGCGAGGGCTGAGGACCAGCGTCGGAGGCTTGCACTGCAGGAGTGCACGTGGAACGTGATTTGGTGCCGTCCCACGCTCTCGTTGACCTTTGTTGTCACATGCATGACGTGGGCGTCACCTGTATCTCGCCTGGAAAATGCACCAGCCGAGAGTCTGAAATACAGTTGTCTACCAAGGACCAGAACAACATCTTCCGACTTGAAGACACCTCCCTCAAGGTGGGCTGCGAACAGTCCAAGGACACCGCATCGTTTGATTCGCCAATCAAGTTGCGATGGTGCCTACAGCGCCGGGGGCTGGCTTTGGACCAGGCCAAAGTGCTAACATGGGCTCAGCACGAACGTTGGGTCCACTGTTCGCTTCATGCCCTCACCAAGGAATGCCCGCCCGGCTTTCATAAACCCGACGTGAATCGCATCATTCAGGTTGACCGTGAAGCCTGGTTGATCCTGACATCCGAGCCAAAATACGTATTCCATGGCCATCTTAAGGCTTCAGCAGAAAACCTGTGAAGGTACATAGAGCCTGAGGTTTAGTCTCGCGGGTCCCACAAGTTTGGAAACCTTGGTGCTTAGACTTTCGGAATTCCGGACCTCCTAGCTTTACGGCTTTACAGGCGCAGTGGTGCAGAGTTGTTGGCGTTTCGGGATCGCGGGTTTCTTGCAGTGGCTTTCGATCAAGTTTTCATTGCTTGATCCGGAAGAGTTTGAACTTCTCCAGGACAGACCCTAAGCCCTCTCAGCCCCAAACCCTACACCCTAAACCCTTTAGCCCCTAAACCCTGAACCCCTAAACCCCCCCTCAACCCTAAACCCCTAAACCCCCAAACCCCTAAGCCCCTAACCCCTAAGCCCCTAAACCCCTCCTCAACCCTACAGCCCTAACCCCAAGGTCCCAAACCTCCCGGCCCCCGACGCAGCCTTGCGGTTGCAAGTTGACCCAACCTCCCAGGCGGTAAATCGTAAAACTTCCGCTCCCGCAAAATGCCCTAAGGTCGTAGGGCTCCAAATACCCAGGTGTTACAGACTTTGGCCGCAAAGTACCTTTTGAGGGCAATGGTATAAAATGTTTGGGCACATGTGCCACCCTTAGGCTTGGAGACCTTAAACGGACACCAAGAATTTACCAGATTCCCCTCCACCCTTAAACCCTAACCCGTAACAAAACCCTAAACCCTAAATAAACCCTCAACGAGCTGAATCTTAAACTCCGAACCTTGTCGCCTTGTGTAGAACTTTCGGGGTTTCCTTTACAGGGGCGTGGTGTGAATAGTGTCCACGTGGGGAGTTAACATTAAACTCGCAGAGGGTCCAAGTGCTGTACACACATAGTAGAGACTGAGGTCCCAAGCACTATGGCAATTTACGGCTTAGGGTTTCGAGCAACAAAGCACAGACAGATCCATATAATCAGTCAGGGTTTAGAGGTTGATGGTTAGGGTTTTCGGGTTTAGGGTATCTTCATGTATCTTCCTAAGAGATACACGTTACATGACTAAGGTGTCAGGTCCTTCTGATTTTCTCATAGGGATCCTTAGGGGTGTAGGGGGGAGGGGTGTAGGGGACCATATTTCCTTGAATAGGCCTTATTAGTCCTTATTATGGGCCTTAAGGCCCCCTACCCCCCCCTCCCCCTACACCCCTGAGGATCCCTATGATTTTCCAGTCGTTATTCCGCCTGACAGCTCGGTTCAGGATTGTCTACTGGTGGACATCGGCGCATCCATCCCTTGTTCCATCCATGGCTGCTTCGCTGCAGGGATCTTTGACAAACGGTTTAGAGCTGAACCAGTTTTTGAGCTGACGTAAAGCAACGCCGGAGTAAGAAGTGCTATCTAGCAGTAGTGCTCCCTCCATACAGTATACGCGGATGTATCCAGGCGTCTACACTAACCAGCCCCTGATTCAACCCTAAGCCCTAAACCCCTAGACCCTAAGCCTGGTATTCTTGAATCCTTATTTCTAGGGCAAACAGGCGTAGGCACCACTCTGGGGGGGCAGCCCAAATCCCTTCGACCCCCCTTCGCCGAACCCCCGCCCCCTTCGTCGAACTTCGCCCTCGGCTGTGGCTAATATTAGTATTAATATATTTAGTATTAATATAATATAATAATTAGTAGTGGTACTCTTATATAATTAGTATTAAGATATACTATAACTAATTACAAGTATTATTATATTAAATATGCGAGGATTAGTATTGTTGTTATATTAGTTTTAGATAATAGAGTCTGAGTAGTTGCTTATATGTAATACTTCCGGTGTAGTAATTGTGAGCCACAAAGAAAGAACACAATTTAACAAACACAGCCCATCACAAGAACTCTAATAACTGTTTGAGAAGCAATAGGTTAAATATTTGGACAACTACAAAGACAATGTACAACTTATTACTTATGATAATGAATAAGAGCTACGGAATAATAATAACCAATTGTTTGCTACCCAATAAATTCTTGTAGTAAATATGATAAGAACAGTTAAATAACTAATGCCATACCCCCGAGTGTAGCAGCAACAAGAACCGCCCGAGTCTCACCTACTTAAGTACATCTAACCTTAGTTTAATATTATGTGGCAATTGAAATTGTACTGGTCGCCCGAGTGTATCAAATAACCATTCCAACGACAACTGCCCGAGCCTCACCTACACAATCATCTGCACATAATATTTTTATCTCAACATGATTATAACACATATGCATTAGCTTCCCCATAACTTTAAATCCCCCTGTAACTTCCCCTTAACCTTAAACCCCAGCCCGCCCCTTCACCTCCGGCGGGCACCGGCGACACTACGCCGGCGCCCCACTTTCAGGTCCAGGGTTGTAGCTTGGTTCTTTGGGTTTCGGGTTTAGTGTCCAGGGTGTGGGGGTTTGGGGTTAGGGTTTGGGGGTCAAGGGGTTTGGGAGTTTGGGGGGCCCAGGTTGTTGAGGGGTTCAGCTTGGGGCCTTGGCGTGTTGGTGGGGTTTCGGGTTTGGTGTTGAGGGTTTGGAGCTCAGGGGTCGAGGTTCTAGGGATTGGTGGTTCGGGGGGTCCGGGTTTTCAGGGTGTTCAGATTGGAGCTTTGCGGGTTTGTCGGGTGGAGCATGATCTTGTGTTGATTGGGGTTTGGGGTCGGGTTGGGGCTTGACTCAGGCTGGGGTTTCGGGTTGAGGCTTAGTTGAATTGATGGGTTGTTACTGTTACTGTTAGTGTTGTTCTTTGTTCAGTTTTAATTTAATTTAATTCTAGTAACTGCCGGGGGCCCTGGACTTCGTGACGAGGCGCGTTTAGGATTAGTGGTTATTAGAGGTTTGGGTTTGAAGAGGTGGACTGGTGCATTGCACCAGGCCCCTCAACAGCATCCAAGATGCCAGGTGGCCGCGGCGGCCTGACCACCGGTCAGGCTCCCGGCTCAATAGGCCTGGGCGGCCGTGGCGGCCTGACTTCGGTCAGGCTCCCGGCTCCCGGTCTTCTGGAAGCAGCCTTGTCTGGGCGGCCGCGGCAGCCTGACCACCGGTCAGGCTCCCGGCTTCCGGCATGGCCTGGACGGCCGTGGCAGCCTGACCACTCATCAGACTCCCGGCTTCCGGCATGGCCTGGACGGCCGTGGCAGCCTGACCACCGGTCAGGCTCCCGGCTTCCGGCATGCGGCTTTCAGTTCACCCTGGCATCTTCGGATACTGGTCTGGGTGGCCGCGGCTCCCGACCAGATCATTCCAACCTCGCCCGAGCCCCCAAATAGCAGTAGTCTGAAACCCTACTAATAAATCAAGACTATACTTAAATTATACCCTAAACCATAATAATATTAATAATACACATTCCCCTCCCCGCCCGGCCCTGGTCCGAGCCTCAGTTACGGAGTCAGTTGGGGTTGATTGATTCATTCCCCCTAATTATACCCTCAATTTCAACTAGTAAGCCCTAAATAAATAAAGGAGGTGTCAACCCGAACCCCACCTGAAGGCTTCAATTGACTTGTCCGAGTTCTGAGAATAGCAATGCTTATAATTCTAATAAGTAATAATTATACTAATAGTGATCATTCCGTATTCCAGGTTGAAACTGCCCGAGCTTCCCAAAGCATCGTTCATGGAACTTCATTCTTCAAGAGAGCCATGACAATCATAATAATACTCATTCTTTGATCGTCATAGACATTCGTTAGTTAAGAAACTAAACAGCGTCCCATGGATCATCACCCCACCAAGCCATCCTTGCAACTGCCCGAGCGACCCATACCTCCTGCCCGAGCCCAGAGCAAAGAAGACTACTAGTGCTACTAGGATCCAACTCAATATAATTATTATGATTATAAGACCCCGACTACAGACATCAAAAGCATGCTCTAGCAGCCACAGCATTCCCACAATCGATTTTGCATTATAATATACAATATTGTTCCAGCCAATTAAGAGCCCTGTGTTTGCGAAGTTGGGAGTGTTTGGATTTGGGACTGCGTGAACATCCAGTCCCCAGCCCCACACCTCAGTACTTAGATTCGTAAATAAACCACAACGACAACCCCAAACTCTAGACTTCGGAGCCTTCAACCCAAGGAGCTTGCTCACCCGCAATCGCAATACCTGCCGCTCAGGTCTGCCACCCGCTGCGATTCGCCGTTGGCTGACCACGATTGTCCGAGGACCGGTCCATTGACGGGGTGTCGAGGGCTGTGGCAGCATCAATAAACAAATAAGACTAAACATTTCTGGGTCGAAGGGGCTTGAAACCTTGCTAAAAATATTAAACGTGGGCCACATTGGAGTTTGCAGAGGTACGTCCGAGATCCAGGCCACACGTCAAAGGGTGTTTAATATTACTATTGACTATGTGTCCAGTCCCGCATTTGGCAAAATTCATGAGACTTTTAATAAACTTCAGTGGCTGTGACCGACACCGCCGCCATCATCCTCGAGTAATTCGTGAAGCACTTGATTGAGCGGCTGGGGTTTTAGCACCCACTTTGCCTCCAGACGATAGCAAGCCCGTGCAGCAGGGCCACCAGTAGTAGAAGTAGTGGAAGAAGTAGTGGTAGTAGCAGCAGCAGCAGTGTGGTAGTGCTAGTGGTAGCAAGGCTCATAATAATTCTCTAACGAACGAGAGCCCTCGTCTCAATCCCATACATGTACCTATTATTTTACACGTAGTCAGTGGCTAGAATTTGAAGTATTGAGTACCTTGTCAATTGTAAACATTAATCATTTAGATCGAAGTTCTGTGCCAGCCATGGCAAGCGCCGCCGGTGGAGGTGGCCGAAAGAACGAGGAGCCGCCCGAGAAACCGCCGGGCGGAGACGAAGATGCGGAAGAGGAGGAGGATGAGGATGTGCCCGAGGACGGTGTTTGGAAAAGTAAGCTCTAACTAAATAATAAATAATTAAGCCTTCCCTTGAATTGAGCCAAAGATAACTTGGGTTAATTAATTTTACGGTGTTGAGATGATTGAATAGAAAGCCCCTGCAGGAAAAGCGGCGTCCAGGCTCCAAGCCCAATAAGAAGCTGCGGCAAAAGCGTCGCTTGCTCCGGGAGGCGGCGGAGCAAGCTGGCCAGCCGCCCGAGAAACGGCATCCTCACAGGTACAGGCCTCCGTCGTCCGAGCCGGCTAGCAGCAGTGGTGGTGGGCGGCCGAGTTCTCGTGCTGCGTCCGAGCCGTCAAGCAGCAGCCGGCCGGCCGGGCGGCCGTCTCCGCAACTCGGTTTGAAGATTCAGCCCCGTGTTGCCTTTATTAATACTTTTAAATCAATAAATAGACTATAATTAATAATAATAATTATAAGTAATAATATTATTTTAATAATAATAAATAATTATAAGTAATATAACAACTATATTTAATTATTATTTATAGCTAGTATTAATAGTGAATAGTGGCTGTAGGAAGAGGTGGGTTTGGACCTGGTGTGGTTCATGCGTGCCCCGAGTTAAGCTCCAATCAAGGTATCCACAGGTGAACGAGTTTATGGAGAACATGGACAACCTCCCGTCCGATCCTACGGCGGCATACAACATCCTGTTTCGCCAGTGGTGCTGCATGAATGCCCGTTTGGTGTACATGCATGCCTGCAGGAAGGCTGTGGCTCGGCGTGCTAAGCAACTTTTTTCGGATCCTTGAGTCATTGAGGGGTTGATTGGTTGTCTTTCAGGGGTTGGAATTTAAATGTTCTAACAAATATATTTTCGTGTGCAACATCCCCAATTCCAGATCGCCGATGCCCACGGGATGCTGCCACTGCAGCCCATCAATAAGCCCGTGACGATGGCGGACTTCACCCGAGCTGTTCAGGAACCTCAGCTTCATGTTCTTGCTACTGCCTAGTCGTATTGTGATGTATCCTTCTAGTTAAGTTCCAGGCCGACTGGAATCTCTATTATTTGCTAATCATAATAATTATTAATGCACAGAAAGCATCCGAGGAGCTGAGGGACCTCCTGCAGTTGGCCCGGGCCCAGTTGGCAATTTTCGCATTGCATGCGCCCGAGACTTGGAAGAGCAGTAATACAGGCTTTGCAGGGCTTAACGTGGACATCCGATACTCAGTTCAAGTCAGTCCAGGAGTAAGTCTTAATTATTTTGTAGTAAATTAATCCAAAAGACTTAATTATATCATTATTAATTTAATTTAATTCGCTAGTATATAATAATGCTTAGTATATAGTAACTTAGTAACTAGTTAATTGATTAATTTTTGTTATTTGTGTTAGCTAGCTAGCTTCGCTGCACCCTGGCCAAGGAGGAGTACAACTACTGTATCACCGTCACCGCGATTGTCTTCGCCGAAGATACCACAGTGAAGGCGACTGAGTTATTAACTAGTAGTCGTCGTCGTCGTAGTAGTAGTAGTGGTAGTAGTAGTAGTGGCAGTAGTAGTGGCAGTAGTAGTAGTAGTAGTAGTAGTAGTAGTAGTAGTAGTAGTAGTAGTAGTAGTAGTAGTAGTAGTAGTAGTAGTAGTAGTAGTAGTAGTAGTAGTAGTAGTAGTAGTAGTAGTAGTAGTAGTAGTAGTAGTAGTAGTAGTAGTAGTAGTAGTAGTAGTAGTAGTAGTAGTAGTAGTAGTAGTAGTAGTAGTCGTAGTAGTAGTAGTAGTAGTAGTAGTAGTAGTAGTAGTAGTAGTAGTAGTAGTAGTAGTAGTACTAGTAGCCGGAGGAGTAGTAGTAGTAGTAGTAGTAGTAGTAGTAGTAGTAGTAGTAGTAGTAGTAGTAGTAGTAGTAGTAGTAGTAGTAGTAGTACTAGTAGTACTAGTAGTACTAGTAGTACTAGTAGTACTAGTAGTACTAGTAGTACTAGTACGAGTACGAGTACGAGTACGAGTACGAGTACGAGTACTAGTACTAGTACTAGTAGTAGTAGTACTAGTACTAGTACTAGTAGCAAATAAGTTTCGGTTCCCAGACTAGTACATCCTGGAACTTTCATGGCTAGTTAGAGGCACTTATCAATTATTCATTATCACATTTATTAATTCGGCGAGGTCTACCAGCGTGCCGAAGTTCCACTTCGTCCGAAGCCTGCTGCGGCGCCCGAGCAGCCGGGCAAGGGCTGGGACAAAGGCAAAGGATGGGGCGGCGGCATCGGAAAGGGCAAAGGACCGCCCGAGAAGGGCGGAAAGGGGGCGGACGGCAAAGGACCGCCCGAGAAGGGCGGAAAGGGGGCGGACGGCAAAGGGCCCGAGAAGGGCGGAAAGGGGGACGGCAAAGGGAAGCCGCCCGAGAAGGGCGGAAAGGCGGCGGACGGCAAAGGAGGTGGGAAGCCGCCCGAGAAGGGCAAAGGAGGTGGGAAGCCGCCCGAAAAAGGAGGTGGGAAGCCGCCCGAGAAAGGAGGTGGCAAGCAGCCCGAGAAGGGCGGAAAGGCGGCGGAGGCAAAGGCGGTGGCGGTGGCAAAGATGGCCGAGGCGGGGGAGGCAAAGGCGGCGGTGGCAAAGGCGGCCGAGGCAAAGGCGGCGGAGGCAAAGGCGGCGGTGGCAAAGGCGGCCGAGGCAAAGGCGGGGGAGGCAAAGGCGGCGGTGGCAAAGGCGGCCGAGGCAAAGGCGGGGGTGCCAAAGGCGGTGGCGGTGGAAAGTATGGCTAAGGCCAAAGCTGCAGCAAAGGTCCAGGTGGGAGTGCCGAAGGCGGCTGAGGCTCCCAAGGCGAAAGCTGCCGAGCCAAAGGCCGAGTCGTCCGAGAAGAAGGCGGGAATTTATGAAGAAAAGCCAAGCCCGTAAGCCCAAATCAAAGCCTTGAAGCCCTGGCCAGAAGTGACTCAACGAGCCTGGGCTTTCCACCACCGCCTTTCTTCCTGTCGTCCGGGACGAGTCAGACTGCCGCGTGGTGCTCTTCCATTCTTCCATGCCTTTTTTCTCGTCCGAGACGAGACTGCCGCATGCTGCTCACGGTCCGAGACGAGCAGATATTAATGGAAAAGTGAAGTGCAGCAGGGGAGCAAATCGTTGTAAGTATTTTAAGTAATTGAACTTGCAGGCTAGTTACGAACTCGAGGGGTATCCGGAGGCAGGAGGTTGAGAGCTGACGAGGCTTAATGGGGAGATCCCGTGTGACTGGGCTTGATTCATTCAGCGACGTCGACAGCCTAGGTATAGTAAGAATTCGGCAATAATAATTATTACGTGAACAATCGAGAACAAGATTAGAAATAAAAGTAAACTTCACTCGGTCCCGATCACAAGATCTTAGAAATCTTAGGAGGAAAGACAAGCCAAGTCCAGGTAGATTCAGCCGTTCAGGGCATTCCTCAAGTGTCTCTGGAGGGTCGGTAGGAAGTTTCGGCTTGCCGATGCATTTGAGTAATTAAAAAGTAATTAGTAATAATTTTGAAATGATTTCGTGAAACGATGGAGCAATGTACTCTTCTGTCTATGTAACCAATTTAGTATACTTCTCAATTGTTGAACTC
Organism: Symbiodinium sp. CCMP2592; assembly: GCA_905221615.1. Lineage (NCBI taxonomy): Eukaryota > Dinophyceae > Suessiales > Symbiodiniaceae > Symbiodinium > Symbiodinium sp. CCMP2592. Next base: position 45,203 of record CAJNDT010002624.1, on the reverse strand, counting down.
TCAATGGATGATCTAGATTCCAATTTTAAGAAGTGAAGTGGCACGGTTCGAGGATGCGGTTGTGCGGTTTCGGCCGCATAAGGCTGCCTTTTGGTTTCTCAAGACAGATTAGTACAGTACTGACATGCTGCCAATCAACCGACTGATTCATTGATTCTTTATGTCTTGCTATTCCGGGGATCCTTCGGGTAGATATTCATGACTATTTACTACAATATTCATTTAATGACATTAAGTATGAAATATAAAATCAAAATCGCATAGGAACTCGGGCTCTCTAATTTTCTCAGCCCTTGACCTGCAGAGCCAGATTTCAGGATTCATTAATTCTCCATTTGACAAGTCCTAACAATTAAATTAACAACAAAATCAGACTCGAGCAGTGGGAACGGCATGAATTTGTCTTGGAAGCTCTAAGGGCCGAGCAAGTACTAGTAGCAACAAATTCAATTAATGATGTTGACAAATGTTGTCATTCTATTTCTGTATGTCATATGAATATATAAATAAATATATATATATATATATATATATGTACACATATAAATATGGACCGAATCTGACTAAGTCGTACTGAGCAAGTCTGTCCGAGGAAAATTTCTATTTAGTAGTTGGCTTGGAGTGCTGGGTTCTCATTTGCCATGAGATCTTCCGTATCAACGCATGACTCATTTTAAATCATGGACCGAAGCGGGAGGAGTGGCCTTCAATAAAAATAATATAAATAACTTATTGAATCCTAGTCTAGTAATTAGTAATAAATAAGACTAATCATGAACTGAACAGATGCCGTCCGAGATGCAGGGTTTCAAGGGGTTCAGGGCACCCCAGGCTTATCATTAATTCAAGCAGTGGATCGAACATCAAATCAAACTATATTCTACCTTGAAACCCCTGGATCTCGCTGCCGACCAGAAGCTTCCTTGCCCGTGGCAGAGAAACCATGTCAAGAGTCTCCCAACCAGGGCCCCAGGGCATTTTGGATTTCCAAGAGGGAATTCATTTGAGAGTAGCATGAACGAATATTTGTCATCTGAGTTCAGAGTTGGAAGCAGAGCCACCCAGCCCGAGACACAAGCAGACAAACCCACAGCTGAGACCTTGCATTAATAGAAACGAAGAATCAGACAGTCAGTTGAAGGTATCCCACAGTAATTTGTTGCCAACTTAACTTCCCATGCTCGAAGGAGCAGCCGCCGGCGCCCGATGAAGCTGCAGCCGACCTGGCGATTCGCGATGTCCGAGGCTCGCCGCGTGCAAGCATGCATTTGTCGCTTCTGCAGCGGTTGTGTAACGACATGTCGGAGTGACTGCACAGGGCTGCATGAGCACTGCACTGCCTCAGCTTGAGCAGAACTTGCTGCATGTCCGCAGCTTCCCCAGGCGTTAATTAAGTGAGAAGTTCGGAAGACATGACATGGGGCCGTCCGAGTGCTAGGCCTTAGTTACTTAATGACATGCCCGAGCGGTATTTAGTTACTTACTTAAGGACATGCCCGAGCGGTAGGCTTTAGTGCCATCCAGTGTACTTCAGGCAGCCAGCCAAAATTAAAATCACAGCACCCGCCACCCTGGCATCTGAGGACGTGCTAATTCATACACAGACTAATTCTCATGCTCAACAATAAATAATTATTAAAAGCCTGGCTTTTCGGAGAGTTTTCCTCCTTGCCCGTGCCGTGCTCCGGCTTTCGCCCGAGGAGCCATGGCAGGCCCGTCGGAGGGCCGAACTCTGATCACCATCCGGCCGGAGGATATGCCGGATTGGGAGTCCGGAGATGAGGAAGGCGGCCCGTCCGAGGATAACCGTATCCGGTTTTTATTCCGAGAGCCGCCGATGGACTACATAGAGGATCAGATGGACATGGGCCGCCCGAGACCCACTTTGATGGACCGAGGCCCGGCTCTGTTTGAAATAGTCGGGACACAGGCCCAAGGTTTTTTTTTGTTGTTGTACATCTGTGCATCTCGGCAGGCTTCCCGAGACATCTGAATCCTCTGCTGCCGCCGTGCAGCTGGCCTCTCAAGCAAGTGGTCAAAGCTCTGTTTCGGGACCGGTACGAGCTGGCGTGGGTCCTTTACAAGCTCAGGGCGGACGAAGGCTCTTGGATTGCGGCCTGGCTTCACTTCAGGATCGGTTTCCGTGCTACTTCTCATTAGTCTTACTAAATTAATAAAAATGTACTTTATCAGCATTAAAATCGTAAATTTTCCATCTCAGGTCATTTCGGCCTTGGCCAGACATTCCCATCCGAGAGCTTTGGACTTCGCCCGAGACCTCTGCGGACAGGTGCTGCGCTATGTGGTGAAGTCCGAGGAATGGAGCGACGTGCCACGGCAGATTCAGGTCGGATGCAGAAAGGCCTTTGCTTGGCTTCGAGACTTGGCTATTTAATCTGAATTCTTCATGGCTTCAGGTTCACTTAAAAAGTATTAAATTAAGAGTTTTCGCAGACCTGTCTGCTGCAGTCCATCAACCTAGGCGCCCAGCATGACAATGGCTTTCCCGAGCCCAAACGTGGCGACCGCCTCCGAACAGACGGCCGAACTGTTCACTATGTCCCTTTGCAGCATTCAATTCACTAGCATCCAGGCAGGAATGTTATCACAAAAGTTTGGGCAAGTAGAGTCCCAGTGAAAACCACACTCCAATAGGGCCCACTTTGGCTTCAGATGCATACCAATTCTGAGGGCGTAGACAATTCAGAATTCAGTGCTCTTTGATTGTTCCTGAGCCAAAAGATAGAACGGAAGCTGCCAAATTTAAAGTTCAAGCCAATGCAGAGCAGAAGTGCTAGTGGTAGCTTCCGTCAGACATTCATGAAAGTAAAGTGCTTCTGAACCTGAGTCCAGACTGCGTCAGGCTTCCTGCCAGTTCCCAAAGACCCGGAAACCAAAAGTGCTACGACCATAGATACTAGGCTGCTCTTCCTTTTTTGGAAACTGTTGTTGCAAGCTGTTTGTCCAGCCAATGTCAATGTCACCGAATATTGCTCGGCAGTTTCGGTCAGGAACCCAAGCAATGCAATACAGGGTATAGCAGCAGTCGGAGTGTAGCAGTTACTCTCCACTGTACAGACAGGTCATAATAATTTCTTAAAACATTCATTAATACATAAATAAATAGATTCCTAATTCTTAATTAGCAATTTACTTTCCAATTAAGAATCATGTAATTCATAAGTGAATTACTCTAATGCCGCCAACTGCAAGTCCCGTTGTGACTTTGGAAGAATAGCAGTCGAACTATGAAGCCCAGTGACCAAGTCTAGCTTCCTAGACGTCTGAAATATTTTCTGCATGGTAGATTAGATAACTATTTCTAAAGTTTGACCGAGAAATTAGTTAATTAATTATGTGTAACAACGTTTCTGCCGTAGCTGGTCCTAGATGGGCGGGAATTGGTTCTTTCTAAATTTCCTGCAGATCTGCATCGGCCCATTCTGGTTGCATCCGAGGACCGAGTGGACTTGGAGCAGTTCTGGGAGACGGCGCCCGAGGTCGCATGGTGCCTCTATCAGCTGTCGCCTTTGCCGCCCGAGGTGTGGTTCGAGTTTGGCCTGCATTCATTCATAGCAGGTGCCAGTAACATTTTCAATTAATTGAAAGAATTAATTTAAACAAATTTAAATAGTCGTGAATAGTGTAGTAAATTCTTTGCTTTTGGCATCCTCTTTTCTAATTTCGGCATAATTATCTGAGGACATCTTCGGCGTCGCGTCCGAGCACCCGCACGGGTGGTGCTACTTTCGGGAGCACACGGCGAAGGTGACGAGGAGTCTGCTGGACGCCCACCAGGGCCAAAACTCCGATGCGATTCCCAAGCAGAGGAGTACGCTGCCGGGGCTCATTCAGGAGCGGCGTTTCTTCCTGCAGAATGAGTTGCCCGAGTGGCTGGACATGTCCGAGCCGCCGCGGCCTGACTTCCATCACGACAGTGATGATGCCGCTTGGCCTCGTCCGAGATCTGGGCTTAAAGGTTTAGGACATTAACTCGCGGACTTGAGGGATCTTCAGGGTTTTGAGCACAGACTTGGGGCTTCAGTAGAACTTTTGATCGCTTGGTTCACTTAGTTATTTTAACTCATTTAATGACATCAAGTCCACATCAGGCTTTTTGGCCGACGGTTGCACCGTCCGAGCCGCCCGTGCAGGCATCATCATCAGGAAGTCAGGCAGGGATCACTGGCAACCAAGGGCCGCCCGAGATTTTACTAATAACAGCCCTGTTCATATTTTCGTTTTCGCCCGAGTCCGCCATCAGGCCGTGCCGCCCGAGACACCAGCCACTTCGCCCGCGGTGTCCAAGCCGACTTCGACTGCCAAGGCCACCGTGCCCAGGGTGCCCGAGCCGACTTCGACTGGCAAGGCCGCGGCGCCCGAGGCGACTACGACTGGGAAGGCCACTGGTTCCAGAGTGCCCGAGGCGACTACGACTGGGAAGGCCGCTGGGTCCGTGACGGTGAAGGCTCCACCGGCACCGGCAAAAGCCAAGTCGCCCGAGCAGTCGCCTCCGCCGCTCTCGAAAGCTGCAAACCCCAAGCCGGAGCCGAAGCCCAAGCCGATGCCCGTGGCGAAGCCGTCCGAGCCGACCAGGACAGAGGACGGAGGAGTTTTGCTTGGTATTTATCATTTATGTATAAATACTAACTTTTCTTGGTAACTGTACCAACGGGCATGGCAGGACTTCCTCGGACCCGATCCTGGTACCGGCGGCTACTGCTACGACGGAGTCTTCGTCCCTTCCGAGCCCGAAGGGACCACCAATAAGCTTCGGCCCGCGTCCTCCGACAAGCCCGCCTCCGCCCGAGTTGTTGAGAAGGCCAGAGACCTTCCCAACCTCTTTATTGTTGCCCTTACCCAAAAGCATTAATTAAACTTCTCTTCAGGGCCTTTGGTCATGCAGGGGTACAGTCCGAGGGGTCGCTAGGAGCTGGTCTTCCCAGAGGATTCCTTCTTCCGTTGGGTGCCTAATCCAAAGCTCGCCATCCAGGGCAGCGCCAGCACCGCCAGCTCGTGGCTCGGAGGGCCCCAAGCAGCTGCAGCCGAAGAAGATGCCGCGGGTCCTGGCACCCAAGCCGGCGGCAGCAGTGGCAGTGGCGAAGGCGTCCGAGGCGGAGCCAGCAGTGGCAGTGGCGAAGGCGTCCCAGGCGGAGCCAGCAGTGGCAGTGGCGAAGGCGTCCGAGGCGGAGGCACCGCGTGGCTCCAGGAGTCCACTCCTTCGCAGGCACAGGGTCGGTCTATTCGGAAGCTTGTTTGGGGTCTGCTGGAATTGGTGCCACCCGAAGTGAATGTAGAGGCCCCTCATTCCAGGCTAATTTCGGAACGACGGGAACAGATCCCCAGCAGGGCGCCCGAAGACCTCGACGACAGCTCCCGCCGCCACCGCCGCCCCGTGGACCGCCACCGTCAATGGCCGAGCAGATCCGGATGCAGTACGAGGAGCCCGCCTCCGGATCCGGATCGCCGCCCGAGCCCGAGCCCGCCTCCGGATCTGGATCGCCGCCCGAGCCGAAGGTCGCCTTCAAGGCACCTCCCACACCTCTATGACAAGGACGAGGGGCCGATCCAGAAGCCGCCCGAGGAGGTCGCCTCACCGGCCAGGGAGCCCGAGCACCCGCCCGAGGCAGCGGAGCATCTGGTTCGCAGCTCAACTCAAATTAGTTAAACAGTTAAGTTTTCTGAAGTGAGCAGCGGTCAGTGTCAGTCATGCCTTTTTTGCCAGATTCCACGTCAGGTGGAGCGGACGGCGGAGGAGGAGGAGCGGGCGATCATGGCGACGCATCGGCAGCGTCTGGCAGCCCGAGCCCAGGCGGAGGAGAAGGCCAAGGCGGTGGCGAAGGCCAGGGAGATGAGGGCCGCCCGAGCTCGGACCAAGGGCAAGGGCAAGAGCAAGGCGGCGGGCAAAGAGGAGGGCAGCGAGGACTGAGCCACGTCCGGTCCAAGTCCTGCCCGAGTCTTGATCCGGAGCAAAGGTAGATTTTGTCCGAGATGGCGGCTAAAATTACATACATAATTAGTACCTCATCAGAGCTGCGATGCTTTAAAGAATTGCACAGGCAATGTGAATTGGATACTTATTAACTTATGCATATGCAAGCATTCTACAGAAGCAAGCTCATCAATCATCATAAATCAGTCGCCCGAGTGCAAAATCTCTTTTGCCTCCGTGAAGGCACGGCTTTTGTGCAGTCGGCATAGCCGCTGCATCTTGCATCCGAATAAGCGCCGTTCGCCACTTGCGGCGAAAAAAGGACCCGTGCAGCTTGCAGGAAGTGCTTGTTCTTGACACCTTCAGCGGTCACAGACTTTGATTTGACCTGGTCGCAGGTGACGGCATGCCCAATGCAGACCCGTCGCGAGGCACCCAGCGTTGTCGTCCTTGGATTTCTCGGATGGTTCTGATGGGGTTTCTTCCGGATTGGGGAGTCTCTGCCAATAAAAATGAGACAGACAGAGAAGCAGCAGCAGGCAGAAGTCGTCCGAGAGGTATCCTTGAATTCAAGTCCTCGACAAGAACGGAGTAGGAGTAGTTTCAGTCCAAGCTCTGTCGAATCTGAGGCGGGACAGCAGCCTGGTGCCATCCGAGCCGAAACACGTCCGAGGCCCTTGCTGCAGGTTGGAGTTCAGAATTGTCAGGCATGCGAACTTATGTTACAAGTTTGGATGTAGAGCCGCATAGCAAGGTTCTTGTAACTTTGAATAATACGTGACCAGACAGCTCTGCGCCGTGACTGCGTGGAAGCCCCTCTGCGCCGTGACTGCGTGGAGGCCCCTCTGCGCCGTGACTGCGTGGAGATGCTGGTCGGCGCAGGCACTGCGTGGAATCCTGTAATTAAAATAATATGAAATAATTAAATTATTATTACTTAATTAATATTTCTAATAATATTAATTCGGATATGAGTTCTAAGAATATGAGTATTGCTAGAAGTATTTCTAGCACTTAAATTATTATCATTTCTCGCATTGCTACGAGTGCTAGTAGCATTAATAGTAATATGAAATAATTATTAGTAGTAGGAATCTTATTATTAATAATAGTTATAGTAGTAGTAGCACTAAATATTAGTAGCAGCACTGGTAGTAGTAGTACTTGTATTAATCGTAGCATCAGTACCAAAGTACCATTACAAGTGTTTGTAATAGTACTACTAGTCATACAGCAGCAATAAATAATTGGATGCCATTACTATGAATAGATATAGTAGTACAAGTAGTTTTATAACTATTGTTACGATTATTATTATTACTACTATTACGGCAACTACTAGTAGCATTCAGCATTACTTGATAATTATTATTGTTAGTATTAGTATTACTGCTAGTATTAGTACTAGTACAAGTGCTAGTGACAGTACTACTACAATGAGTTTTATTATAGTAGTAATACTAGTACTATAAGTATTAATTCTAGTAGTAGTATTTCTAGTAGTAGTTGTTGTATTAAATTTAAATCAGTTGTATTAATTAAGTACTATTACAATTATTCATACTAAGTGCTGTTTAATATAGATGTAATTCATGCTGCCACCAACTGCTGCGCAGTCACTGCGTGGACCCAGCTCTGCGCCGTGACTGCGTGGAGCAAGCTCTGCGCCGTCACTGCGTGGAGAGCTGAATCGGCGCAGGAACTGCGTTGAATAGTCAAACAGAAGAATACTAAACAAAACAAAAATCATCATAGTTATGCGTTTTAAACAATAAGCGAAGTTTTCTTTGTGTTTGCGAAGACTTCAATTGCCTTCGTATTCGCAGTAAGAGTAAAAAATAACAGTAATAAATTACAACTTGGCTAATTTTCACAGAAGCAGCATTACCCAACCACGTCGTACCGTATTACAGAACCAAAATCTGCGGCGTGATTGCGTGGAAGTTTGACACATAGTAAAATAAGACCACAAATCCGTCAGCGGTGCTGCTCGTTGTCCTGGTGGTAGTAGTGCTATTCCTGCTGCTGCTGGTAAGGGTGGTGCGACTCGTGGTAGTTTTAAGTTTTCTTAGTTTGAGCAGTACAACTTGTCGTACTCGAGATGCTCTAATCCTTGTAGCAGTACTCCTGCTAGTTCCATTCCTATTGCTACTGGTGTATCAGGCATGAAAAAAAACAACTCTTGTACTCTTCCAGTAGAACAGGAATTCCAGCAAGACCGTACATAGTGGATTCCTGGTCCATATCCAATGAACATAGAGATGTCTCCGGCAATCCATCCTCTAATTTAACCATGCGACAGCATGACAACGGTGCTGCAGCCTCAATCTTCTCTTCCATATCCCCCATTCTCCGCCTTCAAGCACCCGAGCGTTTTCCAAAATAGAAACCGACAGTATTGACAACTGCCCTGGTCAGGAGAAAGAAGCCTTCGGCTGTGACGTCGACCAGGCTAGCGGGGTTCAGGCCGCAGATCCAGGGATGATTCGCCGAAGTAAGGAACCTAAGCAATAGACCTGGCACCCTAAACACTCCCATCTACTTATCCTTTGCTTGGGGCTGCCTGTATTCCTCGGCCACACTTGGGCTGTTGTTTCGGACCCTTGAGCACTAGGTCGCTTTCTCGGCATTGGTGTCAAGTCTAGGCTTTGTTGCGAGGAAGGCCATCAGGAGGTGGTCGGCATGCTGCTGTAGGCCAAGGCCGACGTCAACTCGGAGTTCGGCGCACTCGGCCAGCGTCCGGTGTGGGCGGAAAGTGCAGAATCTCAAGGAAGCCATCGCCGAGCGTACCACCTGGCGAGTAGCTCGCCTCCAGCGGCTTCGAGCGCCGTAGGGCTTTGACGACCACCAGCGGCGTCTACTACTCGGGCACATCGCCGCCGCTCCTTGACGACGAGAGCTTGAGCTCTGGAGCAAGCCGCGGCAGGAATGGCACCTTTCAGCACCACTGCCCCATGCGACATGCCAGCACAACTGCCATCACGGCAAGGCATCCCTCTTCCAACAACCAACACAGCAGTCGCAGCACAGCGGGGGCTCGGTCCAGACATCGGAGTGGCACTTCCTGGCGGAGATCCTCATGCTTGCGGGTTTGTGCAGGCTAGACTAGGATAAGTGCCTTTTTGGAATAAGGCTTCAGCCCACCCCAGTCAGTCTGCCCGAATCATATCATCTAGTCGGGGTCTGCAAGCAGAAGCACGTCCGAGTACTTGTTCGAGACGGATAATTCAAGAGCTAGCCTTTGTCTCTAATGCTGTATAACATAGGCTTTCTGGACACTGCTGGCATTCAGCCACGAAGGTCTTTGTCCCTAAGCCCTAGGCCCTAGACCATGAAGCAAAGACAGGACACAGAAATTAACTTACTCTAGGAGCAGTTTACAAGTAGAAAGCCCGAGTTTGTCCCTAAGCCCTGGGCCCTACACCCTAAACCCAAGACAGGACACAGTAGTAATTATTTTACGACCATTTTTTACACAGCCCGAGTTTCTCCCTAGGCCGTAGGTCCTACACCCTAAACCCAAGGGAGGACACATTAATTAGTGTAGGAGCAATTTACAAAGCCCGTGTTTGTCCCTAAGCCCTAGGTCCCAGACTTTAAACCCAAGAGAGTTAGTGTAGGAGCATATTATTTACAAAGCCCGAGTCTGTCCCGAAGCCCTTGTCCCTACACCCTAAAGCCCACCGAGGACACATTAGTTTTTAGTGTAGGAGCATTGTACAAAGCCCGAGTTTGTCCCTAAGCCCTAGGTCCTACAGCCTAAACCCAAGAGAGGACACATGAGTAAGTAGTGTGTGAGCATTTTACAAAGCCCGAGTTTGTTCCTAAGCCCTGGGCTCTACACCCTAAAGACAAAAAAAGGACACACTACTGTAGGAGCAATTTACAAGCCGGAGTTTGTACTTAAGCCCTAGGTCCTACACCCTTAACCCAAGAAAGGACACATTTTTAAATAGTGTAGGAGCATTTTAAATTTAACAAAGCCCGAGT